>JAWDJD010000011.1:31230000-31537500 GCA_035047305.1 Bradypodion pumilum | reverse complement strand
ACTTATTGGCTAGTAGGAATAATGTTGTTGTTGTTTATTTTATTTATTTATTTATTTTTGCACATTTATATCCTGCCCTCCTGGTGGGTACACCACTTGTTGTTGTTGTTGATGATGATGATAGTGGTGGTTATGGTTCAATACATTTTAAAAGCAACAGGTTAAACACTGATGGTTTTGAAGGATTTACGATGGGGATAAAGACTCCTCGATTCTTGTTATAAGTGATATAGAATCAAAGTTTTAGTTCTTTTTGCTCCAAAAATTGATCCAAATGCAGTGACTTTCATCGGTTTTCTCACTTGATTCAAGATTCAGTCCAATGCCCTGAACATATTTTGGATCAAATATCTTTTCCCTAAAGGTTCCATGTTTTTTATGGTTACTGGTTATTCCCCCTCCCCTCAATTTCTCTTGAAAGCTCCTATCTGTAGGCAGTTAAAGCAGCTCCTAATGACCTGGACTGTGTTGGCTCAAATGGTTAAGAGGCTGAACCCACTAAGAGTTCAATTCTCGAGTACTGCACGACGGAGTGAGGTCCTGACTCTGCCTCAGCTCCTGCCAACCTAGCAGTTCGAAAGCAAGAAATTGCAGGTAGAGAAACAGGGGCCACTTCAGTGGGAAGATAAACAGCGTTCCTTGCACTCCGGTGTTGAGGCATGCCTGCCACATGTCCACTGAGACATCTACAGATGTAGACAGCGCTGGCTCTTTGGCTATAAACAGTAATGAACACTGAACCCTAAAGTCGGATATGACTGGCTTTCGAGCAAGGGCAACCTAAGGACCTGGATTTAGAGTAAAGTTTCTTTGGGGTCTACAGGACCCCGAAGACAACAGCAACATTCTTCTGTTTACATTAGCCTTGTACCATTCCTGAGCTTCACAGATATTCCCTTCATAAAAGAATGTGAATCTCTATTGATATGTATACTGTTATATACAGTAGTCTACAAACCCATATCTATCCCGTGGTCTAAATCCTACTGATAGTCCCATCTGGAGCAGACGTGCCAAATCTAACGAATGGTGATTCTACACTTTATTTATATTCCATAAGTTTACTTTACATTGGGACTCACAACTGGATTCAAGTCTAAGAATCCACAGACTGGCTATAA
Organism: Bradypodion pumilum; assembly: GCA_035047305.1. Lineage (NCBI taxonomy): Eukaryota > Metazoa > Chordata > Lepidosauria > Squamata > Chamaeleonidae > Bradypodion > Bradypodion pumilum. The sequence continues at coordinate 31,536,379 of JAWDJD010000011.1, read as the reverse complement.
AGGGAAAGAAAGCTAGAGAGCTATAAATATATCAAAGAGCAAATTAAGCTGTAAGTCTCTGGAGCTCTATGGGAACCTGTTGAGATTCACAATATGAGATTCTGCCGGATTCCTTCAACATTTTAACTGGGATGCAAAGTCTCTAAATAGAACCAATTAATTCTCTCAAGTCTCTCGATCCTTCTGCCAGAGATCCTTTCATTGTCCAGAGAATGAAGTGCTGAGCCTTGTTCACAGGATGGATGGATGGATGGATGTGTGTGTGGGGTGGTGGGGATGGGGGTGGATGGATGGATGGATGTTGGCTCTTGGCTACATCAAGACTTCACCATCTCCAGGTCGCCTAAGATCCATAAATCCCTTTCAGACAGCATCTCCAAGCTGTGAATATTTTTTCAGTATTAGAAATAAGAGTCTACAGGCTCTTTTTTGTTTTCACTCTACGTAGGACAACCACTCGTGATGTTCCACATGGTAGATCATGTTTCCCCCCACTGGACCTTACATGAAAGCATGGAAAGGTAGAGGCTAATCTAAATACAAGGGGCTAAATTCAATGTTAGCCTCAAACTGGAGAAGATGCATTGACATTGTTTTACATGCACATCCCATTCATTTTAGTGTACCTGCTCTAGCTTGTCATTGTATTTAGCCCAAATACATTTGCTTCTAAAATAAGAGAACAGTACAGAAAAAGAAGACTTGAAAAAGATGATTACTTGAAGAGGGGCAGAAATTGCTTTGGATTGATTAGAGTGGGGCCGGAAGAAGGGCGCCCCCCCCCCTCTAGGTATTGTTGGGTAAAGGTAAAGGTAAAGGTTTCCCTTGCCCGAAAGCCAGTCGTATCCGACTCTAGGGTGCAGTGCTCATCTCTGTTTCAAAGCCGAAGAGCCAGCGTTGTCTGCTTCTGCAGACGTTTCCATGGTCATGTGGCAGGCATGACTGGACACCGGAGCGCACGGAATGCTGTTACCTTTCCACCAAAGTGGTCCCTATTTATCTGCTTGCAATTTCTTGCTTTCAAACTGCTAGGTTGGCAGGAACTGGGACAAAGACAGGAGCTCATTCTGTCCTGCAGTACTCGGGAATTGAACTGCTGACCATCTGCCTCCCATTCAGCATCTTAGCCAATTGAGCCACTGCAGTCCCTTAGTTGGGTACAACTAAGGTAAAGGTCACCCTTGCTCAAAAACCAGTTGTATCCAACCCTAGGGATTAGTGCTCATCTCTGTTTATATCCAAAGAGTTGGCACTATCTGCATCTGCAGATGTTTCCATGGTCATGTGGCAGGCATGCCTCAACATCGGAGTGCACGGAACACTATTTACCTTCACACCCAAGTGGTCCCTATTTATCTACTTGCAATTTCTTGCTTTTGAACTGCTAGGTTGGCAGGAGATGAGGCAGACGACGGGAGCTCACTCCGTCATGCAGTACCCAGGAATCGAACTCCGACCTTCCAGTCAGCCAGTTCAGCGTCTTAACTACTTGAGCCTCCACAGTCCTGGGTACAGTTAAACATCAGCCTTAACCAGCATGGCAAAAATAATAATGAAGAATGAGGGTAGTTGCCATCACACAACTCTGGACAGCAACAAGTTGCTCGCTCTGGATGAAAGAGTTGGACCAGGGCATGGGAGATTGAGGATCACGGCCCTTCCGGGGCCATGACACTCAACTGGTGACCTGAGTCCATCTCTCTGAGACTGCGGCTACCTTGTGAGGCTGCTGTTGTTATAAGGCTAAAGTAGGGGATAGAAGATAGCCATATAGACTGCCCTGGGCCTGTTTGAAACTAATTATACATACAGGAGGGAGGTGGAGAGGACTCTGCTGCTAACATTCATTTCTGCATCCAACCCCCTAAGCTCTGGGTTCTAGCCCCAGGCAGTCCAGTAACTTCGCATCCTCAAGGGACGTGGAGCTGCTGCTTTCTTCTTGTAGTGACTTCCCACTTCGCAATCTCCCCTCTTTTATTTTTTGCTCAACTATCTTGGCTCAAGTGCCTAAGACGCTGAGTGGGAGGCGGAAGGTCATCAGTTCGATTCCCGAGTACTGCAGGATGGAACGAGCTCCCGTCTTTGTCCCAGCTCCTGCCAACCTAGCAGTTCGAAAGCAAGAAATTGCAAGTAGATAAATAGGGACCACTTCAGTGGGAAGGTAACAGGGAGCGCTTCGGTGTCTAGTCATGCCTGCCAGATGACCACAGAAACGTCTGCAGTAGCAGACAGCGCTGGCTCTTCGGCTTTGAAACAGAGATGAGCACTGCACCCTAGAGTCGGATACGACTGGCTTTCGAGCAAGGGAAACCTTTACCTTTACTTTTACCTTGATGAAACACCACTACGTGCTTCATTCAGTCTTCTTCCAGATGGCCCTGTCCATTCTCCCTCCCCGCCTCTCCACAGTGCTCTTGCAAGGGGGGAGGAATTTTCATTAATGAATCACTAGAAAAACAATTTGCTTTGCCAGGAAGTGTCAAAAGGAACTTGGATGATATAGAATTCATTCCACTTGTGCCACAGACAGGCTTCTCAACCGAAGGTTGTTTTTCTTTGAAAACTGGGAGGGTTGATTCACTTTTCCTCTAAATTTTCCAGGTACTGTCCCTTTATTTCCCTTCTTCTTTATCTTTCTGCTGCTTGTACCTCTTTATCTTGTATCCGTGGCCCGACTCTACATTGAATCAGCACGCTTCGAAGAGAATTCATCTGCATTTCCAACTATTTCTTGATGCTTTATTACTTTTGGTTAAAGCAGGGGTAACATAGATGCTTTGTTTATAATATTAGAACTGCAGAGGAGACTGTGGTGGCTTAGTGGTTAAGACGCTGAACTCGACGACTGGAAGGTCAGCAGGTCAGCAGTTCAAGACCTGAGTAATGCACGACAGAGTGAGAGCGCCTATCTCTGTCCCAGCTCCTGGCAACATCGCCGTTTGAAAGCAAGCAAGACATTGCAAGTTGCTAAGTAGGGACCACTTGGGTGGGAAGGTAAACAGCATTCCGTGCACTCCAGTGTCTAGTCATGCCTGCCACATGTCCATGGAAATGTCTGCAGACGCAGACAGCTCTGGCCCTTTGGCTATAAACGGAAATGAGCACCGAACCCTAGTTGGATGTGACTGGCTTTTGAGCTAGGGCAACCTTTACCTTTAGTAGAACTGCAGAGCCAGAAAGGACCTGATGGATCATTGAATCCAGCCCTTGTGAAAAAGACACAGTGGGGGAGTCGAACTTCCCTGCCAACCTTCAGTTGCTCAGCCAGATACCTATATAAGCCATTGAGCTATCCATCTTTAAACTGCAAGATTTATGTCCACTACTATTACAAGCTAGAGTGCATGCATGGGGAATCAAGCTGAGAATAAGGCAGATTGCTGTATTCCTACATGTGCAAGATTTGTGCTTGTGGATTGGAGCACCTGACTGTAGACCTAAGGCCGTGATGGTGAACCTTGGTGCACCAGGTGTTCTTGGACTTCAATTCCCAGAAGCCCAAGTCAGCACTCTTGCTGATCAGGGCTTCTGGGAATTGAAGTTCAAGAACACCTGAAGTGCCAAGGTTGCCCATTCACTGACCTAAGGTCAAGCACTGGACTCCCATGAAAGAGGTCAGGGTAGTTATTCCAGCACCTATGTGTCTGATTTGGCTTTGAATCCTGTCATCCGGGTCAAGCTGCACCTCCAGAAGAATCAACTGGTAAACCACTTCCAAGAACATTATACTTTTATACCACAAAAGGGTCACTGTAACTCCGAATCAGCTTGACAGCACACAATTAAACAAGGTTGGGGCTTTGTTTGAACCCAAGTGCTAATCCTTGATCTGCTTTTAAGGCCAAGGTTTGTCTCTAGATGATTTAGAATCATAATAATTACGCAAAAAAAAACAAAAACATGTGCCGGAAGGCTGCTGGGGACTTATGCCTGCATTAAGTTCAAGAGTGTAACTCACTGCAGAAAACAAACAAGGGATTGTTCACATGTGTGGGTCTACACATGTTTCACAAAGAGGCACACAGATAATAACACAGCCAGTGCCTTCTTAAGCTAGAAGCAGGTCTTCTCAGTGAGCAACACAACTCAACTCAACACCTGCATAAATCACCAACATGTTTTGACCATTGAGTAATGTGAGTAAGCAGGGATTCTCAACCTGCCACCCATGGGCCAGATGCGGCCCACAGCACCATTTCATGTGGCCCCCTACCGCCTCCACAACACCAGGAAGTGCCATGTGGCGGAGGAAGGGCTAAATGGCCATCCGGCCCCCAAAGCTGTCTGAGGGAGCATGACCCAGCCCACGGCTTTAAAAGGTTGAGAACTCCTGTCTTAAAGGGACACATTGATAAATGCAATATTAGACGATTCAGATTCAGGGGTTTTAGTGACTGCCGATGTCTCATGTTGCTTTTTTTTTTTTTTTTTTGCTTTCTCCCTGCAGTATTTCCTCACGAGGCTCATGTTTTCATTGGTGACAAGATGACTGCTCATATTTTTGCCAAAGGAATCACTGATTCGTCATCACATTGACCCTATCAACGTGCATGCTTGGCAAGAATTCTGCCAATGTAAGTTTGAGACTGTACATTTCTTCCTAGAAACCATTGGAGAAACAAACCCGTCACACCAGAAGGGAGGAAAAAAACATGGTATATTTTGTAAACATAATTTTAGGTTGAATATACTGTGTGTCTTTCTTTCTTTCTTTCTTTCTTTCTTTCTTCCTTCCTTCCTTCCTTCCTTCCTTCCTTCCTTCCCTTCTTCCTTCCTTCCTTCATGCAGAGGAACAAAGGAACTATGTTGCTGCTCCTTCCACTAGGAAATATATGGTAGGCCAATGCGATGGAGCAAAAAGTGCCAGTCATATTTTCAGAAGTGGTTAATCCATGCTCCCACTATGGGCACCGTAAGGAGGATGATTACTGATAAAAGCCAGTATTACTTTCTACTCCATCGTGTCAATATAAATGACTCCAAGGCAGCAAGCCCAGGGTTCTGCCCTGCTCTGTGGCACAGGACACTTGCTTTAAGAGTTCTCAAACAGATACAAAAACCCTTTGACCGTCCCGTGTAGAAAGAGACAGGCTCATTCTCTAATCCAGGGGTTCCCAACCTAAAGCCACTGGACCGGATCCGGCCCACAGCACCATTTCATGTGGCCCCCACACCTCCAAGGGCATTCAAGGAACAAAATGACCACCCCTTTGCAGCTGTTGGAACAAAAATTATTTATTTATTTATTCTTCAAATTTCTATTGCTGCCCAACTCGGCAACGACTCTGGGTGGCTAACAACAATTAAAAGCAACATCAAACTAGTTAAAAGCCCTTAAAAACCCCATTAAAAATTCTAAATAATTTATCCACTCACCCCATCCATTAAAAGAGAGATTATATAAGCCAGCAGGCGGGGGGGGGGCACCGCTCCATCGGTGCCCCACACCTGCCCTGCCAGCCAGGTTTTCAGTTCTTTCCTAAAGGGCTGCCCGGCCCTCGAAGCTGACTGAGATAGCGTGACCCTGCCTCCGGCTTGGAAAGGTTGGGAACCCCTGTTTTAATCTTTCTCAGGCGAAAGGAACTACGGAATGAATTCGCCAAAAGGTGGGCTTCATTTTGGCACTTTCATGTCTAGCCTAGTCATGGAAGAAGAAGTTTCTACCCAACAACAGGAGCAGTGCTAATTCCCAGTTAAGGCAATACATTGCTTTAGAAAAATGTGTGAATAGAGCAATAATAATAATAATAATAATAATAATAATAATAATAATAATTATTATTATTATTATTATTATTATTATTATTATTATTATTATTATTATTATTATTATTATTATTATTATTATTATTATTATTATTATTATTATTATTATTATTATTATTATTATTATTATTAGTCAGAGATTACTCTGGGCTGAAAGGATTTTTGCTAGAGAAACTCTGGTCAGGGGATGCCTGAATGAGGCTCCTTTCGTGTCCCCAAATACAGCCCTCAGGTATCGAAACCCAACCTTCCAGTCTCCAAGCTCAGCTTCTTAACCACTAAGCCGCCTTGGGAGCTGCAATAGAGCAATACACAAATGTTGACTCTCAATTGACTGGCTTGAGGAAGAAGCTTTGCCCTATGAAAGCACTACAACAGAGAAGACTGTTGAACGTCTACATACCTTGCAGCCTTTGGAAATGTAACTTTTCAGACTACAGCTCTCTCACCAGCATGGCTGTGGCTGAGGAATTTTGAGCATCGTAGCTTGCCAGAGAACACTTTCCAATCTTTGGCCACATATGGTCATAGCTTCAGCATTTCTACTGTGTTGGTTTTTTCTTCTTCCTCTCTGTGTAGGCTATCATGTTGACCAACAGGCAAGGGTATGTTGGGAAATCTGTATTTCACATATTGTTGAGAGGGCTTGCTCTGTGGTTGTCATTGTTCTTGTTGTTTCAACCCATCAGATAGGCGAAGCGCATGCTGCTTCGGGTTGCCATGCTGTTGTCAGAGAATTAGGGTGCTAATGGCATGGAAAACGCGTGGCAAGAACCCGTTCATTACCTTGAGATAGGAGAGCAAACACATTTGCTATGGAGATTGGTTAGCTTAATGGAGCAGGACTTGAAAACCCATGGTTTAAAGGGAACAAGTCATTCTCAGTGCAAGCAGTTTCCATTTCACTCTTGCCACATGGCATGAAGATAGGAGCAAAGGTGGGGAGATGGCAAGGCAAGCTGACAATGTTTTCATTGCTCTTCCACTTGTAACTTGACTTCCTTTTGCGCCTTCGTTTAAAGCTGCCTTCTTGCAACTCAGACCATGGGGCATATGGTCTACTGTAATTATTGCCTGGGACTGCGGTGGGTCAGTGGTTAAGATGCTGAACTTGACGATTGGAAGGTCGGCAGTTCGAGACCTGAGTGCCACACGACGGAGTGAGCTCCTGTCTCTGTCCTAGTGCCTGCCAACCTAGCAGTTCAAAAGCAAGAAATTACAAATAGATAAATAGGTTCAAAAGCAAGAAATTACAAATAGATAAATAGGTACCACTTCGATGATGGAATGTAAGCAGCTCGAAAACCAGTCGTATCTGACTCTAGGGTTCAGTGCTCATCTCTGTTTATAGCCAAAGAGCCAGTGCTGTCTGCATCTGCAGACTTTTCCATGGACATGTGGCAGGCATGACTAGACACTGGAGTGCACAGAACGCTGTTTACCTTCCTCCCAAAGTACCTATAGATATATAATCATCCCAATAAAAACACAGGAAACAGCCTGATGGCATTTAAAAAAATCTTAAAACCATAGTTAAGGAATTATTATTTATTAGTTCAAATGTATATTGCTGCCCACTCACCGTCGTGACTCAGGGCAGCTTACAAACAATACATTACATTACAATACAATATGTTGATGAGGGCTCAGGGGGGAAGGGTGGTGAAGTCCTCAACCTGCCCTGGCTTCTTCTTTGCCCAGCAGTTGGCATGGGCTCAGGGGGAGGGGATTCTCAACCTACGGCCCGTGGGCCGGATCCATCCTGTGGCATCAAATTATTTGGCCCATACCCTCGCTCCAGCCACCACTACTGCCGCCGCCACATAGAAATATACAGCCTTATGTTTTCTTTTGCATTTAGACTAGATGTTTGAAATTCCATTGAGTCTAACTCAATTTGCTCAATTTTAAATCTTGTGCCAAATGTTTAGAATTATATATATCTATACATCTGTCAGCAAATAAAGACATGCCAGTGCTTTAAAAAAAACAACAACAACCTTAATTTAAGCAGGCAGAGGAATCAATGTTTGCTAAAGTCATTCATTCAGTCGGCCGTGCCTGCAGGGTCTGACTCATGAGGTGGACGGGTGATTGCATCTCTGTCTGTCTAATCAATGCTTCATGCCTTGGTCCATTATATCTGGTTACCATGGCAGCGGCAGCATCCCTTTTTTCAGGGGCTTCGCTATAGGGCATCTCCATCCTTTCCTCATCTCTGTTCCTGCCAGACAGACAACCGAGGCATAATCTAATTTGAGAAATAGGACTTGAAGGAGGTGCATGTGTAAACAAATGAGACGTTAGGGTGGGAGAGAAAGCAGAATTGGTCAAAAAAAGGTCCATTTTTCAAGGCTCCTAACCCTCAAGAAAGGAAGAAGTAAATAACAACTGTCTCCCTTTTGGGTCTCTGTGAACAAAGAACGGCACAACAACATGTTGGACTACATTTACCATCCTTTTAGCTTTAGGTTGAGACAATGGGCCAGTATGGCGATGGATACATAATAGGAAGACTCCTTGTGACTCCCATGAGTCTTAGATGTCCCTTGTGTAGAGATATGGTGCCTAGGGTTATGCGATCGCCTCAAAACTATAGCGAATATCCTCCCACAGGTTGTGGATCCACCATGTTAGCCACAAATGAAGAACCATCTTGCAGGGCCGGCATCAGAAATTTCCAAGCCCGGTGGGCACCCCCCCCCCCCACACACACACACATTTTGGCCATGCCCCTGTGGTTTCCTGCACATGCGTCGTTTGTTTGTGCATGCACACATCAGTAGTTTCCCAGCGCCACCACGCCCCTGTGGTTTCCTGCGCATGCGTTGTTTGTTTGCACATGCACACATCAGTGGTTTCCCAGCGCTGCCGGGGGCCCGTCATCTCCAGGCCCGGGATGGGAGTCCTGATGGTCCCCCCCTGCCATCTTGTGGCTAACAACTTGGGAAGGAGGTAAAGGGAGGTATTTCCCTTGAAATACCCCCTGTGTGCTTTCGCCCAAGCTGGCCTGGATTCACACTTGTGATAAAGCAATATTAATTGATACGGCATGCTCAAACATACCTGTCTTTTCCCATTGGACATCAGGTATTCGTTGTTGTCTGTCTTCCACATCAAGGCGAGAGAGAAAACGTTTGCACAGGGAGTGGCAGGGGAAGAAATCTTTCCTGGTTCTTACATAAAATCAGGATCCAAAACAATATGAGACAATTCTGCATGCCAAAGGGGTCTCTGAGTGTCAAAAAGACCTCAAAAAGAAGCCGTAGTAAATGTTATTGTTGCAACTGGTTTGTGATGGAGAACATAGGCTATGTTCGCATTCTTAAGTGTACACTCAGTACCACTTTGTCTCAATGTTCTTTTATTTGGAACTGAGAGCAAAATCCATCACAGTGTACCTTTATAGAATTTATTCCCGATTTCTCCCTTCCCTTCAGACAGCCCAGAGTGGTTTGCCACAGAGCTACAAAAGAAATCTCAAATGTGTGATAAGGTGGGGTTTTGAACATAGATAACTATTACCCTTGGAGGTAATAGCTGGAGATACTGTATATGGAGATATCAAGCACTTGGCTCCATTCCTTTCTGACATCCATTTTCTTGTCATAACATGTTTACCACATTCCAATGTTTTGCTTAGTAAAATAAATATGTCAAGTGTGTGTATGTGCCTTAATTTATTTGTTCCTGACTCAAAATATGTTGCTCAAAAGGTGTGAGGATAATTTTTGAGAGACCACCTCAAAACCCTTGAGGCTCCCACATCCCTAAATGTTTGTGGCTCCCACATCCATCCCCACAGCCACTAGAGAAAATAAGGGGTTGTTTTAGTCTAAGCAACTAATTTTGAAGGCAGAAATGGTTGGTCTTGGAAAGAGGTGTGATGCCTTAAGGTCCAGGAATAGGGATATTCGCCAGCCCTGACCACCTCAGGTCTGGAATGTACCAAGCAACCAGCAGAAGGTCATGTGTTGCTCTGGATTGTGGGACCTGTTTACAAGTTGCTCCCCAAAATCCCATGACCACCCCTGATATTATGAAGGCAAGAGACAACATCCTTTCTGAGAAAAGCCAAAGCCATGGCCTGTTGTACTCTTCAACTCAATAGAATCGTAGAATCACTGAGTTGGAAGGGTCCTATTAGGCCATCGAGTCCAACCCCTTGCTCAATGCAGGAATCTAAATCAAAGCAGATCTGACAGATGACTGTCCAATTCTCTCTTGAATGCTTCCAGCGTTGGAGGCTCATCACCTCTTGAGCACTGTTGTAGTGCTTTAGACCCCAGTGTGTTATGGATGCCCCTTGCATCCAAGTATAAGCTACTGTATGTTATGGTTCTTTCCGATATGAATCTTGTCAAGGGATATGGCCATCCTTTGTTGACAACTAAGCAACATTTTGTTTTCTTTTCATTTCAAGTTTTATTTGTACCCCGCCTTTCTCTACCCAATGGGTGACGCAAGGCGGCCAACAACAAACAAAATATACAATGAAATACAAAAAGCAATACCAGCAGAGCAATACACAATAAATACGGCATAAATAATACATAATATACAGTGCAATACATAATAAAAATAGAGTACAATACATAATAAGCATAATATCATATAATATCCAAATACAAAATACACAATACAATAAAAATGTAGTTACAAGTTTACATAATAACATCCATACAGCCTCAGCTGCAGTGAGTCCACATGGCCACAAAAAGATGGTGCAGGCACTCCCACACCCGCGACACATCGGGGGAAGGAGCTCCGTGCCTTGGCCATAGCTGCAACAGTGACAAGGTCCCCCATGCCCACTGGAAAAAGGCGCAGGTGCTTCCACTCCCCCTGTCAACTCGGGGGAAGGAGCTCCGCACCTCGGCCACGGCAGCAGAGGTGGAGGCAGCGACATCTTAATCATCTTTTGTTGCATTCACTAAATACACAGATTCAATGTGAGATGGAGGTCCTTTTCTCCCAAGGCAACCACTACTATCACAGTACAGTAGAACCTTGCTTAATAAATTTGTAAAGTGAATTCCCCATTGGAATGCATTGAAAACCAAAATTTGTTAACCAAAATGCGGTTTCCCATAAGAATGCATTGAAAACCAATTAATCCATTCCAAAAAAAAAGTTAACCGAACCACTATTTTCTATGGTTTTCCTTTTGTTATGCAATGTTTGTGTTAACCAAGCCATTTGTTAAGCGAGGGTCCACTGTATTTGTCTTAAAACTGAAGTTTCCATTCCTTCTCCCTCCCATCAATATTTTGAGTTGTTTCTAACTGTTTTTCTCTGTTTTCTTTTAGTTTCATGATGACTGAGGCTTCAGATCACAGATTCAGCTGTCTCACTTGGGAACAAATTAAAATACTAGATCAGGTGCTGACAGAAGCGATTCCCATCCATGGAAGAGGGAATTTCCCAACACTGGAAGTCAAGCCAAAGGATATCATTTGTGTGGTCAAAGAGCAGTTGACTAAGAAACAAATAGTTGTCCGGGATGTACGTCTGAATGGATCCACGGCAAGTCACATCCTTGTGAATCAAAATGGCACCAGCTACAAGGACCTGGATATTATTTTCGGGGTGGAGCTTCCAAGCGAACAAGAATTCCAGGTTGTGAAGGAGTCCGTCCTGAATTGCCTCTTGGACTTCTTACCAAAATGTGTCAACAAAGAAAAGATCACAGCGCAGACAATGAAGGATGCCTACGTTCAGAAGATGGTCAAAGTGTCCACCGACCATGATCGGTGGAGCCTCATCTCCTTGTCAAACAACAGTGGCAAGAATGTTGAGCTCAAATTTGTCAACTCCCTCCGACGCCAGTTTGAGTTTAGCGTTGACTCCTTTCAAATTATCTTGGACCCCGTGTTGGACCTTTGTACCAATGAAGACAGCAATCTGTCAGAGGACTCCCACCCACCCATTATTGCAGAGAGCATGTACGGAGACTTCAATGAGGCCATGGACCATTTGAAGTACAAACTGATCGCTACAAGGAACCCTGAAGAGATCCGCGGGGGAGGCCTTTTGAAATACAGCAACCTCCTGGTCCGGGATTTTAAGCCGGCGGACAAGCCCAAAATCAAATCGTTGGAACGGTACATGTGTTCGAGATTCTTCATTGACTTTCCAGATGTGGCAGAGCAGCAGCGGAAGATTGAGTCCTACTTGCGCAACCACTTCATTGGGGAGGAGAAGAGCAAGTACGACTATCTGATGACTCTGCGTGGGGTTGTGAATGAAAGTACAGTCTGCCTCATGGGACATGAGCGACGGCAGACCCTGAACATGATTACAATCCTGGCTCTCAAAGTTCTTGGAGAGCAGAACATTATCCCTAACACAGCCAACGTAACCTGCTATTATCAGCCTGCTCCATACATCAGTGACAGCAACTTCAACAATTATTATATTGCTCATGGACAACAACCCATTATCTACCATCCCTATTCCTTCCACCTACACTTGCAAAGTGGTCTAGTGTAGGAGATGATGCTGACACCTCCTTGCCTTACATCGACATCCAGCCCATCCACCTCCCAATAAATCCCACCTTACAGCAAATTTTCCCATTGCTTTTGAGTTCCAAGGCATTGGGGGTGGGGTGGGTTGTGCACGCATCTGTGCATGATGTTGCAAACATCTGCGATGGGCCAAGCACTTGAAATGCCCTTCAGGCTGCTCGTGAAAATAGTGATGTAATCTGTTGAATGAATTCCGTGTCCAATATTTGTGTGTTGAATTTTCAGCAAGTGTCCTAAAAATGTTCACGCATGTCTTGCCGTACCGTCCCCCTCCCCACCATCCCACAGCTATTTGATTGGCTCAGCCTCCAGTGGTCAACCATCAGTGTTTTCTAAGTGGTGCAAGGAGTAGAAATCTGGAGTAGAATTTCCAACCATTCCTTCCGTCTTCGTGTCCTTTGCTAACCTAGCAGAGACGATTGTCTGGTTTGCTCCCTAGCAAACCCTACCCTGGTACAGGGAACAACAGGTGAAATTGTACCATAGAATGAACTAGATGTTTGTAAAAAGAAGTAAGTTTGTCTTGAGTGCCCCCCTTTCAAAGTGAAAATATAGACGGCCAATTCTTCGGAAAGTTCTCCGTAAGCCCTGCGGAAGTCAACTGTGATATTTATAAGTGGCATATCCTCGTGTTAATCGGGTGTCTGGAGGAGACCTTCTAAATGGACTGTGCTCTTCTTGTTCCATTGCCAGCCACCCCCAATTAAGCAAAGTAATTAAAAAAGGTACCACTGTATTTCCCTATATGCTATTCTTTTTGTGCTGGCAGTGAGGATGTTAAATGGGTACGGTTGAAAGAGAAAGGAGAGAGCTCTATCATTAAGGTCAGTAACTAGCTTTTTCCCATGTACAATGCTGTTCAACTCCATAATGTAACTATGTTCTTCATGATGATGATGCCATCACCTCAGTTCTGACTTATGGCGACCCTTCCCAAGATTTTCTAGATACACAGTAATGAGAAGTGATATGCCATTCCCTTCTTCTAGGTCAGTGATGGCGAACTCCATCTGATGGCGAACTCCAGCTGTTCTTGGACTTCAGTTCCCAGAAGCCCAAGTCTCTGTGAAAGTGAAAACTCATGCTAGACTAAGAGTTCTCCAGCTTTTAAAGCCAGGGGCCAGATCATGCTCTCTCAGACAGCTTCGGGGACTGGACAGCCACTTTGCCCTTCCTCCACCACTTGGCACTTCCTGGCATGGGGGAGGTGGTGGTGGGTCACATGAAATGGTGCCATGGGCTGCATCTGGCCCATGGGCTACAGGATGAGAATCCCTGTGCTGGACATTGGACTTATCCCTGAGGGAAGCCACACCTTTGTGCAGACGGGCATCATCAGTTTTATTGTCAGCCTTCTCTGATTGAGTGCCATTGTACAGACCAGGGTAGATTGACCTGGAACCCATCAGCTCAAGCCAGCATGGCCAATGGTGAGGCGTATCACTTGTGTAAATCCATAGACTCTAAACTAGGGAAACTACTACCTTGTTGTTGTTTAGTCGCACAGTCGAGTCCGACCCTTTGCGACCCCATGGACCATCGTAGGCCAACCTCCTCTATCTTCCACCATCCTCCTCAACCCACTCAAGTCTGCGCCCATTGCATTAACAATGCCATCTATCCACCTCATCCTCTGGCGCCTCCTTCTCCTTTTGCCTTCTATCTTTCCCAGCATCAAGGCCTTCTCTAGTGAGTCCTCTCTTCTCATTTGGCATCCAAAGTACTTGAGCTTCCTCTTCAGTATTTGTCCCTCCAATGAGCTGCCAGGGTTGATTTCCTTCAGGGTCGACTGATATGTTCTCCTCGCACATTACTCGTACATTACTACTGGGAATACCATTGCTTTGACTATGTGGACTTTTGTAGGCAGGGTAATGTTTATGATGCCACCTAGGTTTCTCATTGCTTGCTACCTAATAATTACTACTACATAATGCATGTGAAATTTCATACCTTCCCCTTGCTTGCTGTGGCAATCTCTGATGCTGCAGAAGAAGAAAACACATTCAGGTGACTGTGAACCCAGATGAGCCCTTAAGATGTTTTTTTCAATGTATTTATATTGTTGCATGTACAGAAGCATCCATGTGGAGGCCAAACGCCCATACAGTGATTCTCATTGATTATTTTTCTGTTTCTTGATAATTGATCTAACAGTGTGCCTTAATACATGTAGCTTTTAAAAAACATTGTCATCCTCTTCCACCTGAAGCAAAGAAGATCGTGTTGATGTCCAGATTATTATATACCAAGTAATGCTGTCCAAACTCTTCCAAAATGCCTGCCATTTCAACAAATATAGAGTGGGGAATTCTGGATGAATGGCTAAGGGAAACTGTCCTGAAAACTGATGTCTTGGTTCAATAACTGACCCCTAGTCCTTGCGTTATGCACGAGCAGTGTGTCTGCATTACACCGTTGTATCCATTCCACAGCTCTATAAATTGTCATTGCTCCCTACTAAAGAATCACACGATTTGTAGTTGAGTGAGAACATTCTTTGTGAGACAGTTCAAGTTCACCCCCATAACTGACATAATCAAAAAAGAAAAGGAACTTTTCCCATCTCTGGGAGCTTTGCATATTGGGGTAGAGGGAGAATAAGCGTTAATACGATAACATTTTTGTAAGCATTCCCTTTCATAGGTTGCGTTCTTTCCGAAATTATTGAGGGGGTTCAGCAATGTTTTATGATAGTGTTGATTCTATGGGATTTCTATGAGTAAGGTGGTAAGTAAAGCTACATCTATAAGCTCTAGTTTCAACTACAGTTGACTTATTGAATGAAAGGAACTTATGACAGAGTGCTTCTGCATATTTCTCTTCTCCCAAAGAATCACAAGGATTTTAATTTGGAAAGGCTCCTGAGAAGGTACTTTAAACCAGGGGTTCCCAAACTAAGGCCTGTGGGCCGGATCCAATTTCATGTGGCCACTTCACCCCTCCAAGGGCATTTGAAAAAATGGCCGCCCCTACCGTGCAAGCAGGGCAAAATGGCCGTCGGACCCTCAAAGATGACTGAGAGAGCGTGACCTGGCCCTCGGCTTGAAAAGGTTGGGAACCCCTGCTTTAAACAACCCAATGCACAGAAACAGAGCTCTCTGCATGAGGGGGGAAACAAGTGTTGGGTCAACTTGAGCTAAAACAACATTTCACCTATTTAAGAAAATGGCAGTGGTTTTGAAATACTTGCACTCAGGCTTGACCTTCTGAATGTTCGACTGTGCTCATATTTTGCTTTTGAAACCTGAAGTTCAAGGATTCTGTTGCCCTGGAGGCTATTCACTGGGTGTGCCTTTGTGTATTTGTTGGATTTGGAAACCAAGCTGTACTTATGCCATTTTATCACACCGCCCAAGTTACCTACTTGGTTCAATCTCTTTTTCTGTATTTGTATTCTAGCTATGTTTACATCCATTCAGGTTGTACCAGCAGGACTGGAATGGAGTGGTAGAGAAACCAGTAGAAATGGTCCACTAGATGTGAGAGACCTTTGGTCAAAATGATACATAATTAGACAATATTATATTGTATGAAAGACATCAGTATGCAAAAAAAAAAATTGTCTCAGGTATACATTGCAACACTTAAAGGACTTGCATTTCTTGTATAGACGTAGCAATTGACCACCAGAAGATAGCTATTTGGGATAGCTGTATATAACATATCTATACAAAATCAATTACAATAACATTTTTGTAAGCATTTCCTTTCATATGTTGCGTTCTTTCTGAAAATATTGAGGGGGATCCAGAAATATTTTATGATAGTGTTGACTCTATGGAATTTCTATGAGCAAATTGCTCTTTGAGAAACTCGGATTTGTAAGGTGCAATGTGAAACTTCATTTCTAGGCCATCTCCTGTGAACATTGCGTTGAAATCCATAAGAGGTGTAGAACCACACAGTTGAGTTCTTGTGTAGGGTGGGCGCCCAAAAACATTTGCTGCCTAGGTGTTTCCTCCTTTAAGAAAAAGCAGTTTATGGTAGCAGCTCTCCCCTTGTTATGTATCCTAGCCATATGGAAATGACTATCAACCCATTGCCTTCCTCCCAAATGCCCAATTATCTAAGCAACATTGAGGGGGTGACAAGATAATGCTCAGCATTCTGTGTGCACAGACGCCACCAGTCACTGAGAGTGAACGGGGTAAACATTCAGTGGGCGAACATATGCTTAAAGTTAAGGTTACAGCTTTCATGCAAAAAATCCTGAATTAGAAACATAAGATGCTGTCTTAGATTTGTTGAAATCCAACTCTAGGTTTCAGCTAGAGTAGGCCCCTTTGAATCAACAGAGTTTACAGAGGAGTTGCTCACCAAATCCTCACTGATTCAATTCTTGTTAAAATGTGCTACTGATTCCAGCCATTGAATCCTATCCTTGTTCCTGCCAATTGAGTCTACACTATTGGGCACTGTCAACACACACACACACACAGAGCAAGAATGCCCAATCGATAATGTTGGATTTCAGCCTTTATCATTAGTCATCCTGGGTAAGGCTGATAGAAAGTGTGAAGCAATATCATAGCAGGCCAAACACTGTCGTCGGTGTTCATTGACTGTCAGCAGGGTTGTAACAGTTTTGAACAGGGTCTTTCACAGGTCTACCACAAGAAACTATAGACTGAATCTCCTACACCCAAACACATGCTCTTTCACTGAGCTACAAGCTCTTCCTAGTAAAAGCATGTGTTGGCCAGTTCAATCCCCAGCATCTGCAGTTAAAAGGATTGAGCGAAAGACCTCATGATGGGAAAGGTGTCCTTATTATTGGGACCTGGAACACTTTCCTGTCCATCAGAATGGACAACATTGGTCTAGATTTGACCTGGGGAAAAAGCAGTGTAGGAAGAGAGGCCATTATGTGACAAAACTGCTTGCAGTTTCATTGCTATGGGTTATATTATGTGTACGTTCCAGGTGGTATCTTCTATCAATGGCTCAGTTCATGTGCATAGGCAGCTGACAATCTTCCTTGCATGGTGTAGGCACAGAAGATGTCCCTTCTCTCATAAGGTCACCTGTGCAGCATGGTTTCCATGCAGATGCATGTATGTGTATGAGCCCTTGTGCATGCATGATTTCTTGTCTCTTCCCATCTCTGTTTTTGTGTTTTAAGAGAAACTCCTGCAAATTGGACCTACTTACAGAATGCTCAATGGTTCACATGCTTCATTTTGCAGCAAGTGTGGGTGACATTTGGTCTATGGCAGTGATGGCGAACCTTGGAACTCCTGATCTTAAACTTCGATTCCCAGAAGCCCTAATCAGCAGGAGTGCTGGCTTGGGCTTCCAGTAACTGAAGTCCAAGAACACCTGGAGTGCCAAGGTTGGCCATCACTGGTTTATGGAATATCTTCAAACATGAGTCATAAATAGTGCCCCATTCAAGTATGTGTACCATGGAGCTCTGGAATGCTTCTCCTGGTCAAAATGAGGTATCCCACAGGAGGACCCAGCCTCATTTAACACAAGAAGTACTTTGTGCCTTGATTTTTTGACAAATAAGGATTTGGGGAAAGCAGAAATGAGCTTCCAGGCACTTTTGGTTTTGCCATCATGGAATAACATGACCTGGGGTGTTTTGAGAGGGACGTAGTGGGTTGTCTATCGAAGTTGGCCAACTCTCTTTCAGATTCTGGCCTGAATAGTCTTGCCTCATCCCTCTTTCAAAGGTAATGGGCATTAGTTCGCTTAACTTCCAAATATAGTTAGCCAGCCCTGCTGTATTCTGCTGGGTGGGGCTGTGGATGTGTCTCCCAGAGTCCTGACTTGATGGCATTACTGGGATTGCACATTTTACACCATATTATGTGCCTGGTAAACTAATTGATGCCAAGGTGCTTTGTTGTTGTAGGACAGAGAACACTAGCCCCAGGAATGTACTAACTGGAATGAGAGCACTGTCTTCTTACAATCAGGTATAAATCTCTACCAAAATTTCATTCTATTTCTTTGTGGGGGGAAGGGGGCATTCTTGCCAGTATCATTACCTTTTGCTCTATGTTTCTGTAATATCCTGTTGTCAAAAGTATTTGAAGAATCTATGTAATGATTATTTTCAGTGGGGAAAAAATCCTGGAATGATATGAATGCTTGATTTTGATGTTCTTACAAAACTTGATGATCTTTCAAAACTTGCACAAAGTTTACAGCTTTGAGTACCTTATGTTGTCTGGCTGTCTGTGTAAAGGTCTAAAGTGCTTTCTTAATATATATATAAATATATAGAGATACAAAAATATAAAATCTTTCATTTTGGGGGGGGGGTTATAGTTGTAAAAGATGGAAAGCAGAGATTTTATGGTATTTTGTTTAGACTGTAATTTGTGACATTTATACTACTTGACACACTACAGTTTTTCACAATGAATAAAAAAGGGAAACGACCTTGTAGAGTTGTCTCTTGTTGTTATATATTTGTTGTGCTCTACTAAGCGCCTGTAGCCAATGTTTAGTTTTTTCTTGACTTCTTAATGGTGGGGTTCCCAAACTTTTCATGCCATGGGCTAGTCACATGGTTGAGCAGGCCGGTCACATGGTTCCTCCCACCAGAAGCGGGAGGAAAATGCACCCATGCATGCACAAAATGTTGCCGTAAATGCCAGTTTATGACCGCCGTGGGTGCATTTACAGCAGTGTTTTGCTCATGAGTGTGTGTGTTTCACTTCCACTTCAGAAGTGGCAAAGCCGCCATGGGCTGGATGATTTGGCGCCGTGGGCTGAATTTGGCCCACGGGCTGTAATTTGATCTTCCCTGCCTTAATGTATCCTAAAGCAGAGATGACAGCATATATGCTAATTATGCTTATTGGTAAAAGACCACTTTGAAAAATCGTGAGTCAAGAATGGACATAGGGCCTCTTGCACGCAAGTATGAGAAGGAATATTGGGGAAAAAATCAGTCTTGCATGCTTCTAATTTTAACACTGGGTGCCATTAAGATCATGCACTGCGTCTACTTGTAATTTAGGGTTTTCTTTCATGCTTCATATTCCTTTGGACTGCCTCTTTCTTTCTGTTGGTTCATGTGCTAGCCACATTTCCTCTCTGTTTCTCTGAAGATACAAATTTGGAGATGAAGGGCAACAATATGACTGAAACCCTGTTGTTTTTTTGCAGGTGGAAGTCAAACAGTATAACATTCACTTGCTCCCATCAGCAATTAAAGCATCCCCACTGTGATCTTGAAGTTTGTGCCAAGCCAAGAGTCCCATGCACCATGGAGAGTTGCAGTGGTGACTCTTTAATTGCTGCCTGGAAGCAAGTGAATGTTGTGCCTTGTGTCCAACCAACGAATTTCAGCCAACATACATAAAAGAACAAAGCCATGAAGCGTAACCAAAAATATGTTTTTGTTTCCTAAAGAAGTTGCAGACCGAACATTTTTTCTGTTACTGGAGAGAAGGTGGGATGGGCCAATCCTCCTTCATGTTATTTCTCAGTACCAAAAAGGGAATAATCAAATGCCAAAACTCTTCAACACTTTCAACATGCCCACAAAACAAAATATACTTTACTAGCTGATTACCTGGCCTTGCTCGGGTTTTATTTTTCTTTAACATAGGCCAGCCTTTCCCATGGAAACTTCATGGTGTGTGTGTGTGGGTCATTCCTGCCTCCCTCCCTTCCTCTGTCTCTCTCTTCCCTCATCCATCCCCTCTCTGCCTCCCTTGCCTGTCGACTGCCCTTCCCATACATGTATCCATCCCTACCTGGGACTTGTGACATCCCTTCCTCCGTCTCTCTCTTCCCTCACCCATCCCGCTTCTCCATTGATGGCCTGTCCTTATCCTTCCCATACATGTGTCCCCTTTGATAACCTACCTTGAACTGTGACAATACCCAGCTCAATTACATCACGATGATGTCACAATCGGGTGACCTACCTGGGGCTATGACATTAGCATCACTATGACATCACTGGGACACACACACACATCCTCCTGTCAAGTATACTTCCCTTTGCATATCAATTTAGGGGAATACCCCCCATGGGGCTTGTGACCCCCCCCCACCAGTGCTGGTCTCCGGAGGGCAAGGTGCGTATGTGCCAATTTTCAGTGCGGTCGGTCCAGGGGTGCGGATTTGTATAGAGCACATACAAGACCACACCTCTTTTTATAGAGAGAGAAGAGAAGATGTATGTATGTATGCATATATATGAAGTTTCAGAAGGAAGGGTGGGTGATGCATGGCTGAATGCCATGGTTTGTCCTTTCTTCCTGACAGACACCTCCTTTAAAAATTTCTTACAGTGGAGTCACACATTCTTGAGCATTGTTTCCAAACATGTGCAGCTAGGGTTTGTTCCTGCCTTGCATGTAATATTTCTGTAGAAACTAAGTGAAGGAATTAGTTACAATCCAACCAACTGCTAAGATGTTTACAGATGCTTTCACTGATTGATAGGCTGTAAATAATGCATGTAAGTCACCATGACCTGGGGAACAAAAAACTGCAGAGTTCAGGTTAAAAATGGTCACATCTCATTGCTAGTTCGTCAGGGGATGGAAAGACAGGCACAACATTTGGGAGGGTCCTTAATGTGATTTGCACAAAGTAATTGGGCATACTGTTGACTTATTCTTCTAAAGCAGGGATTCTCAACCTGCGGTGCTGTTGAGCACCATTTCATGTGACACCATCCCACCCCCTTCAGGAAGTGCCATGTGGTGGAGGAAGGGCAAAATGGTTGCCTGGCCCACAAAGCTGTCAGAGGGAGTGTGACCCGGCCCCTGGCTTAAAAAGGTTGAGAACTCCTGTTCTAAATGTACGAACGAACGAATCTTTATTGGTGTCACCTATGCTCAGTTGATATGCTGACAAATATAGGAATCAGCCTTACATGACAGCAGACCAGAAATTTGGAAGCCTTTCCCATTTGTTTAAAATACAGCTCCCCCAAAAGCATAGGTGGAACCCTAAAAAGAAACGTTCCATATGCCAACATTTCATTGGAAACCCACCTTATGGATTATGTTCTGCCTCAGAAAAGGTCCCTGGTTATAAAAGCATTGCTTTCCATGCTGCCTTGGATGTTAGCAGGAAATGTATTTACAGTCACAAAGACCAGACTATAAAAAACAATGTTTTTATTTAAACATGGCAGCTAGAGTTTTAATGCATTGCCCTATGCCTCTGTTGGGGATAATTAACGTGGCCTTTTGCAAGGTTGTTCATTACTGACATTCATAACATAATTGGCTTCCTACAACACTGAATATGGACATTTCACAACCGCAGTCATATGAAAGCAGGCCAAGTTGAATACAGATCGGTTTGCACAAAGCACTCCAAAGGCCAAACCAAGAATAGTGGTTCTCTCTCTTATGTCTGTCACAATCGCATATACATTGGCTAAAGGGAGAGTTGGGACTCTGGTGGCTTAGTGGTTAAGACACCGAACTTGATGAATGGAAGGTCGGCAGGGCAGCAGTTTGAGAACAGAGTGCTACACGATGGAGTGAGTTCCCGTCATTTGTCCCAGCTCCTGCCAACCTAGCAGTTCAAAAGCAAGAAATTGCAAGTAGATAAATAGGTGCCACTTGGGTGGAAAGGGAAACAGCGTTCAGTGCCTGCCACATACCCACGGAAATGTTTGCAGACGCAGACAGCACTGGCTCTTTGGCTATAAGCAGAGATGAGCATTGAACCCTAGAGTCAGATACAACTGGCTTTTGAGCAAGGGTGACCTTTGCCTAGCGATAGAGTTAGGAAATTATTATTAAATTATTTTTAAATGCTGGCACCCAGAAAAGTAAAAACCAAAGCAGTTTATAGAACTACACCTAACCCCAGTGCAAATACACAACAGATTTCAGCCAGTATAAATGGATCCCTGATCTTTCATCACGATCCATGATTTTTCTTTAGATGTAAAACAAGACGTGTTGCGACAATCCTTTCCGTAGCAACAGTTCTATGGTTGTTATGTTGCCAGGTTCATAGAGGAGCTGTGGCGGCTCAGTGGTTAAGAAGCTCACCTTGTTAGCTGGAAGGCTGGCAAGTCGGCAGTTCAAGACCCGGGTACTGCATGACGGTTTGAGCGCCCATCTCTGTCCCAGCTCTTGGGGACATAAAAGGAGCCTAATTCGGGCGTCCCCTGAACGGAGTTTGTCTCTCAAAAGTCCTTTCAACCCAGAATAATTTCTGACATTAAATTATTATTATTATTATTATTATTATTATTATTATTATTATTATTATTATTATTATTATTATTATTATTATTATTATTATTATTATTATTATTATTATTATTATTGTTGTTGTTGTTGTTGTTGTTGTTGTTGTTGTTGTTGTTGTTGTTGTTGTTGTTGTTGTTGTTGTTGTTGTTGTTGTTGTTGTTTGTGGACTCCAACGATATAATTAACAGTGTTAAAATCATGTATGGTAGTACCTGCTTTGTTTCCAGGGGAATGTAAAAGCGATAAATGAAATGAATAAGGTGAAACAGGACAGCACTTGCCTCAGATCTATTGCTCATCAAAAAAGCTCATTATAGAAATGTTTCAAACCCTTCCACCCCAGCAGCCAGCCATTCTATTGTGTTACAAATGAATGAATGTCAGTGCTATTTTAATACCTTGCTTCTCAAGGAGATCCAGTTGACATCACTAGAAGAATACATTTGCATCTGCAGAGGGAGCTCAACAATCAGGTTGTCTTAAGTCCTTGGCCGATCTCGGTTTCACCCACAGGCCAGAAGAAGTTGAAAGACTCCCCTCTAACAGGTGATGCCACTCTTAAAACTTGGCATGTATTGGTCTTTGGCAGTCATTCCAAACCTTGGTTCTCCAGATGTTTTTGGACTAGAACTCCCAGAAGCCTTCACCATTGGCTGTGCTAGCCAAGATTTCTGGGAGTTGTAGTCCATGAACTCCTGGAGCTTCAAGGCTGGGAACCACTGCTCTATGTAGATTGTCTTGTACAGGGTCCCTCCAACTTGGCTCTCCAGATGTTCTTGGACTTCAATTCCCAGAAGCCCTGATCACCAGGTGTGTTGACTTGGGCTTCTGGTCATTGAAGTCCAATAACACCTGGAGAGCCAAGTTCGAGCAACCCTGGTCTAGTATCACTCATAGCTAATGTCTGGTATATCTCTGGCTCAATCCCATGATTCCTGACTATGGCAGGTGAAATCCAAACATAACTGGAAGCCATGCACTGCAAGAATGTTATAGGACAGTGATTTGACACGAATGGGTTGACGGCACTCCATGGGGTTCTTGGTCTTCAATTCCCAGAAGCCCAAGTCTCTGTGAATCCACACAAATTGGTTTACTGTGCATATGCCTCTGGGAATCAAAGTCAAAAAACACCTGGAGGCTAAGGTTCGCCATCAGGGCTATAGGAAAACTGTGAAAACCAGGCAAAGGCATGCAAAAGTTCACAGAATGGAGCCATTTTTCCTGACATACTCCAACAAAAATCTCTATAATTATGATATAATTAGTGGAGAAAATAACAGTATGAGTGACAAATAGTATGTCTCTGATTTCATCTTTCACAAAATAGGACATCAAATCATGCACATGTCCCGTCATGACAGTTGAAGCTCACGGAAGATCTGTTTTGACTGCGAAGGAGAAATAGATTCTTCTCTCTTTCACGTAATATGCAAAATACTGTTTCTGCATATCAAACAATCAGAGAGAAAGACATAGGCTCTCTTTGTACATACAGCATCTTGTGCATTCAGGGGTGACCCAAGACATTCTGCTGCCCGAAGCAGAGGGCAACTTGGCGATCCATTCACATTCACTGGAAGGTCGGGTTTCAATACCCAGGGGCTGCACTTGGGGACATGGAAGGAGCCTCATTCGGGCATCCCCTGAGTGGAGACAGAGATGGGCGCTCAATCTGTCATGCAGTACCCGGGTCTCAAACTGCCAGCTTGCCAGTCTTCCAGATAACAAGGTGAGCTTCTTAACCACTGAGCCACCACAGCCCCTTAAGAGATTGATATCTCTTAAAGGTGACAGAAATGAGCCCAAGGGATGGTTCTCGGAAAAGAACACATGAAAGGAATACACAGACAACATAATTCCAAACCTGGAACACCTAATTAATTTGTGTTCTCCCATCAATGCTCCTGATTAGACCTCAATGTTTCCTGTTGAGGCGCGTCAAGGTTTCTATGCAACCAGAGAGCATCTCACTCATTGCAATCAAGCCTGCTCTTTCACAGCATGCACGTTTCTTGAGTCACAGATAATTATCCAAGATTCATTTGCACACGTACCACAGGCTTGCTAATGTGTACTCCCGTCAAGAGTTCCTCCTGCTAGACAAAGTTGTCTGTTCTTGGATGTGGCTAAGGCAAAAACACCTATTAGCAACTGATCAGCAAAGATAATTATGGTTTAATTATCCTGAGTTTTATTTTCACCTGGGCACCTGCAGACCCCAAAACATTTTTAATTGGCAAGACCAAGGGGCCCTTCCCCATCCACAGTGGATGAAAAGCGAGCCTTTTCGGAGTGACATGTTGCGTTTACAACAGCTAAGAATTCAGCAAATGAAACTCCTCCCATTAGTGGGTCCCTAGAATGGGAAAGTGTGGGATTTCCGCCAATACTACTACTTTTATTAGTAATAATATGGGACTGCAGGGGCTTGAGTGGCTAAGACGCTGACTGGAAGGCAGGAGGTCAGCAGTTCGATTCCTGAGTATTGCAGGACGGAATGAGCTTCCCGTCTTTGTCCCAGCTCCTGCCAACCTAGCAGTTCGAAAGCAAGCAATTGCAAGTAGATAAACAGGGACCACTTTGATGGGAAGGGAAACAGCATTCTGTGCACTCTGGTGTCTAGTCATGCCTGACACATGACTACGGAAACATCTGCAGAAGCACTGGCTCTTTGGCTTTGAAACAGATATGAGCACTGAACCCTAGAGTTGGGTATGACTGGCTTTCGAGCAAGGGGAACCATTACTTTTAACTATTAGTAATAATAATAAGTCTGGACAGGTTATCCTGCTGTGATAATAGAGTAGACCTTACTGCTAGCGACTCAACACCGAGTGTCAGGCAGGGGTTAACTAACCTGGCAATCCTGAGGACTAACTACCTTGGGTGGCGAAGACCACAGAGAAGGGAGATGGTCCCTAAGTGGATTAAATCCCACTTGAATCCATCTTGATGGAAGGCAGCAGCATCAATACCAGCCTGGGGTCAAGGAGAACGTTATGTGCCAAAAGGACTCAGAACCAGACAGCAACTAATGGAATTGGATCAGTGGTACTATGGGTGTCACATTGCGATGAGGAAGGCAAATGGAAGGCCACTGCATTATATTGTTCCCAGGACAATCTTCATGGCTGATCGCCATGATGATCGCCAATATTTGGAATTTGATACAGCACTTAAAGAAGAACACTAGGAGCTCTATAGGGCTTGCTCAAAGATGGGAGGGAAAAGTGAAGAAGAAAACTTCAGGGAAGTGGGTGGAGGAGGAAGACATAGTTGTCGGAACGAGATCAGAAAACGCTGGCCATTGACTCGTTGCTATGCTCTAACTCTTGATAGTCATAGCTGGTGTGGATAAAAACACTAATGGTGTGTAGCCTAAGCCGAAAAGCTGGCTTCTGAAAACCCAGCCTGTTTCGCAGGATGAAAGTTTTGGTCTCCCTGAAACAGCCTTCAAAATGGAGAGTTGTGCTCCTGCCGCCGTCTGCAAGGACCGAAAGTGTTCAATGTGATGAAAGTGTCTGGGGCCGGAACTTGGTGGACAACCTCTGGACTAGAAAGTGTCGTGAACTGGAAAATACAAGACCTCATTAACTCCTGTGAGTACTGTTCTGGGTTAAAGTAAATGAACAGAGTTGGGTCATGCAACTGGAGGGAACATCTGACCTAGGTTGTGACCCTCCTAAGCCTCCTCACATTATCTGTCCCACTTAATTGTGTAGTCCAGGGATTCTCAACCTGCGGCCTGTGGGCCAGATGTTGCCTGCAGCACCATTTCATATGGTCCCCACTGCCTCCACCGTACCAGGAAGTGCCATGTGGTGGAGGAAGGGCAAAATGCCCCCCCCAGCTGTCTGAGGGAGCATGACCCAGCCCCGGCTTTAAAAGGTTGAGAACTCCTAATGTAGTCATTCCAGATGTACTATCAACTACTACTCCTTTTAAGAGCTGTAAATACTCATTAGCAGTTCGGGTCTTAGCAAGCCTTTGTCAATGGGGGCCATTAAGGAATCTACCTGAATAATATGCCATTAGCAACGTTGACATCATCTTATGGTGAGGACAGGTGTCACCATTGCTACCCTGTTTGTTGTCATGGCTCCCATCCCCAGGAGGCCCACCAGACTGTTGAGATTCATTTTGACCTACAGAGATTTCCAAGCCATTGTTTCTTCCATAGCCATGTTGCCATGACAACAATACAGAAATGAGATATAGCATCTTCTGATTTCTAGAAGATGCAGAGGAAGACCTGTTACTACTCTACTGAAAGCATGCACCTACTCAGTATTCCTGAGAAGGCAGCCTACTAACTGAGGTGCAATGAACAAGGCTTACTACTAATTCAGTGTCCTTAAGTATGCCTTAAGCATGCACTTAAGTTGGAGTAGGTCTACTTAACTCAACAAGGCTCATTTCTCCCTTAACACACCTTCAATTCAGCCCACATATGGGATGGCCATGTGTTCTACTTTGTAGTCAATAAGGAATTTCCTTCTACTTTAAATATAGAGTGATTTTCTTCCAAGTTCTCAGCAAAGGAAGAAAGGGTTGAATTGTCTCTCCTTGTTAGCTGTCATTCCTTGAATAATTCTTTCACCGGCAGCTGGAATTCCAACATGTGGGAAATGTTCCCAATATTGGGAGGGGGGGTTGGTTGGGAGGGGGTATTGTTATTGTTTTTTGTGGTTACTTATAATTTTATTGGGTTTCTTTATTCTTTATGTTTAATCTCTTAGGAGCCCTGGTGGTGCAGTGATTAAACTGCCATACTGCAACCAAAAGGTTGTGAGTTCGATCCTGACCGGAGTTCAAGGCTGACTCAGCCTTCCATCCTTCCGAGGTCTGTAAAATGAGTACCCTGCATGTTGGGGCAAAATGCTAATTACCTTGTGAACCGCCCAGAGAGTGCACTAAGCGCTATGGGGTGGTATACAAGTGTCATAGTTGTTACTTTGTGTAGTCATCTTTTTTGTCTTCTTAATGTTCCACTGCAATCCTGCTTTCTCTTCTTTCTCTTTCGTTCACATTCACTGTGAAATGGCCACCCGTCCCCCGAAGCTATCTGAGGGAGTGTGACCTGGCCCCTGGCTTTAAAAGGTTGAGAACTCCAAGTCATGGGCTGGGTCATGCTCTCTCAGTCAGCTTCAAGGGCCAGACAACCATTTTTGCCCTGCCTGCACGACGAGGGTGGCCATTTTGTCCCAACAGCTTCAAAGGGGAAGCCATTTTGCTTCTTGAATGCCCTTGGAGGGGTGGGGGGGCCACATGAAATGGCATCAGAGGCCAGATCTGAGCCGTGGGCCTTAGGTTGGAAACCCCTACTATAAAGCATAGAATAATCTTCTGAATGTATTCGCCCCCCTCAATAACCACTGGATATTTAGCATATGATTTTGAGGGCCATTTCCTTTTCACAATCCAGCTTGAACATCAGGCATTTCTCACTCCATATAAGGTAAAAGACTTTGTTGCAACAACTTGAGCACCACTTTGCTTAAATCCTGGCTCTACCTATCACCTATGGCTTCACGCAACAATGGCTGCTCTCCCCACATTCCCCACACCAGCCGCCATTGGAAATACTGCCATAATTTCATCCTCCAACCAGCGAGTTGATAAACATGAACCTATTGAAAGTCCTAGTTTAAAAACCTCTCCTGGGAGTCAAAGAGTAAAACTTCAGTGCCTTTGCTTACAATATTTCACCTTCCTGGATGTGACACATTAAATGCTCTTTAGGATGAATGAGCGACCAGAACGAACAAACGAAGGAATGAACGTCAAAGGGTGAATGATAGTGCCATTTCACAAGGCCCAGTCATGAGACAATCATCCAAGACTTCCGCTACCTAAAGATTTGAATAGCATTAAAAAGGAAAAAAAGCTATTTGTGGCCATTTTCGAGAAGGCAGCCGCTTCACAATGCAGTGTTACGTGAATGGATGATTTTGAGATGTTTCAATTCCTGTGAAATTATCTTAAACAACTCAAAAAGATCTCTTTCTTTCCCTGAAGCACATTGTGACTGTACAAATAACCACCCTTCTGGCTTTCTGAAAGTGTCAGTCAGAGTTCATTTAACTCAGGAGTTCTCAACCTTTTTAAGCCGGGGGCTGCGTCATTCTCCCTCAGAAAGTTTTGGGGACCGGATGACCATTTTTGCCTCTCCTCCACCACATGGCACTTCCTGGTGTGGCGAAGGCTATGGGGGGGCCACATGAAATGGGGCTGCAGGTCACATCCAGCCCATGGGCTACAGGTTGATAATCCCTGATTTAACTCCTGGAGGAATATTTTATGTGGGCATCTTGGAAATTTCTCTCCCTCCTCTCTGTAGGAGCTGCAGTTCAAAATGGATTTCTCTCTCATTCAACATTTGGAATAGAGTATGGAACATAAGAACATAAGAAGAGCCTTGCTGGAACAGGCCACAGCCCATCCAGTCCAGCATTCTGTCTCACACAGTGGCTCACCATTTCCTTCAGGGTATTCCCAAGGAGATGCCTTCACCTGCTTAGGATTCCCTGGAAATGGCATTGAGAGATATCCTGCCTATCTCTCCAACCCGGAGGTTGTCCTTAAGTATCCATAATTATAGCCATTGATACTCTTGTCCTCCATGAACTTGTCTAATCCTTTCTTAAAGCTGTCAAGACTGACAGCTGTCACCACTTCTTCTGGCAGGGAGTTCCATAGACCAGTAATCCTCTGGGTGAAAAAATACTTTCTCTTATTTGTTTGAGAACTAGTACCCAAAAGTTTCATCGAGTGTCCCCTAGTTCTAGTGTTATGCGATAGGGAAAACAGTTTTTCCTTATCTACTTTGTCCACACCGTGCATGATTTTATAAACTTCAATCAGGTCACCTCTTAGACGCCGTCATTCAAGAGTGAAAAGGCCCAACCGTTGCAGCCTCAGATGGTAAGGAAGGTGTTCCAGTCCCCTCATCATTTTGGTTGCCTTCCTCTGCACTTTCTCCAACTCCATAATATCCTTCTGGAGGTATGGCGACCAGAACTGTACACAGTATTCCAGATGGGGCCTCACCATAGATTTATAAAGAGGCAAAATGACACTTGCTGACTTATTTTCTATACCCTTCCTAATGATCCCTAGCATTGAGTTTGCTTTTTTCACTGCTGAGGCACACTGGGTTGATACCTTCATTGAGCTCTCGTCCACCAGGACACCAAGGTCCCTTTCCTGGTTTGTCGCAGAGAGTTCAGACCCCATCAGTTTATAAATGTAATTGGGGTTTTTTGCCCCAACGTGCATCACTCTGCACTTACTAATGTTGAAGCTCATTTGCCACTGTTTTGTCCACTCCCCCAGTGTCAAGAGATCCCTCAAGAGCTCCTCACAATCTCTCTCAGTTTTCACTACCCTGTATAATTTAGTGTCGTTAGCAAATTTGGCTACCTTGCTATTTACTCCTACTTCTAGATCATTTATGAAGAGGTTGAAAAGCAGGGGTCCCAGTACTGAACCTTGGGGGACCCCACTCTTTACTTCCCTCCACTTGGAGAAGTGTCCATTGAGTGCTACCCTCTGTTTCCTGTCCCTTAGCCAGTTGCTGATCCAGAACAAGACCTGTCCCTTTATTCCATGACTGGCAGGTTTATTCAAGAGCCTTTGGTGTGGGACCTTGTCAAAAGCCTTCTGAAAGTCCAGATAAACAATGTCAACTGGATCCCCCTTATCCACATGCTTGTTGACACTCTCAAAAAATTCCAACAGATTAGTGAGGCATGATTTGCCCTTGCAAAAGCCACGTTGGCTCTTCTTTAGCAGCTCCTTCTCTTCTATGTGCCTATTAATTCTATCTTTTAGGATGGTTTCCATCACTTTACCTGGGACACATGTCAAACTGACAGGTCGGTAATTTGCTGGATCACCCCTGGATCCTTTTTTGAAAATTGGTGTTACATTCGCTACCCTCCAGTCATCAGGCACAAAGCCTGATTTGAGGGAAAGATTATATATTTTGGCTAGGAGATCAGCAATTTCATCTTTAAGTTCCCTGAGAACTCGTGGATGGATGCCATCTGGTCCTGGTGATTTGTTAGTGTATATTTTCTTGTCCATGCATTTTTGCCACCTTTCTTTGTTTAACCTTCCAGAGTTTAGCCTTGAGAAGTAGGGGTAACTCTGGCTCTTAGGTGTAGCCTGGCCAATTCTTCTCTCATGTTCCGAAGAAACCCTGGACTGCCAAAATGAAGTGACCGTCTTGGCTTTGTCGTTGGCCAAACTCAAGTCCTCATCAGTGCATGTTGCTGACAGTCATTGGCCAGATTAAACCATTAAATCAGCCAGATTCTGTATCTCTCCACATTCGCACTGTGTGTTGTGGTCCACCAGCAGTCCCCACTTGAGCATATTGGTCTTGTATTTAGGCACTCCAACCCTTAGCCTATTCAGGATCCTCCAAGGAACCCTGCCTGGCCAATCATCACTCCCAATGTGACAGCCCTTCTGTTATGTTGCGGCACCCCCCACCCACCCACCCCCAGAGTGGAGGTCTAAAACTGTAAGCAAGTGTTGAGAGAAATATTTCCTCATCACCATTCTTTGGGTAAGCCCAGGAGTAAAATGATCAGCCATATGTGGCTATTTGATCAGCCATATGTGGCTAAGGCATCACCTTGCAAACAAAAATTTGCATAGTCAAAACAATGGTGTTCCTAGTGGTAATGTATGGTTGTGAGAGCTGGACCATTAGGAAAGCTGAGTGCAGAAGAATAGATGCCTTTGAGATGTGGTGTTGGAGGAGAGTTTTGAGAGTCCCCTGGACAGCGAGGAGAACAAACAGGTCCATCTTAGAAGAAATCAACCCCAACTGCTCCTTAGAAGGTCAAATAGTAAAGATGAAGCTAAAGTATTTTGGACATCAAATGAGAAGAGAGGATTCACTTGAGAAAGCCTTGACGCTGGGAAAGGTGGAGGGCAAAAGAAGAAAGGGGCAGCCAAAAATGAGGTGTTTAGACGGTATTGTAGATGCAATGGGCACAGAGCTGGGCGGGCAGAGGAAGATGGTGGAGGACAGAGGGGCCTGGCGGGGAATGGTCCATAGGGTTGCAAAGGGTCAGCATCGACTGTGTGACTAAACACCAATAAATGTGGCTAAGCAGGAGTGAGTGGGTGATACATTGCCCTGAAGCTAAGGTCAAAGGATTGATTAAGCATACATGGGCAACACACAAGAGAGATTGCACAGAAAGGGGGGAAAGTTATACTCATGATTTGCTTTCTGACAGTATTTGTGAGGAAGTAGTAAAAAAAAATCTATGAAATCTTCCACAATAAGAATCTGGAAAAAAAGCAATTTAATCTGGAGGATAATGTCTACATATCTAGCAGTGCTTTTATGAACCAAAACTATCACATCACACACAATTAAGAAAGGCAATGATAGCTTCCCATATGTAAAAACGCACAAGCATAAAATATACATTTCCCAAATGTGCACCTGATGCTATTCAAAAGGCAGGGCTGGGCCATAAGGTATAGGTTCATT
Organism: Bradypodion pumilum; assembly: GCA_035047305.1. Lineage (NCBI taxonomy): Eukaryota > Metazoa > Chordata > Lepidosauria > Squamata > Chamaeleonidae > Bradypodion > Bradypodion pumilum. Next base: position 31,504,367 of record JAWDJD010000011.1, on the reverse strand, counting down.
TGTGCACCTGAATCTGCATGTGTCGGACAGGTGTGGGATGAGAACATCTTCTCAGGTGACCAGATCTACAAAGTGTAAGCTGACCACTGTCTTCAGATGTAGTGGAGGACAGTATTCTGCTGTTGACATTGGAGTAACATTCAATGCCCAGTTGGGTTTTCTTTTTATTCTTCAAATGCCATACCTGATTCCGAATATTGGCTATCCTCATGGTGATCAGCCATGAAGATTGTCCTGAGAATATAATGCCATGGCCTTTCATCTGTCTTCCGTATCGCAGCATGACCCCCATAGTACCACTGATCCAGTTCCTCAAGTCACTTTCTGGTCCTGAGCCCTTTTGACACGCAACATCCTCATCATCCCTAGGCCAGGATTGATGAAACTACTGTCCTCCATTAAGATGGATTCAAGTGGGATTTAATCCACTTGGGGAACATCACCCTTCCCTGTGGACTTCGCCACCCAAGGCCATTAGTCTTCAGGGTTGTCAGGTTAGTTAACCTCTGCCTGACACTCGGTGTGAAGTCATTGGCAGTAGGGTCTACTCTATTACCATAGCAGGTAGACCCAATATTTGCTATGTTTCAAAACAGTGGCCAAAATCCTATTCATTACAACTGTACAAGGCTTGATGGGAGAGGTAGTTCTTTGGTTAGCGGCCTCTCTCACAGTGAAACTTTCTTTGCAGCCAGTCTTAATAAGCCTTCTTCCTGAACGGCGATTAATGGCAACTGAAGTTCATGTGTAGGCAAAGAAAGCTGCTCTATAAACATCTGTAAGCATTGGGGTCTTGGCTACAGTCTTCTTGAATTCTACTTGGAGAATTCTTGACAAATTTTGGAAGCTGGAGTCCAAAAAACCACACCTGAAAATCCCATTCCTAATGGTCAATAAAGTCCAAAGCAGGAGTTCCCAACCTAAAACCCGTCAGCCGGATCCAGCCTGTGGTGCCATTTCATATGGCCCCACCCACCCCATCCAAGGGCATCCGAGAAACAAGATGGCCACCTGTTTGAAGCTGTTGGGACAAAATGGCCACCCCCCATCATGCAGGCAGGGCAAAATGGCCATATGGCCCTCAAAGCTGACTGAGAGAGCGTGACCCAGCCTCCAGCTTGAAAAGGTTGGGAACTCCTGGTCTAAAGTGGTGTTTCTCAACGTTTGGTTTTTGGACTTCAGTTCCCAGGAGCCTAAGTCAATTCCTCAAAACACTGATCAGCCAGTGGACTGACTTAGGCATGTGCCCCACATTGGGAGCCACTGGTCCAAAGCCATCAGCATGGCTTTTCTCAACTGGAAGGCTGCTCTCCATGGTTCTGAACTCTAGGATCTGGGCTGAAATGGCATTTCTGTCAGTGCTTGACATTAAACCTCAGCATATCTTTCTTCACCGCTCTTAGACCTTACGCCTCTTGATGGTGGTTTTCTCTTTACATATAATACAAGAAATAGTATAAGCATACATGTCTCCATTCTGCCAAGACTCAGTTGCAACAGTTATTTCTGTCTGTCTGTCTCTCTCTCTCTCCATGATTTGGTTTTGTTCTAATCCTGCAAACCTATTGGTATATTTCTTTGTATTTTAAAAATAGCTGGATATTGCAGGCATCTGCCTATGGAGCCAGAAACTGGAAGTTCAATTCCCCACTGTGGTGGCTCAGTGGTTAAGAAGCTCACTTTGTTAGCTCAAAGGCCAGCAAGTTGGCAGTTTGAGACCCGGGTACTGCATGATGGATTGAGTGCCCGTCTCTGTCCCAGATTCTTGGGGACATGAAAGGAGCCTCATTCGGGCATCCCCTGAGTGGAGTTTCTTCCGCAAAAATCCTTTCAACCCAGAATAATTTCTGACATGAAATTATTATTATAATTCCCCAGTGTGTGACCTTGGGCCAGCTGCATAGTCCCATGGTGTTCCCAGAATAAGGGAACGGTCAATCACATCTGAGTGTTTTCTACCTAGGAAACCCTGGAATGGATCGCCATAAGTCAGAATTGGCTTTATGGCACATCATCATCACCACCACCACCACTACCAGTATTTAAATACTGTACAGATATGCCACTTAGGCATGGATTCATTCTCTTTCTTCCCTGTTCTTTCTGTAAACTCACTGAACCGAACGTCAGCCACATATTTGTCACAGAGCTGACTGCACCCCTGAAACAATTAAGAGCTTCAAAGGAGTGGCCATTTTGTTTCTTGAATGTCCTTGGAGGAGTGCGGGGAGCACATGAAATGGTGTCACAGGCCAGATGTGGCCTGTGGGCCTTAGGTTGGGAAGCCCTGATAAAAACATTATGAGGGACTGAAGGGCCTTTTTCCAATTCTGCCTTGCTTTGATGAATGAACTTAAAGGACAGAATACTGTGGCTTTCTGTTCCCATTGTATATCTCAGTGATGGCTAACCTTGGCACTCCAGGTGTTCTTTAATTTCAATTCTAAGAAGCCCTGATAGGCAGGACTTAGGCTTCTGGTAACTGATGTCCAGGAACACCTGGAGTGCCAAAGTTAGGCATCACTGGCATATCTCAATGTTACACACTCCTGGAATAGCTGGTAGCATGTCTATACTATACCAAAACTTGACCATTGTCTATGGCCACTGGCTTCCCAAGGTGAAGCCCAATATCTATATCAGAGAACTGGTTTTTAAAAATCAGTAGCCATGTATGATAAAGCCTGGGGTTGCAAGAGACTGTCTAATTCAGGGATTCTCAACCTGTGGCCCGTATGGGCGCCTTTTACTTCCGCTTCCGAGAGCGATGAGAGCAGTGTGAGCTGGATGAATCACAATAAATCCATTTGTGTGGATTCACAGGGTGCTTGGGCTTCTGAGAATTGAAGTCCAAGAACATCTGGAGTGCCAAGGTTCGCTATCACAGGCCTAGCTGTACTATCCGATAAGATGGTTTCGCACTAGAGATAAGCCCATGGTCCATCTCGCCTTATATACCTATTTCTGACGTCAGCTCACTGACTTACCCAGATATCCCCAGCCGCTGCTGGAACATGCATGCCACCAGGGGACATGATTCAGCTGAAGTAGCAGCAGGCATAGTGGTAGCTGCAGCTGTCATGATGTTCTCATGTAAAAATACATTACCCAATTACCGACCATGTGAACAGCTATAGCACGCCTTAAAATCTGTACATGATAGGCAAATTCTGAGTTCAGATTTGGAATCAGCACACTCAACATCATGTCAATGACATGTGTTATTTCCAGTAGCAAAATCGTTGTCATGCAGTGTATTAGATAATCTGCCAGCATTTGTCCCTGCAAGTTAGGAAACATATTTTCTGTTTTCATCACAACAGATGGCCTGGAGAAGTCTGAAACAGAAACAGTCTGGTTGGTGCCAAGCTTTTTGTCACCTTCTGCAATTGCATGACATGCTTCTATCTGTTAACATAGGCAATAAGTGAAAACCCCTAATTCCTAACCCCACATCTTTATAACATCCCAATTTCAGTACAATGAACCCCTCACTTCAAAAGATTGCTGTTTTGGAAGTTGGGTTCATTCATTTAGTAAAAAGTTACTGTGTGTTCCATCCTACCAACCAAAGTATTAGTTTGGGTAATACCCTTGCTGAGTCACTAAGATGTTGTTATAGAATCACTGAGTTGGAAGGGGCCTTTTAAGACATCATGTCCAACCCACTGCTTAATGCAGGAATCCATACCAAAGCAGATATGATAGATCCATGATGGCTAACCTTGGCACTCCAGGTGTCCTTGAACTTCAAATCCCAGAAGCCCCGATCGGCAGGAATGCTGACTTGGGCTTCTGGTAATTGATGTCCAAGAACACCTGGAGTGCCAAGGTTAGTCATCACCATAATAGATGGTTGTCCAACTCTCTCTTGAATGCTTCCAGTGATGGAGCGCTCAACCTCTTGAGGCAGATGGTTCCACAGTCGTATTGCTCTAACCGTTAAGAGGTTTTTCCTGATAGGGTGAAAATACCAAGGAGAAGAATCCAGTTCTACTTGAATTTTAATCATGGGAAGATGGCACAAATTGTGGAAGTATAGAAGCATATAATTCCTCCCCAATGGACCTGATGTTCTCAGATGCAGAAATGTTGCAGAGCAAAATGAAACTGCTGGTTTAGGTGAGATGAAGTACAAAGGTAACCACGTTATCCACTTTCCTCTCCGTGCTGACAAAATCTTGTTTTGGATTCCTAAATTTACTCATTGCTTCTCATGTGTTGGCTTGGAGCAAAAAATACCTGAAGCAAGAGAGCTGTCTTCATTTCCTCAAAATGAGAGATTAAATGTAGGTGTTTGTACTAATCAGAGATTCAGTTAAAGGAAAGTCGGTACTTGTATCCTGGATGGAGGAGATAGAAGCTGGCTGAAAGCGACAGAATTAAATTAAATTAAATTAAATTAAATAAATCAATTTTATATCCCACCCTACTGAACACATGGCCGACTCAGGGCGGCTAACAACATATAAATGACCCTGGGACACCCCACAGGGTTTACATAAAGATACAATATTCAAATTATAATAATAAATACAATGTTATAAGTAAATACAGTATAAGGCAAGACAGTCAACAATAATACAAATAATACAAATATCAGCACCACATCAAAATAATATATCAATAATTACAATAGAATCACTGCTACAATAGAATTGTCAAGAAAGTGCAATCTCATAGAAAACCGTCTTCCCTTGGATATAGAGTTTGCACTAAGCAGCTCAACTGTGGTGTTTTAAGAAGCAAACATGAGAAGAGGTACATACAATCCTCCCATAAAACCAAAGATCAGGTTTGGGTAATTCCTTGATGAGATTACTAAAAAGTTTCTGATTTATGGTGGTGACACTTTCCGGGGTTTTCTAGGTGGGGAATCCAGAGAAATGGTTTCCCATTCCCTTCCTCTAGGGCAGGGATTCCCAACCTGCAGTCCGTGAGCCAGATGTGGCCCATGGCACCATTTCACGTGGACCCCCCACCGCCTCCAACACACCAGGAAGTGACATGTGGTGGAGGAAGGGCAAAATGGCCCCTGGCTTTAAAATGTTGAGAGTTCCTGCTCTAGGGGGAGCTCTTGGGACAGTGTAGCTTGGCCAAGCCTACGTAGGTTGACTCTTTGCCCAGGAGGCAGAGCAGAGAATCAAACTCCCAACCTCGAGCTCTGCAGCTGCATCCCTAACTCCCTGAGCTATCCAGCCAGTGCTAATTATATACAGGATGATAAATTTGAAAAATTCTGAAAAATCAAATATTACGGTTCCTGATTCATGCTTCCGTCAGTCTGGCCAAGTTATCCTGCTATGTAGACCCTACTGCCAGCGACTCAACACCGAGTGTCAGGTGGCGGTTAACTAACCTGACCACCCTGAGGACTAACAGCCTTGGGTGCCGAAGGCCACAGGGAAGGGTGATGGTCGCCAAGTGGAATATATCCCACTTGAATCCATCATGATGAAGATCAACAGTTTCATCAATACTAGGCTGGGGCTGATGAGGACTTTGTGTGCCAAAAGAGGCTCAGGATCAGAAAGTGATTTGCAGAACTGGATCAGTGGTACTATGGGTGTCATACTGTGATGCCAAAGGCAGATAAAAGGCCACTGCATTTTATTCTCAGGACAATCTTCATAGTACATGTATACAGAAAGATCCTCCTCGAAGATTGTGTTATTTTTTGAACCACAATCTGGTGTGCCCTGGTAATGGTAACCTTGAGTTGCCAGCTAATCTTTCTCACACAAGGTCAGGCCAAAGGAACTGCAGAATTGGCTCACCAAAAGGCGGTTTTATTTTTGGCACTTTCTCGTCCCGCCTAGACTGCTTCCAAAATTTGGAGCACAGGAATAGAGCAACCCCAAAAATACGTTACCCAAATTGTCATCTGTCAGCAAAAACAAGAACCAGACAGGCAGATGGCAAGATTGTTATAAACCACAACAGATCTTGATAGCATTTGGCTCTCAGCAGCTCTTTCTGACGTACAACAGTGGCTTTTCTGATCCTTCACTGCTTTGTGTGGGAGTTGTGTTGAATTTGTTCTGAGCCCTAGGAAAGCCTCAGTAGAAAATGATGGAAATGGGAGGAGGGGAACAAGGTCTATTTCCGGCTTCCTCCTAAAAGGCACACTTTGAAGCCTAAACTGGAAAAGTCACAATTTTAGCAGACATTCTGCAGTAAGAGAGCTCTAGGATGTTGCAAGCTCAACTGGTTTGGGTACAATAATTTATTACAGTAAAAATTTTTTTGAGAGGAACAAGGGTGGGTGATGCTTTCGTTAGACCACTAAAATCTCACAAACAAGCTTGCTTTTAAGTCCTGCAGGAGTCTTGCACCAAGTTGGACATCGTAGAGGTTTGAGTTGGCAGGAACAAACTTCTCAAGATCATTTTGGCCAGGTGTTCAAGCCAAGCTGTCTTGCAGACAGTACATTCCAAACTGGAGATTACAACCTTCTGGATTAGCTTCAGGTAACAGGTTTTGTTTCAGGAGATACGGTTCTTGCTGGAGCTAAATAGAGGCAAACTCAGAGGCTGACTATGTGGGCATTTAGGAGATCAATCATTACAGGCATAAGAAGCAACCATTGGCCCAACCAACCAAAAGTTGTCAACTCTGCCACCAGCAGCTCTCTGGGGCTACAAGGTCTTAACCATGTATTATTTAGTGGTTTCCCATTCAAAAACCAACCAGCCTGATTCTACCTAATGTTTAAAATTAAGTAAGATGTCAAAGCAATATGCAATGGCTCTAAAGCTGTTTCCCAACTTTTGGTTCTTGGGCCTCAATTCCCAAAAGCCTAAGTCAATTCTCCAAAGCACTGATCTGCCAAAGTACTGACTAAAGCTTCTGGGAATTGAAGTCCACCGGTGTGGGTGGGGTCCCCACATTGGGAACCACTGCTCTAAAGTCTTACCTGCTTTGGCCAACCCTCTTCTCATACTTTGGTTTGGCAGGCAAAGCCAGGTAAACGTTGGGAAAGTACCCAATTATGCTGCCCTGTTGCCTTCTACAGAAGCACAATGGGATGCAGTGGAAATCCCAGGGGTGACTGTTTTGTATGTGTCCCACAACCTGGTTTGCTCCAAACCCTGAAATATAAGAAGATGAGACTAAATAAGAACACCAAACTTGATAATCTCTTCCAACTTAGACAAAGGTGAATAGGAGCTGTTGAGAGGTCCATATCATCTCCTAGCTCAATGATGGCCCATCTTGGCACTCCAGGTGTTCTTGGACATCAATTCCCAGAAGCCCAAGTCAGCACTCCTGCTGATCAGAGCTTCTGGGAATTGAAGTTCAAGAACATCTGGAGTGCCAAGATTCGCCACCGCTGTTCTAGCTCAACCTTTCCCAAACAATGTTCCTCGGAACACTGGCAGACTTCAATTCCCAAAAGCCTAAGTCAGTACATTGACTGATCAGTGCTTTGGGGAACTGACTCAGGCTTCTGGGAATTGAAGTCCAAAAACCAAGTTTGGGAAACGCTGTTCTAGATGCACCTTTTAGTAAAGTTTCGTCAGAGGCATGGTTCGCTGTGCTTACAATTCAAAAGGCAGATTCTGTTCCTTTGCCAGGAACATATATGCTAATTATTGTATTATTTTTTTCCTACTCACACACGTAGACAAAGAGATCATGCAGGGAGCAGGTGTAGTGAATCCGAATGAATCCTGGCTGTGAATGGCAAATTTCACTGATTATAAGCAGGAGAAAAGCCAATTAAACTGAAGGCCACTTTTTTGGAACGACACATCACAGAAGAGTTTGCATTTTTGTAATTGCACACATCATATTCATCACCACCCACCACCTGGAACATCTTTAAGTATTAAGAGAATGAGTGATTCTATAATAGCGGCTCCTTCTCTTCTTGAACATTGGACTTGAAAGAGAATTTGGAAAAGATATCTTTATTATATTACGCCCTGCCTAGCAGCTATCTTTCCTGTGCCTCTGTCTCCCAGCTTGTAAGACAAATTATCCACTAAGAGGCAAACTATGATTCTGATTAATTCACTAGGGTGGATATTGTATTTTGTTCTGTTTTTAAAAGAAAAAGCAAACCGCAGCTCCAATCAAGGTGAGGATTGTTAGGACTGGGTCTAGGCCATTGATGGCAAACCTTGGAATTCTAGGTGTTCTTGGACTTCAATTATAATAATTTCATGTCAGAAATGATTCTGGGTTGAAAGAATTCTTGCTGGAGAAATAGCTATTTTAATTTATTAACATCTTCCTGAACAAAATAAGTGTGTGTGTGTGTGTGTATGTATGTGTAATTTTAACTATATATATAGTTAAAGATCACAATGAAGCTTGCATCAATGGATTACTCGCCTTTGGCATATGACATTTAAAAAATCATTAAGAGACACTGGCATATTGTATCAGATATTACAGGCTGTGACAAACCTCCCATGACAGGACTAAGATGCACCAAAACTATAGGGAATTTATTGACTCGCAGTGATTGCCTAACTCAGTCTCCAGCAACTGACCTGTTGACAGGTCATTATAAATGTCAAAACTGCGAATATTGTAGATACTCGTGGGAGACTAAAGAGATCAACTTATCACAATTAGGATTCACATATAAGTTACGCAATTTTTCTAATTGTAGAACATCACATTGTATTTATTTATGGTTATGCAAATGTGGGCTTATTTATGTCGGAAAAACGTTGCGTCCGATCAAACAGAGACTGGCGGAACATAGATCTCAGATCCGACATCAAAATATAATGGCTCCTGTAGTCCAACATTACATTCTGACAGGGATTTTAAATTCGTAGTCATAGAAGTTGTCCGACTGCTAGCTTATACTAAGATGGATCTTGATAAACTTCTCTGAAAGCGGGAGGCACATTATATACATTTGCTTAAGACTATGGCTCTCACAGGACTTAACCAAGAATTTGATCTCAGATGTTTTCTGTAAGTGAGCAGAGTCGATAGCTGAGGTCCGTATCTAACTACACTTTCTTTAGGGTTCCCAGCGGAGTGTTCCGCTGTTTTTCAGTTGGCGATATCACAGACTAGTAAAGCAAAAAAATTTTTTTTTTTCTTCATCCAGAATAGGTTACATAACATTTACTTTTACCATTACTTACCTATTACTTACCTATTCAGAGTTTCCCGCAGAATTTTCCATTGCGTTCCAGTCTCCGACGTTACATCACAGGAGGCTTTTTCTCACAGAATCAGGTCCATTTCCACTTCGGTAACACAACTGTTACTTATTCGACAATTAGGTCATGTATTTGAGAAGGTCCTTTCAATACACTGTAACGTCTACAGGCACGCTAAGAGAATAGCTAGAGAGGCTACTAAGACGCGGTTTTCTGGTAAGCAACAGGTTTAAGGATGTTTGTCATTTTTCAGAAACATATTAGTTACTCCTGAGGCAGATTATCATCGAAAAATTGAATACTGGATCACATTTCGAGTTGTGTTATATATGCAATATTTTTGGAGAAACTAACAACATACAAGAAATTTCATGTTGTTAAACAAGAGATTGTTTTTGTGAGGGACAACAGACTGTTTATATACATCATCAACTCTCTGTGAAGTTAACAAGAGATAGACAATTTATCCTGCTAGATGACAGACTTTATATAATCCTTACCCTCTGTGAAGTCAACAAGAGAGAAAGACTTTGTGTTGAATTTGTTGGCTTTTGAGCAAGGCAACCTCTACCTCTACCTCTGCCTCTACCTCTACCTTTACCTTTACCTTTACCTTTACTTCTACCTCTACCTCTGCCTCTGCCTCTACCTTTACCTTTACTTCTACCTTTACTTCTACCTCTACCTCTACCTTTGCCTCTACTTCTACCTTTACTTCTACCTCTACCTCTGCCTCTGCCTCTACCTTTACCTTTACTTCTACCTTTACTTCTACCTCTACCTCTACCTTTGCCTCTACTTCTACCTTTACGTCTACCTCTACCTCTGCCTCTGCCTCTGCCTCTACCTTTACCTTTCCTTCTACCTTTACTTCTACCTCTGCCTCTGCCTCTGCCTCTACCTCTACCTTTACCTTTACTTCTACCTTTACTTCTACCTCTACCTTTGCCGATCAGCTTTTTTGTTAATGCAGGAACCACCGACATTTGATATTGGAACAACTCTTTAGCAGCCACTCTTGTGACCCATGTCTGTCACACAGAGGACTGTTAACAACCCATAGTGATCACTGATCCGACTGTTATCAACTCAGACCTTCTGCATTTCCTTCCCATGTCACATTTGCCTCCTCTCCATTTTGGTATAAGCTTCACCCTCTCGAGGTGAAGATACCTGGCTACAGTCCTTAGACTCCAATACCCAACACGATGGAATCCAATTTGTTAGACTTTAAGGCATGTTTCTCCCACATCTATAGCCGCGGAAGGGTCTGCAAAGGGAACTGGCCTTTTGATAGTAGAAGGGATGGGGAAATGTTTATCATCTCAGATTCCATTAAAATGTCTTATTCTCATCCAACTGCTCGGTGAGAGAGGAAGGCAACCACCCTTTCAAAAGTTCTCCTCTATAGTTTTCCTCCTAAGCATCAGATTATGGGCAGGCGAGATATCAGCCTCTCCGGGGAGAACTAGGTTCCTTGGTTGTTTATCTCCTTCCTATTTTTCTTTTTCTTCTAAGATTCCAAGGCAATTGCAAAGGACAGTCAGATACTGTCGCCATAATGAGCTGAACTATGAAAGGTTCTGCCAGTGCATGTAGAATGAGTCATCGCAACAGCCTGGCCAAGGGAGATAATACAAGAAAGGCTAATGACATCCGAGCTGTGCTTTGAAAGCCTGGATTTGAACACATACAGACACACTCACACACTGCTTGTTGCTGCCATGGACTTCGCAGTGGACGTATGAAACTAAATAGTGTGGAAGTTCATGGCGTGAAGCTGCTTTTTGAACACATCTCCTTCATCCAGAAATGACGGCGTAACCCACAGTTGGACCAAAAGGAGTATAATAGTGAAAGAGAGGGTGAATCGTGCTTCGTTGCAGAAACAGCAAGGCATGCCACCAGGCTAGCCCAGGGTTCCTCAAGCTTGGCACTCCAGGTGTTCTTGGACTTCAATTCCCAGATACCCCAGTCAGCACACCTGCTGATCAGGGCTTCTGGGTATTGAAGTCCAGGAACATCTGGAGAGCCATGTTTGAGGAACCCTGGGCTAGACTACTGTAATGTGCCATAGGAGTGGCTGCCTTTAGGTAACGGTAAAGGTCGCCCTTGCTCAAAAGCCAGTCGTATCCGACTCTAGGGTTCGGTGCTCATCTCTGTTTATAGCCAAAGAGCCAGCGCTGTCTGTATCTGCAGACATTTCCGTGGACATGTGGCAGGAATGACTAGACACCGGAGTGCACAGAACGCTGTTTTCCTTCTCACCAAAGTGGTGCATATTTATCTACTTGTAATGTCTTGCTTTCAAAGTGCTAGGTTGGCTGGAGCTGGGGTAGAGATGGGAGCTCACTCCGGCGTGCAGCACTTGGGTCTCGAACTGCTGATCTGCCGACCTTCCATTTGTCAAGCTCCGCATCTTAACCACCAAGCCCTTAAACACTGGAAACAAGGGCTTTATTTGCATCTATGAAGTAATGTGTATTCTGGGCAGAAGTGGAACTCAGAATTCTCCTCCTTCTCACCATAGTAGTCACTTTGTTGGCCAGCCTTTCTGAACCCATCCATGAGACTATCCAGAAGGCTTCCCCTTTGCTTATATCATTGCTGCCACAGGGCCGTGGCCAGGGGGGGCGGGGGGGCGGGCGAAAACCCTCCTGAGCTAACAGTCCCCCAAGCCCACCCTGCGGCGCCAATGTTATATCTGTAAGAGTGTGACATTGTTGCTCCTCCTGAAAAAAATTTACCCTCCTGGAAAAAAATCGTGTCCCCCCCAAAAATAAAAATAAAATAAAATAAAATCTAGAATCCTGGCTACGGCCCTGCCGGAGAAGTATGGTGATCAGAAAGAGATCTGGAGGGAAAACTTGCAAATTTACACTGCTTCTGTAGTTTCATACATACTTGTTAGCCTCAAAAGCAACTATTCAATGTTATTTCCAAGCACTTCATGAAATAGGCATGCCTATTCTGATAACCTTCAGCCCATATTCTACCATAACTGTGGCGAAACAGGTGACTCTTTGTTATGTAGTAACTTTGTTGTGCAGTAACTGACTCTGCTTTGTAGGTAACTTTTTTTTAGTAGGCAGGCTGTCTATATGTTGTCTTGTACAATGATCAGTGGCCTACTGGAAGTTCCAAACTGAGGAGGGAAGTGTAGTAAGTATTGGGGATTTTTGGTTATTCCTTCTAGTTAGTAGAGCATGAAGTTGGGAGGGACCCCCAATATAGAGAAACATGGAGAAATCATCTCAGTATCCTCAGTCATCCTGTTTTGGTTATTTGCACACAGACTAGCACTTTGTGTGATAAAAATCACTCTGAAACATTTAAAGTAGAAAAAGGCATCTTTACTTACAGTTACCATTTGTTGTTACACTCAGAAGAAAAAAGGGGGGAAATGAAGTCTCTAGTACAGGACTTCCCAACCTAAGGCCCATGGGCCAGATCCAGCCCATGGCACCATTCATGTGCCCCCCCCACTCCTCTAAGGGCATCTGAGAAACAAAGTGGCTACCCCTTTGAGGCTGTTGGGACAAAATGGCCATCCCCATCATGCAGGCAGGGCAAAATAGTCATCCGGCCCTCGAAGCTGACTGAGAGAGCATGACCTGGCCCCTGGCTTGAAAAGGTTGGGAACCTCTGCTCTAAGATGTGTCGCGCCAGACACTGGCAGATAGTGTTGATTAGTGTGTGGTTGTTTGTTTAAAAGTCCAAACTGATTAATGAATATTTCAATGAATCACCCCCTTTTTTAATTAATACTAGAATGCTCGTTAATTTAATACCCATTCCTCTATCAATTAACCAATTAATTCTGCAGACATCTAACAGGACTGGAGAGGACGATTCTCCAAGAGATATATAGCTGTATATCCTGCTCCGTGAGCAAAGGGTTTTACATTAAAAAGTTGGAAACAAACAAAGGGACGGAGAGACAAAAGTCCTTTTCAGAGATTCAAGTCATATAGAAAATGGCAGGAAGGACCACACCGTCCCCTACCTCCTGATGGCCAGTAAGGAGAAGGACATGGATAGAGCGCTCTAAGTTCCATGAGAACTGCAAAGCATTAGGGCAGGAGTTCCCAACCTAAGGCCCATGGGCCAAATCTGGCCTGTGGCACCATTTCATGTGCCCCCCCAACCCCTCCAAGGGCATTTGAGAAACAAAATGGCTACCCCTTTGACACTGTTGGGACAAAGTGGGTACCCCCATTATGCAGGCATGGAGGTTAGAAAGTTACACCTCTGCCCTTCTCCATGTTGTAATGGCTGTTGCTGCAGAGAGAATTTGGGCAAGGAACATACATCCTAAAACTCCTCTGTGGAATTGTATTTTATTTTATTTTAATTTTTGCCTAAAGCTACTAAAAAGTGGCTCAAGTGGCTAAGACACTGACTGGAAGGAGGGAGGTCAGCAGTTCAATACCTGAATACTGCAGGACGGAATGAGCTCCTGTCTTTGTCCCAGCTCCTGCCAACCTAGCAGTTCGAAAGCAAGAAATTGCAAGTAGATAAACAGGGACCACTTCGGTTGGAAGGTACAGTAACAGCATTCTGTGCGCTCTGGTGTCTAGTCATGCCTGCCACATTACCACGGAAACATCTGCAGAGGCAGACAGCACTGGCTCTTCCGCTTTGAAACAGAGATGAGCACTGAACCCTAGAGTCAGATATGACTGGCTATTGAACAGGGTGACCTTCACCTTTACTAAAAAGGTGACTAATTCTTAGGAGACAAGTTATGAGATCCCTGGGGAACATAATTAAAGTAGAGACATCACCTAAAAGTCCACATAGACAAAACAATGGTATTCCAGGTAGTAATGTATGGTTGTGAGAGCTGGACCATAAGGAAGGCTGTGCACAGAAGAATAGATGCCTTTGAGATGTGTTGGAGGAGAATTTTGAGAGTCCCCAGGAGAGCAAAGAGAACAAATGGGTCAATCTTAAAAGAAATAAACCTCAACTGCTCCTTGGAAGGTCAAATAGTGAAGATGAAGCTAAAGTACTTTGGACATCAAATGAGAAGAGAGGATTCACTTGAGAAAGCCTTCATGCTGGGAGGGCAAAAGAAAAAGGGGACGACAAAGAATGAGATGGCTAGATGGTATTGTTGACGCAATGGGCACAGACAGGGCCACCATCAGGGTGGGACCATCAGGACTCCCATCCTGGCCCTGGAGATGACGGGAGCCCAGCAGTGCTGGGAAACTACTGATGTGCGCATGCGCAAACAAACCACGTGTGCACAGAAAACCAAAGGGGCATGGCCAAAATGGGGGTGGGGGCAAGTATCGGGCCCGGAAATTTCTGATGCCGGCCCTGGACACAGAGCTGGACAGTTTGAGGAGGATGGTGGAGGATAGGGGTGCCTGGCGTGTGATGGTCCATGGGGTTGCAAAGGGTCGGACTCGACTATGCGACTGAACAACAACAACAACATTAAAATTCCTTAGAGTGAAAAAAATACACAAAAATCTAATGTCTAACTACTATACATGTTATTAGTAGTAGGGTGTTTTTTAATGGAGCATGGAACCAGATATTTTATTTCACTCTTTCTGTTTTTGCCAGGTCTAAGATTGCACTAAAAGTCAATGTATATTTGAATCCACTAATGAGTCAGCAGACATGAAGTCGATCTAGGAAGAACAGCATTAAGGAGAGCGAGCAAAAATTCACCTCCCACCACCATATCCAATGCACAGGCTGCATGAACATCTGGAAAAAGTTGAGATAAAGTATAAAAGAGAAAGGTCCCCCAGATCTGGGTATGACACATCTGTCACAACTATTTTCTTTCTGGAACACACATTGTATTTTTAATAATGTTCCACCCCCACCCACCCCCTCCATGATGACTGCAGAACCATCTCAAAAACCAAACACGTGTTTCTTTTAATCTGCAATCCCATTGGTGTCAAAATGGTCCATAAGTAGGCTCCTAGCATTAGGTGACTCATTTAGTCAGGAAGTCCAGCTCTTTGGATAATAACCCTGCCACTACAGGACCAATGAGTGCCACAAAAAGTATTTCTGTGCTTCATAATTACAGGAGTTTAGCACCACATTACCTGTCATGGCTTCATCCCGAGAAAGAATGACAAACTGGTGTAGTGGGTAGAGTAGTGGACTAGGTTTCCAGAGATCAAAGTTTGTCTCCCCACTTATTTGATCCACTTTATTAACAAAATGCTATCAACGTCCACTACCTGAATTCGTAATAAGACGAGTCAGATATTATGTTAGCTTAATTTAGTTTGTAGGTCTCCCTTGCTTGAAAGCCAGTTGTGTCCAGGTTCTAGGGCAGGGATTCTCAACCATGGGCTGGATGTGGCCCACAGCACCATTTCATGTGGCCCCCAACTATAGTTCCAACGACACAACTGAGTATTGTATTTCCCATTGCTGTTGAATCATACTGTTGACTCTTGTTAAGCTTGTGGCCTACTAAGATCCCTTAATCCATTTCACATGTACAATTGCCAAGACAACTGTCGCCCAGTCTAGAGTTGTGAATCGTGGTTTCCCCCCTCCCCTGTCAAAGTGTAGGACTTTATATTTATTTTTCCCCTGCTGGAACTCATTTTGTTTGTTTTGGCCATATTCTCCAGCCTGTTAAGCTCATCTTGAATCCCGGTGCTACAGTATATAAGGAGTGCTGACGTGGTGATTTTTGAAGTAGAAACCCCCGTCATGACACACCTAAGAAGCCACAAACATGCAGATGGTTTCATTCATCCATGTCCAAAAGCAAGGTCCCCGTCTGCCCCAGAATGTGCCTTTGGTAAAGCTAGTGAGCCTTGAAGAGCAAACCATGTCCCATATGCTTGGGATTAAATGGCTGAGCACAGTATAATGCTGGTTGGAAAACACCTGCCCTCTTTGCTTGTGGTTATTGTAAGATTCTTGTCTGGCCAGATAGCCCACTATGGTAATGGAGTAGATCGTACAGCCAGTGACTCAATGTCGAGTGTTGGGTGGTGGTAAATAACTGACTCCCTAACGGGGCCAAGGGCTATGAGCAGATGAGCCCCTTTAGGTGGGGTGATGGTCCTCCTCAATGGAGGAAATGCCACTGGAAACCATTATATTGGGCTTGACGGCAAAATGAGTGGAGGAAGAACCACTTCACTATTCTGATTCCCAACGGTCATGGAGGCGGAAGAGGCCACACCAGAGGGACTGGCTGTGAAGGAGCACCTTGTCCATATCCTCAAGGCTGGGGCAGTCCATTGCAGTCCTGGTGTCAAATCCTGCATGTCTCATTTCACACATGCCACAGGAGATGTCTCCATGATCACAGTGTGGGGGTCACTTCATGGCAAGCTGGGATCCACCGTAAACAAATTCACACCAGTGGCATTTTTCCAGTTTGTCATTCTGTGAAAATGATTTCCAGGAGAAATGGATACTCGGATACGAGTAGCAGCTAACCATTGTGAGACTTTCGGCTAAGCTCAGAAGGAATAGAGTAGCTCAGGGGTCCTCAAACGTGGCTCTCCAGATGTCCTTGGACTTCAGTTCCCAGAAGCCCCGATCAGCAGGTGTGCTGACTTGGGCTTCTGGTCATTGAAGTCCAAGAACACCTGGAGAGCCAAGTTTGAGGACCTCTGATCTATGTTGATGACCAAGTCTGGAGTAGCTTGATGTGAAAGAGATAATGCTAACCAAAATAGCCTTAGAATCCAACACTGCAAGCCATGGATACTTTCCTCCTGTTTCTTATTTGAGCCACTCTAGCGACAAATTGCTATCAACACCCACTACCTGAATTTGTTATAAGAAGAGTCAGAAACCTTAGTGCATCTCTGGCTTCTTCTTTTTCAGGTGCCGTATCCATTCCAGATATTGGCTATCATCATGGCGATAGTCTTCCTGTTCTTAACTCCTCGGAACAGTTCTTCCGAACACATGCCACACCAGCATCTCAGGTTCTTCAGCCATGAAGTCCGTCTACGTCCAGGGCCTCCTCTCTTCCCAGGGATCTTTCCTTGAAGAGCAAGTTGGAGTATTCGGTACTTTATGTTGTTTCTCTTGATATGGCCACGGTATTGGAGCTTTCTTTGCTTAATGGCCTTAAAGAGTTCTTGTCTTTATCCATCCGACGCAACACTTCTACATTAGTCACGTGGTCAACCCATAATATCCTTCACAGCTGTTCTGTAGATCCACAATTCAAAAGCTTTGATTCTCTTTTCAGAAGCTTTAGCCACTGTCCAAGCAGTGGCTCAAGTGGTTAAGACTCTGTTTGGAAGGTGGAAGGTCAGCAGTTCACGACCTGAGTGATGCATGCCAGAATGAGCGCCCGTCTCTGTCCCAGCTCTTGTCAACCTAGCAGTTCAAAAGGAAGAAATTGCAAGTAGATATATAGGGACCACTCTGGTGGGAAGGTAAACAGCATTTTGTGCACTTCGGTGTCTAGGCATGCTTTCCACATGTCCACGGAAACGTCTGCAAAAGCACACAGCACTGGCTCTTTGGCTATAAACCGAGGTGAGCACTGAACCCTAGAGTTGGATATGGCTGGCTTTCAACCAAGGGTGAGCTTTACCTTTACTACGTTTTGTCTCCGTACAGCAGGAGTTCTCAACCTTTTAAAGCTGGGGGCCAGTCACGCTCCCTCAGACAGCGTTGGGGGCTGAATGGTTATTTTGCCCTTCACCCACCACATGGCACTTCCTAGTGTGGTGGAGGCGGTAGGGGGTGCTATGGGCCGTATCTGGCCCACGGGCTGCAGGTTGAGAATCCCTGCCATACAGCAACACAGAACACATAACATCTCATTATTCGGATATTTGTAGCGAGCATTAGAGCTGTACTGCATAACAAATGTTGCATTTTAATGAAAGTTAATCTTGCCTTTTCTATTCATATTTTAATCTCTACCTCAGGATCCCAATGCTCAACATACTCCGCAAATCACTACCTGTAATCTGCATCAAAAAGTGCAAGAGGAATGGGGGATAGAAACACACACTAGTACTCCCTGTTCTCCAGTGTGTAAGTAGATTTAGGTAAAAATGTATGTCACATACATTGTGTTACCGGCACATTGGTTTCCTCTTCTAAATGTCACAGAAGGATTTGAGAATCAGAGGTGGGGGACGACAGAAACACTGCTGTATTTCTTCATCTCCCAGAGCTGCCTCCGCGAAGCATCATTTTGTGTTGCCTAGCGAGCCAAAAATTCCCCAGACAATTGAGTTTAATCTTCTTCTTTTTTTAATATGGCTTTCCCCACAGTGTTGAATTCTGCACGTCCGATCTGTAAACAAGTTAACTTGTACAGGAAAGAGTCTTCAGAGCTGTGCGCTGCCTTTAGAAGGACTGGGGGTATGATTCCCAGGACTGGCCCCCGCTGCTATTTTCTGCCTAATAATGAGCTTTCCAAGGCCAGAGAGGTTACATTTATCACAGTAAATAGTCACAAGGAATGCCAGTGGGAGGAGAGTCAGAATACCAGATCCGGTCCTCCACCCATAACAGGCGATGCCACAAAAGGGCAGAAAATGTCTTCATTATTTTATATTCTTGGCATTGCATTTGTATTTGATTATCAAGAATCACGGCGGTGGCTCAGTGGTTAAGAAGCTCGCCTTGTTAGCTGGAAGGCCAGCAAGTTGGCCGTTCGAGACCCGGGTACTGCATGACAGATTGAGCGCCCGTCTCTGTCCCAGCTCTTGGGGACATGAAAGGAGTCTCGTTTGGGCATTCCCTGAGTGGGGTTTCTCCCGCAAAAAAAATCATTTCGACCCAGAATAATTTCTGACACAAAATTATTATGATACTTTCATACCAAAATGTGCTCCCTGTCTTCAATGTGGTGGGGGGAACATATTGGTTGCTCTTCTTCAGACAGGAAAAATCCCTCGAGCCAGTTTCACATGTAAGCTACTTGAAACGGATAGGAAGGTTTGGTTCACCCACACGGATGATTCTATACATTCGCCAATACAAGGGGGTCATGACGATGCCAACTCTATTCAGGTGCAGTCTAAGGAACAGAATGAGACATGCGGTGGGCAATTTCCTTAGTGAGAAAATGGCACAATTACACACAATGACCTCCATTTTGGGACATTTGGACTACAAAACCCACTATTCATTTTTCTGGGAATCCCACCTGCAGAACTCAGACCTTAATAAAACCAGTTGTAAACCCTTGTTTACTTGCACACAGACTAGCACTTTGTATTATAAAAATCACTCTGAAACATTTAAAGTAGAAAAAGGCATCTTTACTTTATTTATATTTATTTATTTATTTAGTGTTCTTATATACCGCTTTTCTTATCTACTGACAACTCAAAGCGGTTTACAACACAATTAAATAAATACAAATACAGTCAGAAGAAAAAAAGGGGGATGAAGTCTCTAGTACAGGGGTTCCCAACCTAAGGCCCGTGGGCCAGATCCAGCCTGTGGCACAATTTCATGTGGCCTCGCTACCCCTCCAAGGGCATTTGATAAACAAAATGACCACCCAATTGAAGCTGTTGGGACAAAAGGGCCACCCCCATCATGCAAGCAGAGCAAAATGGCCATCCAGCTCTTGAAGCTGACTGAGAGACAGCCCCCGGCTTGAAAAGGTTGGGAACCCCTGCTCTAGTATGTGAAAGACCCTCCGTGCTTTTTGCTAGGAGGGAGGTCAGAGAAAGAATTGGGACTATAAGCAAAACACTGGAAGCAAAACCAAACAGGGAGAGGAGACAGGGCTTGCTTCAAATGCCAGAGGTGGGGAAAGAACTTTACCAATCAAGTTAATGGTAAAGGACAATCACATTAGGCTGCCTGTGCCTCCCATGGATACCCAATATGAGTTCATCCAAGATCACTGTGATCCCAGTAAGAGCAGAGTTTGAAAATGTTAATTTTTAAGACTGCTGTTCCAGAATTCTCTGAGTCATCTCGGTCGTCTTGGATCCATGCCTGCTGGGGGAATTTTTAACGTTGCTTTTGGGTGATGTTTCTAAGCTCTGGAGAAAAGTCTTCTCACGGACGAGGAAGCTTTTGCCTCTTCTAGGCCTCATTTCTGTAGGTAAAAGGACATACAGGTGGCCACCCTTATCTGCAGGGGACACATTCCAAGAATGACTGCAGATACCTGAAACCACAGATAACAGTGAACCCTGTATTTCATATTGCAGACAGTGGCCTCTAGTGGCCAACTCTAGTGATGCACCATGGAAACACATCCATATTATGTATTTCATAATTTTTAATTCAATAACTGAAACCATGGATACTGAACTCATGGATACGAGGGTGACCTGTAATCCTCATTTACCTAAGAAGTGAAAACAACACCGCTTAGTGTCATCTTGAGAACAGTGGTGCGCTATTTTGCTTAAGCCTAACCTAAGGTCTACGGGCCAGATCTGGCCCATAGTGCCATTTCATGTGGGGCCCCCACCCTTCCAAGTGCATTCAAGAAACAAAATGGCCACCCCTTTGAAGCTCTTGGGACAAAATGGCCACCCCAGGGCAAAGTGGCCATTCAAGCCCTCAAAGCTGACTGAGGGAGCGTGACCTGGCACCCGGCTTGAAAAGGTTGGGAACCCCCGGCTTAAGCATTTGTGGACTATAGACTCACTTCTTTAGATGCACCAGATACCATATGAGTTTCTCAGTCTAAATACCCATAGTTCACAAAAGCCAAATACAATTTGCCAAATAAGGCTTGCTATTTGTAAAGTAAAATTTGCTTTTTCTGCAGAGGTCTATCAATTACCCCCTGGAAAGGCCTGTTTATTTATTTCTCATTCTTTCTTCCTTTCCCCCTGCAATTCCTCCTTCCACAGCTGGACAGAGAGCTCATTCTTACCAATGTTCTGAACTGATCAGAGTCCCAGAGGTCTTTAGAAATTAAGACAGTGACTACAGATTGCTTTCCCATACCCTGTCTTCTCAGGACCAAATTGGTGCTCTTCATATCCAATGATTGCTTCCATACAGGGTTTCTCAACTTTGGGTCCCCAGATGTTCTTGGACTTCAATCCCCAGAAGCCCTGATCAGCAGGTGTGCTGACACATGTTTCTGGGAATTGAAGCCCAAGAACATCTGGGGGCCCAAGGTTGAGAAACCCCTGGTAGGCAGGTGAATCACCATTCATAATAAGCCATTGGCAAGCCCTTTTCAGAGGTCTTTACACACATTGGTTGGAATCCTGTTGCACAGTTGCGCCAATGGTGTAGCTTTTGGATGTGAATTGCCACTAGTTAAGAAATCTCCGCAAACACGATCTGTTGCATGTCCGGCTGCGCAACTCAGTATGCAACTGATAATGTCTCTGGAGAGGATAATCTCTATGGAGATTTCTTAACTGATAGCAATTCACAACCAAATGTTACGCCATTGGCGTAACTGCGTAACAGGATTTCTGCGGTTTCCCCATGCCCATCGGGCATGGAAACGGCCCTTGCAGAGGCCGCTTCAGGAGGACGCTCCTTGAGCCGCGGGCTCTGCGGGCAGCCAAATTAAGGGGGGTGAATAAAGTATAGGGTTTGATTCACCCAATTACCGTGACCTGACCTGCGACTCGGCCAAGTAAGCAGATAGCTGACTTCTGTCAAGCATTAAGTACATAGTTCATCTCCCAGCTCGGGAAATCCCTGGCGCAGATAAGCCATGTTTGTCCCTGCCTAATCCCCAAGACAATGAGGTCCCTGAACCCATGTTTGCCCCAGCTGATTAAACTCCCCTTTGAAGAATTCCCCATTAACCCGTGTACGTGGGTGAGGTAATTTTCCTGTCAGGTGACAGCTTGCCACCGTTGCGCTTTTTCCCTATAAATGATGTTGCCTTTTTCCAATAAAGTACTGATCTGATCTCGCTCCTGTTGCCTCGTGTTGTCATTGATCAGTCTCCTCCGGGCTCTCTAACGCCGCCCTAGCGGCCAGACATCGCTACAGCTGGTGACCCCGACGTGATTTACTCGTGAGTAAGAGACCCCGGAGAGGTCTACTCGTGAGTAACGATCCACGCGGTCCGGTTCTGCGCTTGAGCCGCGACCCGCCAGCCCGGAGAATAGCGCGGCGCTCTGGTCGGCAGCCAGCCGGACAGAGAACGGCCCGCCGCGAGGCATTCCAGAGAGGCATTCCTACCGCTCACTCCTCACTTTCGCGAGGTTTGCCATAGAGGGAAACGCGTTCCGCTCAGGGCAGGCTGTGAGCCCCTGACATCGCAGAGGCCGTTAGAAGGGCCCGTGGCAGAAGGTCCACGCTCCGAGGTCTACCCCAGACACTCGTCGCCCGAACCTGTTGCCTGCAAAGACGCGTCGAACTTCGTCCCGAGAAGGAGACTTCGGAGGACCATCGCAGGTAATATGGGGACTTGTTCTCCTCGACCAAGTCCGTCCGCTAGCCAAAGAACTCGGGAGCAAGAGTTCATAATCCTGGCCAGGGTTTTTCAGTTACGACTTCACAGCAGGGAGCTAGCGAGACTTCTGGCGTACCTCAGGGAACACTGCCTACTTTACCCAGAAGTAGGTACGTTAACCCTGAAGCTCTGGGATCAGATAGGAGACTGCATTCAGCAAGCCCCGAAAGCTCCGGGAGGGATAGTCCGCACATGGAGGAAATGTAGGAGACTCTTAGAGCAGATCGAGCCAGTCCGGGTAGAAGCGGAAGAACCCCCGTTAGAGAAGCCATCAGGCATGCCAGTCGAGCCGACTGCGCCCACCGCACTCTACCCGACATTCAAGTATCAGCAGAGTAGCGCAGGGAGCCTTCCCGCGGGGACAGCTGCAGACGTCACCGAGGGAACGCAAGGAATGAGAGGCGCTGGCGCTTCTCTGACAACCCCAGGTTCCCTAGTCGTGAAGAGTGCCCTTCAGCGCACAGCTGAGATAGAACTCAAGAAGGGGGAATTGCCAGTAGAACAGCTAGCAGAACTTCGACAGATTTGTCCCATCCGCTTGGAGATGGACGCGCTCACGGGCGCACAGCAGGTAGTACACTCCCCAGTCCCGTACAAGCTCCTCATGGCTTTACGGAAGGCAATTTCAGAGACAGGGCTCCAAAGTCGTTTTACGAGGGGCACGCTTCAGCAAGTGTGCGAGACCACCATGTGGATTCCTCATGATTGGAAAGCCGTCATGAGGATGATGCTCACCCCCAGCCAGTACATGATTTGGGACAGCGAGTTCCGCCTAGAGGCGCAAGCTCGGGCTGCCAGGATGGGAGGCGCGGTAATCCCTGACCAGCTGTATGGTTCAGGTGCCTTTGAGTCCATCAACGCTCAGATCAACTTGCCTCTCGCCACCCTAGAGATGTCAGCCGAGGCTGCCTATAGGGCATACTTCAAGGTCCCAGCGTCTGGCAAAACGGCCAAAAATTACACCGCCATTAAGCAGGGAGCCCAAGAGCCCTACATGGACTTCATCAATTGCCTGGAAGAAGCAATTAGCAGGCAGATTGACAATGAGCACGCCCAGGAAGAGCTCATGATTAAGCTAGCCAAAGACAACGCCAACTTGGACTGCCGTAAAGTCTTGCAGTCCCTGGGCAATCGCCCTGACATAACCTTAACGGACATGATTCGAGCATGCTCCGACGTTGGCACAGACTCCTACAAGATGGGTCTGCTAGCGGCAGCGGTGCAGGGGGAAAGAAGACCTAATGGCAAGAACAAGGGGGCATGTCACACTTGTGGCAAGGTCGGTCACTTCGCTAGGGAGTGCCGATCCAAGGGAAGCGGACAAAAGTCCGGCCGTCCCAAGGCTCCGAACACCCTCTGCCCGAAGTGCAAGAAAGGCTACCATTGGGCCAGGTTTTGTCCGAATTCGGGAAACCGGAATCCGGGCACGTCTCTGGCCCCAGTCCAAACAGAGGCTTCCCTCACCCAGATCCAGAACTCCCCAGACCGAGACTAGATTCTAGGCACATTCCAGGCACTGCGAGGGCACAGGCCAGCCCCAAGGGCAGCACGGGGCTAGACCTGACTTGCCAGGCGGACGTTACATGCGACCTGCCAGGCACAGTCTGTCTAGTCGACACCCAGTACATGGGACCCCTGCCCAGAGGCTTTATAGGTTTAGTTTTGCCCCGTAGTGTAGCTGGAGCACGCGGAATTTTTATAATTCCAGGAGTCATTGACTCGAATTTTTCAGGCATTCTCCAGGTCCAGCTTTGGGCGCACCTGCCCCAAACCATCCACAAGGGAGACACGTTAGCGCAACTGATCATGGTTCCTTGTCACTCGCCAGCAGGCAGCCAGGGAAGGCTCAGGGACAGCTCAGAGTCCGGTTCAGCAGACCGCTCGAGCGCGAGTGAGGCAGTGCAAGGATACCAGGTCTTAGCGACAGTGGAGACCAACATTGAGTGGAAACAGCGCCCCGTTATCGAGGTATTTTTGAACAAAAGGGTGTTCTCAGGGTTACTCGATACCGGAGCGGATGTGAGTGTGATAAGCAGGAGCCAGTGGCCAAGAGAGTGGGCCATTGAGCCGGTCTCCGATGTGTGGGGGGTAGGAGGCGTCCAGGAAGCGTTCAGGAGCCGAGAGTGGGTAGAGGTCACAATCCCAAAGGCTGACGGCACAGCGGTAATTCGGCCGCACATTCTTGACGTGCACATCAACCTTTGGGGGCGAGACATTCTCCAGCAGTACGGTGCTACGCTTACCTTCGGGTAATGGCGTTGCCACTTAAATGGCTCACCGACACTCCGGTATGGGTAGAACAATGGCCGGTAGTGGGAGAGAAATTAGTTGCCCTCAAGCAGCTAGTTAAGGAACAGCTAGACGCAGGACACATAGAACAGTCCACAAGCCCCTGGAATTCGCCAATTTTTGTGATTAAGAAGAAGTCGGGGAAGTGGCGACTCCTCCACGATCTCAGAGAGATCAATAAATGCATTCAGCCGATGGGCCCGCTTCAATGCGGCATCCCAAATCCTAATATGATTCCCGAGGGGTGGGAGATCCTAGTTGTAGATCTCAAGGATTGCTTTTATACAATCCCCTTAGACCCCAGGGACCGGGAAAGGTTCGCCTTTACAGTGCCGGTCGTGAACCACGGTGAGCCCACGCAGCGTTACGCGTGGAAATTTTTGCCACAGGGCATGCTCAATTCGCCCACCCTGTGTCAAATTTACGTTCACGGCGCACTGGCAAAGTTCCGAAGCCTTTACCCTAAAGCAATTGTTTGCCACTTCATGGACGACATCTTAGTAGCGTTGCCGCAGCTCGGCAGCGAAATGTTTTCTGACCTCCAGGCCAGCCTGGGGGACAAAGGCTTACTTATTGCCCCTGAGAAAGTGCAGAGAACCGAGCCCTTCTCATACTTGGGCCATCGGCTTCTCCGCTCTTTCGCAGCGCCAGTTCTTCCTCAGATAAATTTACAAGACTCAGTCACCCTTGTAGAGTTACAGCAAGTTTTGGGGAACATCAATTGGGCCAGACCGTATTTTCGTTTAGATACGGATCTTCTAAAACCGCTCTTCTCGCTGCTAACCTTAGGCAAGCAGCCGGCAGACCGGATAAAGATCTCTCGAGACGCGCGCTTGGCGCTCGAGAAGGTGAACCAAGTTCTCAGCCAGAGGTGGGTGGATAGGATCGCCCCGGGGCCATATGCCCCGATCCTGAATTTGTACATCGTACGGTCAGGGTCCATGTTCACTGGGGCGCTAGGAGTGGACTCAGAGAAGGGAGCGAAAATTGTGGAGTGGGTCTACTTGCCAAACACCTCTTCTCGGAACATTGTTCCGCCCCAAGAACTGGTCTCCGCGGTGATCTACCGCGGCAGGCTGAGAGCAAGGGACATTTCTGGGCACGATTTGGCTAAGATCGTAGTCCCGTTCACCAAGGAACAAATCCATCAGCTGATGCAGCTCGGTGACTCGCTTCCGATAGCTTTGGAGGGATTCACTGGAAGCTTAGCATACCATTTGCCCAAAGACCCTAGACTTGTCTCACTTCAGACAGGAACAGTCAGCTTGTTCGAATTGCTCTCGCTGGTCCCGCTTCAAGGGGCCAAGACAGTTTTTACCGATGGGGGACGCACATATGGTGTCCTGACTTGGCAGGAGGGCGAAGCTTGGCGCACGCTTTTAACTCTTCCACAGAAGTCCGCGCAGCGGGCAGAGTTGGCAGCCGTGAACCTTGCCTTGCGCACCTTCGCCAAGGAACGTTTAAACATCATCACTGACAGTCTGTATGTAAGGAATTTGCTTCACAGTCTACCGGGAGCATACATTACTCCCGCGATAGACAAGAACTTGCTCAGCCTGTTTCTCACTGCTCAATTTCATTTGCGGAACCGCACAGAGCCGCTCTATATTGCCCACATCCGAAGTCACCAAGACCTACCGGGTCCGATTTCCGCGGGCAATAGCAGAGCGGATGCGGCGGCAAGGGAAATTCAGCAACGTTCAGTTTTGGGAGTTTTCACTACTCCAATCCAGAGTCATGCCTTTTTTCACCAAAATGCCAAGGCACTCGCCAGACAGTTCAATCTGCCACTCTCTCAGGCCCAGGGCATAGTCCGCTCTTGCCAGCATTGCGCAGGAGCGCCGGGGGGGCCCTCGTGGGGGGTCAACCCACGAGGGACAGAGGCTAATCAGGTATGGCAGATGGACGTCACGCATGTGCCGCAGTTCGGCAGATGGCAATACATGCACGTCTGCATTGACACCTTTTCCCAGTTCGTTTGGGCAACGGCGCAGAAAGGGGAGGCTGCCACCCACGTGGAGCAGCACCTCCTTTCCTGCATTGCGGCGATGGGCAAGCCGCGGCACGTGAAGACGGACAACGCGCCGGCCTACAGTTCCAGGCAGTTGGCCGCCTTCATGGCTACTTGGGACATCAAGCACACATTTGGAATTCCCTACAATCCGCAAGGGCAAGCGATTGTAGAGCGGGTCAATCGGACGCTAAAGTCCTATATTGAAAAACAAACAGAAAGGGGGGAGCCACCAGCCCTCCCCAAGTCACAGGGAGAAGCACAGATGTGTCTCAACAAGGTATTGTTCACTTACAATCACCTTAATGTTTTTTCGGATTGCACGCCGCAGGAGAAGCATTTCCGCCGTTCGGAAGCTCTCCCGCGACCTATGGTCCGGTACCGAGTGCCACCAGACCCTTCTTGGAGGGGCCCGGTGCCGCTCATAACCTGGGGAAGAGGGTATGCTGCAGTTATGTCTCCTACAGGTGTCGTTTGGATTCCAGCTCGGTGTGTCAAGCCTCACTTGGAACCACATGGCGTGGACCCAGGCCGACCCGAGTCCGATCCCGGAGATGGAGGACCTCACGCTGGCCGACAAGACCCGCCGGAGGAGACGGCCACCGGCGGCGCCGAAGATCACCTGGGGGATGGTCAAGGCGCTCTGCAGCAAAGCTGAGGACGCCCTCCAGCGCGGGGAGAAGGAGCCGACACCGGAGAACCTCGTAGCAGCAGTTTTTGCCCAGATTCATGCCAACTCCATGGCGATCATCGTCATCCTGACCCTTTCCCTGCTCTTGGGGGGAGGCGTTCAGGCTACTCCGATCCAGGCCGACGGTTTGCCGCCTGGGGAAGATATTTCTGCACGAATGCAGTACAACTTGTGGGAAAGGTTGGCGGGTCTCGTCAACCAGTCCGATTTTTGTCTACGGCAGGACATTGGTTCTGCATCTATCCTCAGCACCTGTCTCATCCCCGTGTGCCACGCTCTGGACGCGCGCACCAAGGATGGCGACTGGTTGTTGAAGGCGTTCTTTGGCCCACACACTCCTACCACCTTCTCAGCATACGCACGCTGGGGGGGACGGCGACTTGCATCAACCTTGCCGGCTGACGCAGCCACTCTTCATACCCCTCGAGTGGCGGTCAGCCCGGACGCTGCTTGCACCCGAATGACCGGCTGCACCTCAGGCGGTCCGACTCGGCGCCGCTGCCTTGACCCCGGCAGCGGCAACTGGACTTGTAATAAACCAGAGACACTCATTTCGCTGTACGCTCACGTCACCCTGCCTTCAGGGTGGTTTTTCACCTGCAACCAGTTCACATGGAACTATATCCCTGCGAATTTGTCGGACTCAATGTGTTGTATCAGTCGTTTGACACTGTTACTTCCTACTAAGGACATGATTGCCCCAAGCACAAATGTTTCAAATGTCTCCCCACTCATACGGCACACACGCACAACCCAGTTAGACAGCTCTTGTGACAGCAGCTTCAGAGTAATGAGTCCCGCTGAGTATGTATCCCTAGCAGTCAGCCTTGTCGGCGTGCCAGGCTTGGCCGTCGGCAACGCACGGAGGATTGGCCGCTTGGCTTGCGGTTTGGCAAAAGCCATTAACCATACCTCCACAGCGATAGCGCTCCTCAATCAGGAACAGGCAGAACTTCGCCAGGCCGTTCTTGACAACCGAGCGGCTATCGACTACCTCCTCTTGCTGCACCACCTGGGTTGCGAGTCTGTTCATGGAATGTGCTGCTTCAATCTTACTGACAACTCCCGTAAGATCCAAAGCCAGATCACGAACCTCCACACCATAGTCCAGGGTATTACTGAGGGTTCCGCATGGGGGGCTTGGTGGAGTTCCCTGTGGAATTGGATGTGGTCATGGATTCCCTGGGGGTGGCTGCAAACGGTGCTTAAGGTAGTGGTGGGGATAACCATACTAAGCATTACGCTTTGTTGTTTTGCTCAGTGCATTCCCTCGCTGATCTCCAAGTGCCGCCCCAGAGAGACACTCCGTGACGTCATACCCGCTCAACAGCTGATGCCGCTCTTGCGCAAGGTCGCCAGTCAGGTCCTTAAATAGAAAATAAAGGGGAGATGCGGTTTCCCCATGCCCATCGGGCATGGAAACGGCCCTTGCAGAGGCCGCTTCAGGAGGACGCTCCTTGAGCCGCGGGCTCTGCGGGCAGCCAAATTAAGGGGGGTGAATAAAGTATAGGGTTTGATTCACCCAATTACCGTGACCTGACCTGCGACTCGGCCAAGTAAGCAGATAGCTGACTTCTGTCAAGCATTAAGTACATAGTTCATCTCCCAGCTCGGGAAATCCCTGGCGCAGATAAGCCATGTTTGTCCCTGACTAATCCCCAAGACAATGAGGTCCCTGAACCCATGTTTGCCCCAGCTGATTAAACTCCCCTTTGAAGAATTCCCCATTAACCCGTGTACGTGGGTGAGGTAATTTTCCTGTCAGGTGACAGCTTGCCACCGTTGCGCTTTTTCCCTATAAATGATGTTGCCTTTTTCCAATAAAGTACTGATCTGATCTCGCTCCTGTTGCCTCGTGTTGTCATTGATCAGTCTCCTCCGGGCTCTCTAACGCCGCCCTAGCGGCCAGACATCGCTACAATTTCAGCCACAGTATTCTTGGTTGCTGTGCATGCAGCATCCATGATGCAAACGAGAAAAGGTGGTTTTAAAAGGAGAGATGTTTAGAGGAAGAAGAGGCACTAGGATAGGCACTAAGTTTCATCAGAATTGAGAGAAGAAATTTCCCCTTTTAAACTACAGTTCTGGGACTCTCCCAGTTAGCATATTCAGTGCCCACACTGATGGCATATTTTGGGAGATGGGACTGCAGTGGCTCAAGTGGTTAAGGCGCCCAAAAAGAATAAATCTTCCTTTTCTCTGGCCGTTATTTTGAGATGCACAGGTCATTCATTCAAACAGGCAGCAGTGCTGTGATTTCACGATATCAGACCATGTAAAAGTTGCTTTCTGGATTACATCTCCCAGAATCTCATTTGGGGCATGATTCGAACTGTAACCCAAATAAAGGAAGTTTCCCAAACCCTGCTTCCAGCAATGCTGGATTGAGAAGAGGATTTAATCTTCCTCAACTCCACCCACCTATTATAAAAATGTAAACATAGTAGACAAGAAACAACAATGAATATTGTTTGAATACATGTACAGATAGAAATGTAAACATTAACACCCTTAGTTCATACAATATATTACTCTAGACACGGATGCGGATAAGACCAGTAGCCCTTTGCCGTTTTAAATAAATGAGCAGTATATGGTCAGCCCAAACATTGAATTATTCAGGGAATAAATTCAGCGAACAAACTGATTCACTTCTTCCGAGTTCTTGCGTTTATTGCAGTGTTTCCCAACCTTTGGTTTTTTGACGTCAATTCCCAGAAGCCTAAATCAATTCTCCAAAGCACCGATCAGCCAATGGACTGATTAAGGCTTCAGGGAATTGACGTTCCCCCTGTGGGGTGTGGGCCCCACGTTGGGAACCACTGGTTTCGTGGCCAAATGTCCTGCTCTGTACTTGGAGAAACGATGTCACTGTTTCTTTGTGTAGATGTGACACAAAAGCCCAAGAAAGCCTCAAGAATTAGCAGCAACTGCGTGCAAAACAACAGCCAAATAATAATAATAAGGAAATGTCTCACCAAAATTTGATCCGACACTTTTAGATGTTTTCTTTGGACCCATTTCTTTTAAAGAATACAACAGGTTTTGGCATTGTGACATAATCAGTTTTCAGAAGACATTTTCCTCCTAATGAAGAAAAGTGCCTTCATCCTGCTGGGACCAAAATGATTTAAAAAAAAAAAAGTTTCTTTAAACTCTTCAGACATGAATTCCTGTCTTTGGGAATCCTGTTCCCTCATCTGTGAAACCACCCGAAGGACGCTGCTTCCCACCCGTTCCATTCAAAGCTGACTGCCTATGAGTCTGTAACAGGGAAGCAATGATCGGCAAAATGTTCTTTGCTCGAAAGCTGGGTTGACCATGTCTGTGTGCTTGCCTCCCTTCGTCAATTCTGTTGGAATGGCTGCAGAGCTGAAGACAGAAATTTCATTGCATCGCCTCCTCGTCCTCATATTGTTATTAGGCATAGAAGTAATAAAAATCCCAATGGTAGTTGACCCCAAACATGGGGCACAAGTCAGTCAATGACTGCTTTATCCCCTTCGTCTTCTTTGCTTCATCTTTTACCCCATTGAGCATCAAGGGATGCTTTGCCCCAATAAGTTAAATTGACCCTACAGATGTACATTCTGAACACCAGTCGTTGTTAATCCACAGCCAAGGAGAGACGGCTCTTTTGTGGTTTGTATGGGCAGTCTCTCAGAAGAGTTTGGCTCTACACTGTAAAATGTACATCACACTTGCTCCTAATCTAATGAGGCACCTTCTTATGTTTATAAAAAAACAGGACCAAAGACTCAGCAAAAAAAGCCCACAACTCAGGAGTGCATCCAACAGTCTTTCCGGATGGAACCGCCCATACATTTGATTAAGGACTGACCTGGATTAATGTGCGTATCAAATGCTCCAGAGCATTGTCCATCAACACTGGT
This sequence comes from Bradypodion pumilum, assembly GCA_035047305.1. Classification (NCBI taxonomy): domain Eukaryota; kingdom Metazoa; phylum Chordata; class Lepidosauria; order Squamata; family Chamaeleonidae; genus Bradypodion; species Bradypodion pumilum. The sequence goes on along the minus strand of JAWDJD010000011.1, from coordinate 31,472,965 downwards.
AGACCTTCTCCTCCTCAAAGGATTTTTGAGCTTCTCCCAAATTTGTTGCTCAACGCACCACACTTGGCGTAGACATACATGAGAGGCATGCACAGCAGGTGCACAGACCCAACAATGCTGATAAGGCAGCAGAAAACCTAGATTGCCGCTCATATTTGAGTGCTTTCTTGACCTCTTCATTGGACTGGGAGATGTAATCGAGAGTATGCAGAACGTTGTACTCAATGTTGTTGATGGTCTCACCTTGTTCTGCCACCAAGACCTCCATGTGGAGAAAGAGGCTGTGCAGTTCATTGATCTGGGCTTCCAAGTCCAGCAGCTGTTGGTGGCGTACTTGTGCCATGGCTAGATGTTGCTTGGCTTTGAGAACATCCAGGTCGTGGCCAACAATGCGTGGCACTGTAGGGCTGTCCACAAGGCGCTTGAGGTCTTCTTCTGGGAGGCTCAAGCCAGCAAGTTCTGTTTGCCTCCTGATCTGTTCCTTCAACTTCTCCACATACTGGGTCTCCTTGACGTAGTGGTGGGTGAGGATCTCACGGAAGCGGTTGGCCAGGACAAAAAACTGGCCATGGCGGATGCGGTGGAGGGCCACCCCCTGCCTGTTGTCTTTGGCCAAGGACTCTTGGATGCTCTTCAGTTTCGGCTGGAGGGTTTTGACATCCTTAGTGAAAGCCTCTTTGATCTTGCCTAGCTCCTTCTTCTCTTCACAAATGTTCTCCTCTGTGGTACAGCAGAGCACCTGCTGCTGCTTCCTGTGGACATTTTCAGAGAGTTCCTCCAGCTGATCCAGAGACAATGAGAGGGCGCTGATTTCCTGGAAGACCTTGTCCACCACGTTGTCCTCGTCTTCTCTGAAAACAGGGTTGTCAAAGGAAAGGTTGTCCTCCACCTCCCAGGCGTCCCTTTCTTCGTTCACTTGGTTCTTCAGTTCCTCTAATCTGTCCCTCATCTTCACCTCTTCTGAACACTGAAAACATCCGCATGAGAGGAGGTGAGCGAGACACACCCATCAGCTTTCACAAGGATTTTGAGGGAGTTTAGGAACTTTTGCGTCAGTGGAAGTTGCTTTTAAGAAAAGAAAGAAAGGAAAACGACTTCCCTCCCTAAAGCTATTGCAAATATTGACCATAGCAATAAGCTCCCAAACCAGCACTTGCTCTTTATCACATGGCTAACGTAGACCTGCTAGACGAGATTCCCTGCCAGGTGTGAGTGGCATGAAGCCCAGAGGTAGAATGTGAGTGGCTGAAATGAACTTTATGAGTGGAGTTATGAGGCAACGTGAAAAGGAGGGAGGGGAGATATTTGGAACTAGACTCAACCAATTCGAAAGGTGACCCTTTGCTGGCTTTAACTGCCGGTGTCTAGTTGCCAAAGAAAACTGTGTACGTAATACATGGTTTCATAACCAAACTTTTCATTCACAAGGCTGAGCAACATTTCAACTTGCTTCCTTTAAAAAAAAATTAAAAAAATCACTGGTTCTTAAGGTGACAAAGATTTTTTTCTTTAAGAAGAAAAGAAGGAATTTTGACTCTTTGCCCATGTCTGCAACTAGCTTAATCCGAATAAATTGCACTGCATAACAACGATTTTGCTACTGGGAATAACACATCTGATTTATATGATACTAGCATAGGTTGCCTGGCGTTGCCGGGCTGTTATAAATTATGTTTTGCTTTTTTTGGGGGGGAGGGTGTTTTTGAGTTAAAAATCAACAGAGGATGCTATAAAAAAATTATTTTATTTATGTAACATATGTTTGTTATTTGTGTAAACTTTTGATGTATTGCTATTTGTTTGACTTGTTTTTACTCTTGTGGCCTCTAGGTGGGGCTTTATTGTTTTTGAGTTGTTTTTACTATTCCGCCCTGCAGGTGGGGCTGTTAGTGGTTTTGTTTTCGTTTCACGTGTTTTTTCTTTCCTGGCCTCTAGGTGGGGCTTCTTCCGGTAAGTAGTCTTTGTTTCTTCATTTCTGTTCTGATCTCGTGGACGAAGGGCGTGCTGGTGAGTTCTCTGGTTTTCTTTCTTCTGGGTTTTTTTCTTTGTTTTGTTTTTGTGGTGGTGGGCTGGGAGGTGTTTCTGTTTGTTCTTTTGTGGTTTGGTTGGGTTTTAGGTTTGTTTAATTGGTTTGTTTATTTCTGGTTTGTTTAATTTTTGTGATTTTGTTGTTGTTTATTTGTGTAATTTGTGGTAGTTGTGTTGTTGTTAGAGTTAGGTATTCTCGCGTTGTAGTTAGGTGTTTTATCTGTGCTTTTGTGGTATTGTGGATATTTTTGTTTGTGGATTTTGTTGTTTTCTTTTTTTGTGTATTAATGGTTTTTTTAATTATTGATTTATTAGTGTTTTATTAATTTTTATTAATGTTGATGTTTGTTGTTGGTGTGTACTTTTGCATGAAGAATAGGCTGCCTGTCGGTTCCTCTTTTCCCCATTGCTGCTTCAAATTTTTGTTTCAATGCAGCCATGGGGGAAAGGAGGAGGAGGCAGTCAGCCCGTTCTTCCCCCGGTAAGGTTCGTTAGGTAGGTCGGGGGAGAAGGAGGCAGAAAAGAGCTATCTCTGCCTGACTATGGTTCTCTTCTCTCTGTCTCCTTTCTCTCCTGGCTTACCTAACCGGAGATCGGCAGGCAGCAATCCGTAAGGGGTGGTGCTCTTCCTTGCGGATTGCTGGCTGCTGCTTTTGTATTACCTCTGTTGGAAGTACAAAGGCAGCATTAAATGGGACAGCATGATACCTAGTTTTTGCAAAATGTTCATTGAAACTGAGATTATTGAGCATCCCAGATCCATAGTTCTTCCACTTCTCCATTCGTTCTAAGGAGCAGAGAAGGTTCTGTCCACTAGAATGGCAAAAAAATCCGGGTTTCTTCTGTGTCAGTCCTTCAGCTGGCTGCCTTTGCTCTTCCAAGTATATTCAATTGTCGGTTCTTGTCCTTGCCATGCCCATACCTCAGGTTTCAGCTAAAGGTAAAGGTCACCCTAACACAAAAGCCAGTCATATCCAACTCTAGGGTTCAAGTGCTCATCTCAGTTTAGAGCCAAAGAGCCAGCACTGTGCGCACCTGAAGATGTTTCCATGGACATGTAGCAGGCATGACTAGATGCCAGAGTGCACAGAATGCTGTTACCTTTCCCACCAAAGAGATCCCTATTTATCTACTTGCAAGGTCTTGCTTCTGAACTGCTAGGTTGGCAGGAGACGGGAGCTCACTCCGTCATGCAGTACCTGGGAATCGAACTCCGACCTTCCAGTCAACCAGTTCAGCATCTTAACTACTTGAGCCACCGCAGTCCTGGGTACAACTAAACATTAGCCTTAACCAGCATGGCAAAAAAAATAAAGAATGAAGTGCAGCACTCGGGTCTCGAACTGCTGACCTGCCGACTTTCCAGTGATCAAGTGCAGTGTCTTAACCACTAAGCAGACTCTTAATTATATTTTCCTCCTCCCTCTCCTGCATCTTTTTGCCTTCAATTTCCACCAGTACAATGAAGTGGCTCAAGTGGCTGAGATGCTGACTGGGAGGCAGAAGGTCAGCAGTTTGATTCCCGAGTACTGCAGGATGGAATGAGCTCCTGTCTTTTCCCAGCTTCTGCCAACCTAGCAGTTCGAAAGCAAGAAATTGCAAGTAGATAAATAGGGACCACTTCAGTGGGAAGGTAACAGCATTCCATGCGCTCCCGTGTCTAGTCATGCCTGTCACATGACCACGGAAACGTCTGCAGAAGCAGACAGCGCTGGCTCTTTGGCTTTGAAACAGACATGAGCACTGAACCCCTAGAGTCGGATATGACTGGCTTTCGAGCAAGGGAAACTTTTACCTTTACCTTTAATGTACCACGATAAAAAAAAAATTCTGAATTTGTTTGAAAGAGGAAAAACCACAGAGCAAATCAGGTGGAATCGAGTCCTCTGTAGCTGGAGAGGCATAGGTAAATAATTTACGAGACGGCAAAGTGGACATGCCAGTCACGCATCGACATCACCGGGAGCAAGCAGAGAACCTGTTGATCCGGAACAAAAAGACTCATTCCCATTGCCAGTGAGACACAAAACAAGGAGCAGCAATGTCAAAGTCACTCAGGAACGGGAAAATCTTTAACGCCATTCCGAGAAAGGCCGCAACGCCGGCGTGCCTTCATTAGCTCAAAGTTCACCCATGCGGACGGCACCTTCTGTTTTTTTATTGTCTTAGAAAGGTGTACAAAATACTTTCAGTCCTGCTGCCCGGAAAGCACAGCCAGAATGTCTCAGTTGCTATAATTAGTTCTCAACCGAAGGGGGAAAATGGGAATAGTTGTTTTATGGAAATAAGAGAAAGTACTTTTTCACCCAGAGGATCCCTGGTCTATGGAACTCCCTGCCAGAATAAGTGGTGACAGCTGTCAGTCTTGACAGCTTTAAGGAAGCATTAGACAAGTTCATGGAAGACGCAGGGATCCATGGCTATAATTATAATGGATACCTAAGGACAACCTCTGGCTTGGAGAGATAGGCAGGATACCTCTCAATGCCATTTCCAGGGAATCCTAAGCAGGTGAAGGCATCTGCTTGGGAATACCCTGAAGGAAATGGTGAGCCACTGTGTGAGACAAAATGCTGGACTGGATGGGCTCCTGTGGCTTCTTATGTTCTTAAGTTCTGATAAGTTATGTTTCCCCCCTGACCATGAGAATCCTCAGCCACTACGGCCACTGCTGGTTAAGGATGCTGGGAGTTGCAGACCAAAAAAAGTAACTTACCCAAGCTGTGAGACTCTATGGCAAGGAAAGGTAAAGGTCACCCTTGCTTGAAATCCAGCCGTATCCAGCTCTAGTGTTCAGTGTTCATCTTTGTTTATAGATCCAGTGCTGTCTGGGTTTGCAGATGTTTCCATGGACATGTGGCTGGCATGCCTAGACACCGAAGTGCACGGAACGCTGCTTACCTTCCCACCGAAGTGGTCCCTATTTCTCTACTTGCAACTTCTTGCTTTTGAACTGCTAGGTTGGCAGGAGCTGAGACAGGTGACGGGAGCTCACTCTGTCATGCAGTACTTGGGTTTTGAACTGCTGTCCTTCTGCCTCCCAGCCAACGTCTTAACCACTTGAGCCACTGCAGATCCTTATGGCAAATAAGAGGACTTATTTAAAGATATGGATTTTTTAAAAAAATAAAATACATTTAAAAAACTGTATCTTTTGGAGCTATTGGTGAGATTCTTTTTATTCTAGCTGCCAAAAATGTTACTTTTCGCCTGTGTATTGACTCACTGTCCAAGGGTTTCGCCTGTTTTAGGGGACCATATGAACAACCATGCCCATCCTTTCAACACCAAAACCAGAAGGAACAGCCTGTCGGGCATTGCCAGCAAGTCATTTGACTCGGCATCAAGATGTCATAAAGTGCTAATCATTTCACAATATCAAAATCGTCGGCGGATTTCTGCAAATGCTTTTAAAATGTACGTTCCTTTCAGAGACACTGTCGTATCTTCAAGAAACGCTTCCTCATAATTCATGAGCCTGTCATAAGGGCACGTAGAATGGTCCATAAATATTCAGAGAGCAATGATTTCTTTAGCTGTTAATTGAATGGAGCAGGTCAACGCCACCAAAGCTGTGTTTAATAATCTTTAGGAGACATTTTGCCTAATGTGTTGCGCTGAACTATCATAAGCTCTGTTTGTCTATTTTTTAAATTTTAATTAGGCACAAATCTTGCTTTAACCAAGAGCTCAGGGTGAGTAACACTTCTGGCTTAATTATTTCTCTCTTGCCTTGGTTAGCTTTGCTTTGAATTTCCCACTTGAAATCCCTAGTCACAGCTGGACAGTTAGAGAGAATAAAGGTTTACCGAATACAGTTAGACAGAACAAAAGCTGCCTGTCATTAACATAAGAATGATGCCTTGGGCCATATCTCTAGGACTAAGGTGGCTCAAGTGGGTAAGACACTGAACTTGATGACTGGAAGGTCAGCAGTTTGAGACCCGAGTGTTGCACGATGGAATGAGCTCCCGCCTCTGTCCTTGCTCCTGCCAACCTAGCAGTTCGAAAGCAAAAAAATTGCAAGTAGATAAATAGGCACCTCTTCAGTGGAAAGGTAAACAATGTTTAATTTAATTTTAATTTTAATTTTCCCATTTGTATGCCACCCAATCAGGAAGCCCAACTCAGAGCAGCTCACACAATAATCATACTATCTATCTCTATCTCTATCTCTATCTCTATCTCTATCTCTATCTCTATCTCTATCTCTATCTCTATCTCTATCTCTATCTCTATCTCTATCTCTATCTCTATCTCTATCTCTATCTCTATCTCTATCTCTATCTCTATCTCTATCTCTATCTCTATCTCTATCTCTATCTCTATCTCTATCTCTATCTCTATCTCTATATCTATATCTATATCTATATCTATATCTATATCTATATCTATATCGATAGATAGATAGATAGATAGATAGATAGATAGATAGATAGATAGATAGATAGATAGATAGATAGATAGATGACAATATAAATATGCAATATATTCAATACACAATGATTATACAGTATTCAATACAAACAATATACCACATTACAATACTGCAGCGGCCTCTCTGCCCCAGGAGCAAGTAAGTCCAGGGGGGCGGCTGCGAAGTCTTACCGCCCGCCGCTGTAGCGGCCTTTTGAGCCGTTATTTGTTCCATGCACTCCAGTGTCTAGTCAAGCAGACTAGACTCTTTGGCTATAAACAGAAATGAGCACTGAACCTTAGAGTCAGATACGACTGGCTTTTGTGCAAGTTTGGCAGGAGCTGGGGCAGATGACCGGAGCTCACTGTACCATGCAACACTTGGGTCTCGAACTGCTGACCTGATGACCTTCCAGTCGTCAAATTCAGCGTCTTAACCACTAAAGCCGCCGTGGTCCCCAGATTGGGACTACACCCAGGCAAATGTATAAACCATTTCTGGTTGGATCATGTCCATTGGCTCCAGTATCTCCATCACACCTGTTGCAGAAAGTCAACATGGAAAATACCCAGAGTAATCTCTGACACGAAAAGCAAGCCAAACGCGGAAAATCACAGACTCTGTGTTAAAGGAATACAATGTGTGTTTTCCACTTTTTAAATTGATAAGACACATCGGAATTTGAGCTCAATGGTCGGTTGGCTGTAATTTGTTCTCTACTAATTTCACGAAGAAGACCGCGATCACCCAAGCTCCACAAGTGGCTAGAAAGTCAGAATTATAATAAGAGTCAGAAAATGTATCTCTGTTCTGCAGTTTTTAGGGGATAATGAGCATAATTTAACTGCTGTGGTTATATGCCACCAAGTTGAATCTGTCTTGCAGCAACATTAATAAGGTTTTCAATAGATATGAGATATTTAAGCAATGGCTTTACCATTTAATGAGCTTCCATGGTCAAGCCAGGTTTTCTCGGTCCTCATCCGAAACTCTATGTGCTATATGGCTTAATTGGTACAAGTAATTAAAAAAACGAACAGATTTTACTCCATTTCATTTGCTTGGTGTGAGGGGTCACTGTGAAGATGCAGAAGCCTTTTTGCTTGGGTTTTTTTTTGGGGGGGGGAATGAAATGCTAGTGAAAATCATAAATCATAAACATTAGATTATTAACTGTGTGCTGTCAAATCAGTTCTGACTGATGGCGACGTTTTCCGGGCTTTCCTAGGAGGGGTTTACCATACCTTTCATCTAGGGGTGTCCTGGGACTGTGCAGCTTACCCAAGATCACAGTTATGGCCAACCTTGGCACTCCAGGTGTTCTTGACTTCAATTCCCAAAAACTGATCAGGACTTCTGGGAATTGAAGTTCAAGAACATCTGGAGTGCCAAGGTTGGCCGTCACTGACATAGGGTGTCCATTCTTGGGTGCAGAGTGGGGAATCAAACTTCCAACCATTGACTCTGCAGCCAAATACCCAAAATACTAAGAGATATAAAGGTAAAGGTTGCCCTTGCTCGAAAGCCAGTCGTATCCGACTCTAGGGTGCAGTGCTCAACTCTATAGCCGAAGAGCCAGCGCTGTCTGCATTTGCAGATGTTTCTGTGAACATGTGGCAGGGAAGACCAGACATTGGAGTGCACGGAATGCCGTTTACCTTCCCACCGAAGGAGTTCCTACTTATCTACTTGCAATTTCTTCTTTTCAAACTGTTAGGTTGGCAGGAACTGGGACATAGATGGGAGCTCATTCCGTCCTGCAGCATTCGGGTATCGAACTGCAGACCTTTCACCGTGTCTTAGCCGCCTGAGCCGCTGTGGTAGGGATTAATCAGAAGGGGTTTACCATGCCTATCCTCTATGGGCGCCCTGCAACTGTGCAGCTTACCCAAGATCACATAGGGCAGTGATGCCCAACCTTGGCACTCCAGGTGTTCTTGGACTTCAATTCCCAGAAGCCCTGATCAGTAAATGTGCTGACTTGGGCTTCTGGGAATTGAGGTCCAAGAACACCTGGAGTGCCAAGGTTGGCTGTCACTGATATAGGATGTCCATTCTTGGATGCAGGGTGGGGAATTGAACTACCAACCATTGACTCTGCAGCCAAATATCCAACACATTGAGCTAAATAAAGGTAAAGGTTGCCCTTGATAGAAAGCTACTCGTATCCGACTCTAGGGTTCGGAGTGCACTGAATGCTGTTTCCTTATCTACTTGCAATTTCTTCCCTTCAGACTTCTAGGTTGGCAGGAGCTGGGACAGAGACAGGCGCTCTACCAGTGACTCGCGGAACTGGTGAACAGTGTTCCGTGCACTCTGGTGTCTAGGCATGCCTGCCACATGTCCGCGGAAACGTCTGCAGACGCAGACTGCACTGGCTCTTTGGCTATAGACAGAGGTGAGCACTGAACCCTAGAGTTGCATACGACTAGCTTTTGAGCAAGGGCCACCTTTGCTTTTGCCTAGCTTAGCTAGTCTGTTTCCTCCCCCTGATATTAAAAGCAAGTGTGTCTTAATTGCAAAAGCAATCGCTTTGAGTGTTTATGGAAACTAACGAAGAGATAAAGTCAAGGCTAGATGGAAGATCTAGGATGTAGGCTATACAGGAGGCCAAAACCAGTGGTGTTTGTTCCTTATAGTTGAGTGGATGTTATGGCAACACTTCCATCTGAAGCACTCTTATTCATATTTGTTAACACAAAGTCCAAGGAATATTTATTTGGGGGGGCGGGGGGTGGGGGATATAACATGAGCTCAATATTTAGGAGGTTATTTTCTCATCTCCTTAAGAAAACCTCATCCTATAATACAGGGGCCGGGTCACACTCCCGCAGTCAGCTTCGAGGGCCAGACAGTCATTTTGCCCTGCCTTCATGATGGGGTGGCCATTTTGTCCCAACAGCTTCAAAGGGATGGCTATTTTGTTTCTCAAATGTCCTTGGAGGGGTGAGGGGGCTACATGAAATGACACTGTGGGCCAAATCCAGCCCACCATGGGTCTTAGGTTCATACCCGTCAAGCGCGGCTCCGAACCCAGAAGGGTTCTGCGCATACGTGCATGTGCAGTAACTACTTTCCCCGCCGGTCAAATTACTAGATGGCGGCGGGAAAGTGGAGGAAGTGGCACGTCAATACGGGAAATCCCGGCCAATCCGGGGTCCTTAAAAAGGTATGCTTAGGTTGGGAACCCCTGCTATAATACAAGATGGATTTACACTAAGCTGTTGCCCTGAGTTCCTCAGGCATTGAAGACAGATCAGTTTGCCTTCTTAATTAATAGTTATAAGAATGGCTATGCATAGAATTTCAGCCAGCCTGGAGATTGGCACCGCTTGATATGTTGGAAAACAAATCCCATCCCGTCTCCAGGGAGATTGGAGATGTGGGCAAGGTCACTGAAGACATCTAACAAGAAAAAGCCCAGGAAAGGTAAAAGATTTGCATGTGCTTGCAGTATTTACTGAAATAGACAGAAGTGGACACTCTGGGAAACCAATAGGTATTGCAGGCGCACCCCCCCAATAACGGACACAGACAACATTGAAAGTGGATAACGGCAAAGGGCCACATTTATTGATTCAATGCCCTAGTCCGAATTATAAATTTGTATTGGTAAAACGACCAATCATAATTCCTAAGGCAAGCAGGCCGAAGTAACACTGGTAAGGTACCACCCCAAAATTGCCAACGGCAATTGGTTACAATGTATCAATTTGTATCAATTTGTTTGTCAACAACAAACAAATTGTTGACCGTAGTCAATAACTAACTCATGACCCCACCCTCTGACGCGTATCCGTGAAATCACAGGGGTGATGCATGCTGGTTAGCAATCGTCATCACCCCATCGCCTGGTTCGTCGTTGACCGGACAACGTGTAACTACTTTATTCCTGTCTAGTGTTGTCCAGTCAATTGCGAACCTGCCGGATACTTGTGGGTCATACTGTTTACCTTACCAGTGCTACCCGCCCATGTGACCAAAGTCAACAGTAGGAACGAAGAAAGACCCCTACATCAAACCATAGCAACAGTGTGGGATGGGCAAAAAAGCCAGGACCCGAAGCCAATATGGGTCCCAACCAAAAATTCCCACCCGGCCCCGAAGCGACCATGATCACACTGTTAACTAGGGAGGGGGTGGAGGGGAAAAAACTTCTCCGCTCCGTCGCTGAGGCAAAATGGCAGCTCGGCTGCCTCGTGGCCACCCCTTTTATAAGGGAGCTGGTCACGCCCCTAACTACCCGGATCCTCTGTCCTGTGGGGGGGGGGGCCGCAAAGTGCGCGGCGGCCATTTTGGCGCCGCGCTTGCATTGCAGGCGCACCCCCCAATAACGGACACAGACAACATTGAAAGTGGATAACGGCAAAGGGCCACATTTATTGATTCAATGCCCTAGTCCGAATTATAAATTTGTATTGGTAAAACGACCAATCATAATTCCTAAGGCAAGCAGGCCGAAGTAACACTGGTAAGGTACCACCCCAAAATTGCCAACGGCAATTGGTTACAATGTATCAATTTGTATCAATTTGTTTGTCAACAACAAACAAATTGTTGACCGTAGTCAATAACTAACTCATGACCCCACCCTCTGACGCGTATCCGTGAAATCACAGGGGTGATGCATGCTGGTTAGCAATCATCATCACCCCATCGCCTGGTTCGTCGTTGACCGGACAACGTGTAACTACTTTATTCCTGTCTAGTGTTGTCCAGTCAATTGCGAACCTGCCGGATACTTGTGGGTCATACTGTTTACCTTACCAGTGCTACCCGCCACACGGAGGGGCTTCACAGAAGACCTGACGCCCCCCCCCCAGACCGTCAGCTCGGTCAACAGGCCTGCTCGCCAGTCACCCAACAGGAGGTCCATACCTCCACGCGACAGATGGACCCCATCCCCTGCATACAAGTCACAATTTTGCAGACTAATATCGGGGTGATGACTAACCCGTCCCCAAGCCCTGGTGGTGAGAAACCGCGCCACTGCCTTATTGACCGCGCGCCTAGCTCGGTCAAGGGCCAGGAGGTTAACGCCCCCTCTGTAAGAGTGGCGCGGAACAATGTCCGACCAAACCAGGGCTGTGGCAGGCCAGACATAATGCAAGTAGGCGAGGTCCTCGCAAATCGCATGCTTGAGCGATAAGCCGGTGACCTGGCCCAAATCATTGCCCCCCAGGTGGATGATTAGAATGTCAGGCGGGTCAGCCCACAGGCCAGAAAAAAGGAAAGGCCGCAGCTCCCGCCATAACATCCCAGGCTTACCGTGCCATGCGAGACTGGCGTGGTCACCCAGTCCCAGTCGGGGTCCCCACTCTGTCGCCGCAGCGTAACGCGCTGCCCTGAGCACATAGCTGTGGCCCACCAGCCATACTGTCACCGGTGTAAAACGACACCCAGGGTCCGTAAGAAATTGAGAAAAAGGAAGGTAAGGTGACTGGATTGGTACTCATGGCGGGAGTGGGCGCACATAAAACTGAAAACATTGTGAGCCCCACCTCCCCCTGCTACGTATGTCAGCCCCAGAGTACCCAAAAGCAGCCGCTGTAGAGGCTGCGCCAATACGGAACGAATGTGTGCCAGAACGGGCACCCGGTAGTCCCACCCTGGTGAGGGCTCTGGCAGTCACCTTCCAAAACTGAAATTTAGTAAGGGGAGACCCATCTTGGTGACAGAAAAACGGGCCGTGGTGCATGCCACGCAGTGCCAGGTATTCCTGTAGGGCACCAACCGGACAGATGTCTGCCAAAGAACACCGTAGCAGTCTTACTCCACTGACTACGCCATGCTGATCTGTTTTAGAGGAGCGAATCCTCAACTGGGCCCCGTCTTTGGCAACATATACATCTCCGCGTTCCAGTGCCCTACCACTTGCATCCGCCTTAGACAGCATCACGAGTTCGCTGATGCGGAGCGCTCCAAAAAATGCCACCGTTGTGGCTGCATGCAATTGGGCTGCCTCATAATGATCAAAACAGAGGCCTGGCCAGCCCCGGGCCAACTGGGTAAGAACCCCTGGGGAAATAGGGTGCCGGTCGTCCGGGCAACGCCCGCGCTCGCGCACCCACCCCTCCAAAACGTGTCTCACACGGGAGTCAGAGGTGGTATCCACATGACCCCCTACTTTGGCCATAAAAGCCAACGCCTAGAGCTTGGATGCTATGGTGCGAGGTGCAAGGCCCTGTGCATGCAGGTGAACCATGAACCGCAGAACATGGTCCACCGGGATAGGCCAGGTCTCTGGCAATTGAAATTGAGTAGCAAAAGCCCTATACAAATTGAATGCTTGTTGATACGCCTTACGCGTGCGTGGCGCTAGTGACAGGCCAATCGCCCGGTTCACCTCTCCTTGCCAATAGTCCACATCTCGTCCGGGAGTGGCGAGGGAAATTCCTCCGCATCCGGGGCCAAGGCGCGGAACCGGGAGATCTGCAGGCGGGACAAAGCGTCAGCAATATCGTTATTAACCCCTGGGACATGCCTGGCCCTGAACAAGACGTTGAGGCGCAGGCAGCGCAGCACAAAATGGCGCACTAGATCCATGACCCTGGGCGATTTAGAAGTCTGTGCATTGACGATGTGCACCACGGCAGCATTGTCGCACCAGAAATGCACCACCGAATTAGCCCACTGTTCGCCCCATAGCATCAAAGCCCCCAGAATGGGAAAAAATTCCAGGTATGTGAGATCCCGCAGGCGACCTGTGCCTGCCCATGCCGGTGGCCACCCACCATAGGCCCACTTCCCATTGAAGTACATCCCATAACCCAGGGATCCTGAGGCATCAGACTGGATCTGGAAATTGGGGGATGCCATGAGGTCAGACCTCCAAAATGAGACCCCATTAAACTCCCTCAGGAATTGCAACCAGACAAACATGTCTGCCCTGATACCCCGGGTAAGCCTGACTCTGTGGTGGGGCCTGGATAACCCTGCCATGGCGTCGCATAAGCGCCGGGCGAAAGCCCTGCCCGGTGCTACCACCCTGCAGGCAAAATTGAGGTGCCCATGTAGCACCTGCAGTTCCCTCAGGGATGCCTTACGCTTAGCCAGCAATTCCGAGATAAGGGTCACTATCCTGGACACCTTATCACCCGGTAACCTAGAAGCCTGTACTACTGTATCAATCTCAACCCCCAGGAATACTAGTCCGGTCGACGGGCCCTCGGTCTTTTCGGGCGCTAAAGGGACACCCAGTTCCTGCATTAGCGTCTGAAATGTATTGAGGAGACGTGCACACGTGTCCCAGCCCCGTTCACCCCCGAATAAAAAGTCATCCAGGTAATGGGCTACAGACCGGGACCCTGACCTGCGGACGAAAGCCCATTCTAGGAAGGTACTAAAACGCTCGAAAGCCGAGCATGATATGGAGCAGCCAAAAGGCATGGCCTTATCAAAATAATACTCCCCTCTAAACTTAAAACCCAGCAATTCAAAGTCGCCCGGGTGCACCGGCAAGAGGCGAAAAGCTGACTTAATGTCGCACTTGGCCAGCAAGGCACCCGGGCCACACGAGCGCACCATGCGCAGCGCATGGTCGAACGATGTATACCTGACCGAACAAAGGTCATCAGGTATCGCATCGTTGACCGATCGGCCGGCTGGGTAGGACAAATGATGAATAAGGCGAAACTCACCTAGGGACTTTTTGGGAACCAAACCCAATGGCGAAACCTTAAGGTTGGTAAAAGGGGGTGCGGGAAAAGGTCCGGCGACCCTGCCCGCGTCTAATTCCTTTTTAATGCTGGCCTCGGCTACCTCCTCCCTTCCTCTGAGGGATAAAAGGTTGGGAGCATCCTGAGGGGATCTATTACCCATAAAAGGGATACGAAATCCTTGCTTAAAACCTTGGATGAGATACTCTCTGTCCTCTCCCCTTGGGTACGATGCGAGCCAGCGCTCCAGCATGTCCACCTTAATTGGGGAGGGGGCCTTTCGGAGAACCAGTTCCATCCGTGGCAGGCTTGCCAGCCCACTGTCCACCCCTCCCTCTGCCTCGCGCCCCCCCAGGCTTGGGACAAGCAGAGGCTGCATGGGGACCAGAACATGTGGGACACTCATGCTTATACCTGCAGTTCTTCCGACTGCAGGAACCATTGGACGAGAAAGTCCAACACAGCAGGCGGGCTGGAACCCCCTGCCCCGCCAGTTGGCGGGTACCCTGCGCTGGAGCTGCTCGCTGGACCGCATGTCCACAATGATACCTATCCCCCGGGGCAGGACGTGTGGGTGTCATATACAAGAGCCACAGTCTCTGGCACGGCTCATCCCATCTCATCTCGGGGTGTAGGGGAATCCTCATACGGAATTCCTCATCATATGCTAGCCATGAGGGGCCCGGGAAATCTACCATCGCCCTATATATGTTGTCCAAATATTGGACCATGGGAATAGCTAGATCCGGCCGCGCCCTCAAATATACCGCCATGTATATCAAATAAGCGGGGAGCCAGTTAGCCCAGGTACGCGGCGGCTTACGGCGGCGTGCCTGCTCCTTGTCCTTCTCATCCTGACCCTCCCTTTCTTCCTTGGTGGGCTCTCTGTTCAGGAGTGAGAAGATATCTACATACTCCCCTCGCCATATCTTTTCTCTGGTAGCCCGTGCCAAGTGATCACCCAGTGGCAAGGAATACCCTGCCGTCGGCAAAGCCGAAAAGGGGATAGCTGGCCTACCCAAAGGGACCTGAGTTAACCCTGCCACCCCAAGTACGTTCCCAGCAGTGTAAGAACCGAGGCCCACCCCAGCGGGCATGGTGGCAGTAGTTGTCGCCGGGTGGGTCGCCAGCGGCGTAGCCCCTGCGCCACCCGCGCGAGGCCAAGGCCACTGAAAGGTCCCCCCTATATCGGGAATGTGTGTGGATGTACTCGTTTGCACCATATACTCACATGCTGCACCCCCGCGGGCCGCCCCCACTGGGGGTTCTGGCCCACTGGGGGCGTCGGAGCTCACGACCGATGTAGAGCTCATCACCGGGGCTTGACCCGCACCAGGTTGCTGGCTGGGGAGCTGCGAGGCAGTGGCCGAAGCCGCGCCACCCGCCTGCAGCAGCTCAACCCTCCCCGCCGGCCGTTGTCCTGCTGCCGATAGCGCCTCAAACGGTACCCCGAAAGGGGCACCCGCCTGACTGGCCCGGGCCAAAGACTCCTCCAAGGCCGCAATACGGGCCAGTAAGGTGTCTACATTAACCATGGGTAAAGAGCCGGCCGGCCCACCTGACCCTTGCATGGGGACAGTTCCCTGCACCCCATGGACCATATATGGCCATTGGCCAGGGCCGAAGCCCGGTAGGGCTGGTGAGGAAACCTGCCAAGGCAGGGCACCGGGCCACCCCCCAAGGCTAGAGGGCCCCGGGAGAGGCTGCGGCCCAAAAGTAATCGGCCCAACAGATTGGGCAGGAGGAGGAGCGGTGTCCACCGCTCGCGGGCCGCGGGCCGGAGCGCCCTCCGCGCCCGCACTCTGATCGGGCCAAGGAGCGATAGACCCCAAGCCACCAGCCCCGGCCGGGGATGGCAAAGGTGGCTGTTGAGGAGGCGGCACCACGGTCCTCCGACCTGGGTTGCGCCTCCTAACAGCCCGGGCTGAATTCGCAGCAGCCTTCTTTTTGGAAGGCATCTCGATCAAAAAAGGGAAGCTAGCTAGGCAAAATCGACCCAAAAGGCTTCCCGGTGATACCAACGAGCGACGGAGGTACAGGGAAAAAACTTCTCCGCTCCGTCGCTGAGGCAAAATGGCAGCTCGGCTGCCTCGTGGCCACCCCTTTTATAAGGGAGCTGGTCACGCCCCTAACTACCCGGATCCTCTGTCCTGTGGGGGGGGGGCCCGCAAAGTGCGCGGCGGCCATTTTGGCGCCGCGCTTGCATTTGCTAATAGCTGTTCTAGTGAGAAAGAACTGGAATGTGTTCCTTTTGTAGCCAGGTAATGGTAATGGGACATGGTGGCTCAGTGGTTAAGATGCTGAGCTTGATGTCTGTAAGGTCAGCAGGTCAGCAGTTTGAGACTTGAATGCTGCATGACGGAGCGAGTGCCTGTCGCCTGTCTCAGCTCCTGCCAACTTAATAGTTCGAAAGGGAGAAGTTGCAAGTAGATAAATAGTAATGACATACCCATCAAGCACGGCTCTGCAAAATACGGGAAATTACTGCACGTGTGGGCGATAACCCATTTGTGCATGCGCACCATGGGCATGCATGCACAGTAACCCGTTTGTGCATGCACACCATAGGTGCATTGCGCAGTAACCTGTTTGCTCATACGCACTGTGGGTGCGCAGGTACAGTAACCCCTTTCTGCACCATTCAAATACGGGACGGCGGCGGGAAAGGGGAGGAATGAGCGCTGAAAAAGGGAAATCCCAGCCAATACAGGATACTTGACAGGTATGGGTAATGGTAACAGTGTTTATAGCCAAAGAGCCAGTGGTGTCTGCATCTGCAGACGTTTCTATGGACATGTGGCAGACATGACTAGACACCGGAGTGCACGGAATGCTGTTTACCTTTCCCACCGAGGTGACACCTATTTATCTACTTGCAATGTCTTGCTTTCAAACTGCTAGGTTGGCAGGAGCGGGTACAGAGATGGGAAGTCATTCCATCATGCAGCACTCAGGTCTCAAAGTATTGACCTGTCGGCCTTCCAGTCCTCCAGCATCTAGTCATGCCTGCCATAACACCATAGAAACATCTGGAGATGCAGACAGCCCTGGCTCTTGCGTTGTATACAGAGATGACCCCCGGTCCCTAGAGTCGGACATGGCTGGCTGTCGAGCAGCGGAGACCTTTACCTAATGCAGCAATCCATTCCTGACCTAAAATAGTAAGTAATGGAACAAGTTACTTTTCAAAAATTACCACCCACAATCTTGATTAGTCCCAAGGGTGCTTCCGAGGACATGGAACTGGGAGCAGGAGAGATGGACATGGGAGAGCAGAAAAAGGCAAGCATTGAGGTCTATATTTTTGTGGGGGGGGGGGGCGGCAGCTGTCTGTCCAGCTGTGTCTGAAGAGGCCAGATGTTGGTATCTGTCAATCAGGACAATGAGAGTGCACAGACGGTAGAGAAACGCTGGCAGGTGAGTAAGCAACAGGATGTGGTGTGAGTCAGTCTTGGCTGAAATGCCAGCTGCTGATCTGATTGGGAAAACTGTAAAACGACGGCAGACGTCGCAACCAGAGAGAGAGAGAGAGAAAGTTCACAAGAGAGAAGACATAAATGGGAGAGAAAACAGAACAGGCTGGAAGATGAAGTGACTATTGGAGATGCATTTGTACAGAGTGGGAGAAAGTCCATTTCAATGCAGAAGAAGAGTCATGCCTGCTTTTATTGTCCCTTTCCCTTCTTTCTTCTTCTGCTGTGAGTCAGCTTTATTATCTGCTTTTTCAGGGTGCTGAAGGCAATAATTCCCTTTTTTGTTCTCCTTTATAGAGAGCCTGGAAGATTCTGAAAAATGTGAGGCCCGATCTATTATATGGGGCCGAAGCAGCCGCTTAATTAATGCACCTATGGCGTGCATGCGCGAATGGGTTACTGCGCATGCATGCCCATGGTGCGCATGCACAAACGGGTTACCGCACACACGTGCAGTTCTGTGGGACTTCATTTGAAACACAGATTATTATTTTCCTTTCCTTTCGTGTCCTGATCAGACCCTGGACTGCCAAAATGGAGCCACTTTCTTGGCTTGGTCGTTGCCCAAACCCAAGTCCTTCATCGGTGCATGCCTGTGGCAGCAATGGGCAGACCAGCAAATGGGCCAGACTCTGTGTCTCTCCACACTCACACCATGTGTTGTCATCCGCCAGCAACCCCACTTGAGTGCATTGGTCTTACATTTAGGGACTCCAACCCTCAGCCTATTCAGGGTCCTCCAAGTGATGTAGGGAAGATTGAAACACAGATAGAAAGTGAATTTGGATGCTTCATTTGGGACCAGCTAGTACAGTTAGACATGGGGTTTTCTCCATGCAAATAAATATTTCATTCTCCTTAATATACTGGATTCTGCAGCAATGCTCTTGATATTCCTCCCCATCCCTGCAACATTTCTCTTGTTTTGCAAAGTACAGTGACCTTGTCAATAATTTTCGGCTCATTTTTTTATCCTTCCTGATAGTATGATTTTAGTCTTGCTTCCGTGTGTGTGTGTGTTGGTGTGTGTGTGTGTGTTTGGAGTTTGCAATACGGCACTCCTCATTAAATTTATTTTAAATGACTTCTGGTTCATGAAGGTGGGATATTCAAAATGCCAATATTCAAAATACTGCTGCAAAACGCTTCCAAATTGTCGTAAACGTGTTTAGGTAAACGTGTTGTAAACGTGTCTACGACAGCCACAGGTGCATTTATGACAGCGTTTACAGCAGGCGCAGGTGCGTTTTACAGCTGTTGCAAATGTGTCCACTTCTGTTCCTGGTAGTGGTGAAGGTGGCGGTGGGCCACATGAAATGGTGCCATGGGCTGGGTCTAGCCTGTGGGCTGTATGTAGGTTGGCCACCCCTGGTCTAGAAGATGGTGTTGCCCCCAATGGTTTTTTCCATTATTATAAAGCTGACGTTTCAGTGCGGACTCATGACTTAACCAGGTGGACGTGCTTTCCATGTCCCCTTGCTTTTTACCATAGCAACTCCATCTATTGTGCATTTGTGATTTAATTAGTGGGAAGATGACTATCTCCATTAGCTAATTAGAGAACAGGCCGAGGCTGGAGAAGGCTCCATAAACTATGAACAACTACTGACCCATCTAAATGTCTCCTAACTTTATGCATGATCGTCCGGATCCATTGATGGCTGTGTTAATTGCGCACAAACGGAAGTTCTTTGGCTGAAAGGTATCCAGACCACTGTTAGTCAGGCTGTTCAAGTTTGCAGAAAGATTTTTTTTTTAATAATCCATGCATAGTTCCATTTTACGAAGCTAAGGGTGCGATCAGACGGCTGCAAAGGTGCATGTCTGGTCTTGCTGGAAAGCATCACATTAAAATATATAATAAAATATATAATTGCCCATAATGCCACCTTTTCATCTCCTGGAAAATCCCTTCAGGCTGCCTGCTCCAAAATAGTAACCCTACAGCAGTGATGGCGAACCTTTTAGAGACCGAGTGCCCAAACTGCAACCCAAAACTCACCTATTTATCGCAAAGTGCCAAAACAGCAATTTAACCTGTTTAGAAAAAACATCTCACTTTCAGCACAGACTCAACAGGCTGCTGTCCGCACCACAGCCTCACACCGCATGTGAGCTGCCCACTTTACCCCAGACAAGGGAGGAAGGAAGCGCTCCCATTGGGCTGCTAGGCAGAGGGGCGGGGTGAACTATGTGCTGGGGGGATGGAAGAAGCGCTCCCATTGGGCTGCTGGGCAGAGGGGTGGGGTGAACTCTGTGCTTGGGCGATGGCGTGTGTGCCCACAGAAAGGGCCCTGAATGCCCCCTCTGGCACGCGTGCCATAGGTTTACCACCTACAGCTTCAGGATGGGTTGAGGCCAGGCTGGAGTGTATTTCTTGGTATGACATATGATCACTGGAAAATAGCCCGCACCAGAATGCGCCACAAGCAATCCCTAAGACTCAACCTAGACAAGACTTGAGCATCAGAAAGATTACATGCTTCATCAGACCTTCGATTTGAAGTCATACGCTTCATTTTAAAGACATGAATAATAACACACAAAACAGCACAGCATTATTAATGGTCATTGATAGCGCTCCGAATTTTTGTGGGTATATCAGGGGTATTTTGCCACTGATGGGTGTTTGAAGGTTTGCACACCTACAAATCATCTGTATGGGCTCATTGTCTACACACACACACACACGTGCTTTTGATGCCAGTTTCATTATTTTGATAGACAATGTGCACACTTTTTAAAAACATCTGGTCAAACAGGATGATAAATCTGGCCATGTGGCCTGTTAGCCTCAACCAGATTAAACCCACTAAACCAGTTGACTTGCAAGTGTATCACTTTGTCATCCAGCAATTGACTCAATGGATCTATTTTAATTGAAACGATCAATTGGTTTAGGACAGTGATGACTAACTTTGGCACTCCAGATGTTCTTGAACTTTAATTCCCTGAAGCCCTGATCAGCAAATGTGTTGACTTGGGCTCCTGGGAATTGCAGTCCCAACAATGCCTGGAGTGCCAAGGTTGACCATCACTGGTTTAGGATATGAACCCCTCAAAGCTGTGGAAGCTGTTCTGTTGAGTAGCAGCTAGAGGTGTAACATTTCCTAGTGCACCGGAAAAGGCTAACACAACTACACTGACCAGCTTAAACCCATTGGATATTTGTCTTTTTAACGCTCAACTGGAATCCTGCTTTGGCACTTCATTCTTTCACTTTACTTATAAACTGTTTAAGGAAAGTGAAAGAAGATCGGAATATATCGGGGATTGGAATATATATTGGACATTTCCCATCTGTGGGCCATTATTTTGTTTAACATTTTTGTCGGCATACTCTTGTTAGGATTTTGACAAATCCAGTCTCTGAAGCTTGAAATAGTTATACCAATACAGTAAAGCCCCTTTACTGTAGTGCAGTGGCTCAAGTCGCTAAGACGCTGATTGGGAAGCGGAAGGTCAGCAGTTCGATTCCCGAGTACTGCAGGACGGAAATGAGCTCCCGTCTTCATCCCAGCTCCTGCCAACCTAGCAGTTCGAAAGCAAGAAATTGCAAGTAGATAAATAGGGACCACTTCGGTGGGAAGGTAACAGCGTTCCGTGCGCTCCGGTGTCTAGTCATGCCTGCCACATGACCACGGAAATGTCTGCAATAGCAGACAGCGCTGGCTCTTCGGCTTAGAAACAGAGATGAGCACTGCACCCTAGAGTCGGATACGACTGGCTTTCGAGCAAGGGAAACCTTTACCTTTACCTTAAAGCCCCTACTTATGAAAAAAAGTCCGTTCCGTAGGCGTTTGCTTAAGTCGGTTTTTTATGTAACTCGAAGCAAACCCATAGGAAAAATTATTAGTTTTTACGTGACTCGAAGAAAAACACATAGGAAAAATGAAAATGTTATGTAAATCGAAGCAAATCCATAGGGAAATGAATTTTTACATAACTTGAAGTAAACCCATAGGAAAAAAATTTTTTTACGTAACTTGAAGAAAAAAACCTATAGGAAAAATGCAATTTTTATGTAAATTGAAGCAAAGCCATAGGAAATGAATTTTTACATAACTCGAAGCAAACCCATAGGAAAAAAATTTTTTTACGTAACTTGAAGAAAAAAACCTATAGGAAAAATGCAATTTTTATGTAAATTGAAGCAAAGCCATAGGAAATGAATTTTTACATAACTCGAAGCAAACCCATAGGAAAAAGAATCTTTATGTAATTCGAAGCAAACCAATAGGAAATTGTGTACATCGGGACATGGTTTTAGCACAAAATCATTATGTAAGTCGAATTTTATGTAACTCGAGGCATATGTAAATCGGGGTTTTACTGTGCTCATTTTGTTTCTGATGATGTATTTATTCCAAGTGGTTGTGAGCCACTTTCACTTCACTTTCTAAAACTGCAGTTCTTCGTCACAGGATTCTCCTTCGAAGGAATCTGCCATTCTTGCATCTCTTCTTTAGCGTTCTTCAGCATACGATTTGTGCCTTAAACAAACAAAACAAACAAGCCAGGAAAACAAACAACTTCTCTTTATTTCTTCCTGGCCAGGTAATATCTTCCCTGGTCAATCTTTCAACATTCCTAATCCAGGCTTAAAATTTCCTTTGAGGGGAAAAAAAGTCTTTTAATCATAAAATGGAGGACTCTCCTCTAGCAGCCCCTCCACAAAGTAGGGTGCATAATCTATTGTTCTGTGGAGAATACAAAAACCTGTAGAAATTGAAGGGGGGGGGGGGTGAGAGATAGAGAATTTGAAATATTTTGTCCATAGCATCTTCACCATTTTGCCCATACCCGTCAAGTGCGGCTCCGCAAAATACGGGAAATTACTGTGCATGCATGGACATGCACGCTCAGTAAGCCATTTGCACATGCGTGCCATGGCCGTGCATGCCCAGTAACCCATTTGCACATGTGCACAGTGGCCTGCACACACAGTAACCCATTTGTGCATGGACATGATGGCCGTGCATGTGCAGTAAGCCCTTTCTCCACCGTTCAAATACGGGACGGCGGCTGGAAAGGGGAGGAACGAGCGCAGAAAAACGGTAAATCCCTGCCAATACGGGATACGGTTTTGGCTCAGGTCTCCATTATCCCAGTTTATGCTTGAGCATGTAGATTGAGCCAGGATATTTCCAGTTTCTGTTGCTGTGGGCTAAATGGCTCGTGATTTACCCTCAATGACACTGGTTGCTTGATTTCCCACATAGTTCACCTCCAAACACTCACATAAGTGCTGCACAAGTTGCTAAATATTGCCTGACCGTGTTCTATCTATACAATCAAATGGGCTGTACATTAAAAAAAACAGCAACAAAAATAAATAAATCTGATGGACAGGTTTCCACAGCAATGTACCTAAAGGGTAACGGTGGTTCAATTTTTTTAAAAAAAAGTCTGGAAGGAAAATGCGTGTGATAGCAGTAGTAAAGAAGACGTCGGTTGCCTTTTTCCAGACGCATTAATGTGAGATTGTTTGTTGCCCTTTAGGTACACAAAGAGTTTCCTGGAGTCATTCTAATCAACCCATTGCATGGGCTGAAACCAAGGAAACTAGGAACGCTTCATTGTTGTTGCCGATGACATGGCTGTGAAACGCAATGGAAAACAGCTGGAGAGCATTAATACTGTTAATTCACAAAACCCACAATGCCAAGGTGCACTTAGGACGAAAGTCTGAAGGCGGGGGAAAGAAACAGCTCCGGATGATGGGACCTCTCCCTCCCTTGCTCTACAGTATAAAAGATGGTGGTAGTTATAGGTGCCGGTTATAGGTAAAGGTCACCCTTGCTCGAAAGCCAGCCGTATCCGACTCTAGGGTTCAGTGCTCATCTCTGCTTATAGCCAAAGAGTCAGTGCTCTGTGTCTGCAGATGTTTCCGTGGACATGTGGCAGGCATGACTAGACGCCGGAGTGCACGGAACATTGTTTACATTCCCACCGAAGCGGTCCCTGTTTATCTACTTGCAATGTCTTGCTTTTGAACTGCTAGGTTGGCAGGAGCTGAGACAGAGATGGGAGCTCACTCCGTTGTGCAGTACTCGGGTTTCGAACCCGAACCTTCCCATCTTCAGGTTCAGCGTCTTCGCCACTAAGACACCACAGTTTCTGTGGCAAAATGAAGGAAGGGCCCATCTGACTCATCCTTACATCCTCTAAAGGAGGAGTTCTCAACCTTTTTATGCCATGGGCTTGGTCATGCTCCCTCAGACAGCAGCAATTTTGCCCATCCTCCACCACATGGCACCTCCGGGTGTGGTGGAGGCGGTGGTGGTGGGCCACATGAAATGGCACCATGGGCCGCATTCGGCCCACGGGCTGCAGGTTGAGAATCCTGGCTCTAGGGGACTATCCTGAGAACCAGGGGTGCAGATGGCAGAAGAGGACATCTGAAGTGGTATCAAGAAGGAGGAGGAATATCGGCCACCAGGAGAGCGCACAGTTGGTGTTTGGTGATGGAAGAAGGAAGAAGAGCAGAAGAAGGGGCAGACCAGGAGATTTGTCCACATTGGGGTCAGAGTGGGGCTACGTGGCTCAGTGGTTAAAACCTCGCCTTCTTAGCTGGAAGGCCAGCAAGTCGGCAGTTCAAGACCTGGGTACTGCATGGCGGATTGAACGCCCGTCTCTGTTCCAGCTCCTGCCAACCTAGCAGTTCAAAAGGAAGAAATTTCAGGTAGCTAAATAGGGACCACATTGGTGGGAAAAGACACTGGGGATAGGAAAGGAGCTTCATTCGGGCCTCCCCTGAGTGGAGTTCCTCCAGCAAAAATCTTTTCAACCCATTATAATCTCTGACACAAAAATTATTATCGGTGTCAGAATCCTAGTTAGAGGTATAGTGGGGGAAACAGCTCCTTGTCTTCTACAACCCGAAGGAAGATCTGCCCACTTCGGTCCTCCAAGATCGGTGGAATGGGTGAACTTTATCTCCAGGCAGGAGTTGTAGTAGTTTAATACTCTAAGCCGCCCATAGAAATAGCTGGGCGGCCATAGAAATATGATTGATAAATAAATAAATAAATAAATAAATAAATAAATAAATAAATAAATAAATAAATAAATAAATAAATAAATAAACTGGGCTGCCCCATGGAACCTTGTTTGGGGAAACTGACAACAACTCAGAAAAGGCAATGGCAGGCCCACCTTCGGCCAGCCCGGAAGCGAGCTTTGCCAAGAAGAGCCATGCTTGAAGGGCATTGGGTTGGTGGCGCTAATGCTGGGAAACCAGCCCCAGACTACACAGAACTGACCCTCTATGTATGGGGAAAGACAGGTGGGGGGACACAAGGATAAGAGGTTAAACTGCTATATTGCAACCAAGACATTACGAGTTCGATCCTAGCAGGGCTCCGGGTTGACTCAGCCTTCCATCTAAAATGAGTAGCCAGCATGTTGGGGGCAAAATGCTAATTGACCTGTGAGCTGCCCAGAGAGTGCATTAAGCTACGGGGAGGGATAGAAGTGTCATTGCTATTGTTTTGGGCCAGTATTCCTCCTTGCCATAGCAAGGATGATGGGAATTGTAGTCCAGAAATTCTGGAGATCACCGCATCTTTTTCCCCATAGCAGTATCCATTGGTAGGCAACCTGAAGTGGAAACACCGTGTGTCTGAAGCTGGCCCCATCTCGGACCCCACCAAGGTCTCGTTGCCTTTACTTTTGGTGCTCATGAAACCTGGCTGCATTTTTAAAAGACAAGGTTACAAAAGACCGTTTCTCCCTCCCTTGCCACTGATTTTTTTTTTAAAAAAAAAAACCTTTAAAGGCAGATGTATCCTGCAAAAGCGCTGCTTGTTTCAAGGTCAAAAGGATTTTAATATTAGAAGGGAACAGCGGATGGCTCGGATTAATTTCAGACCGTCTTTCTTGGAAACGCATGAACTGTGTTCTGTTTGGATTCTGGTTTTCTTTTTCCACTGTAGGTTCTTAGATCATGGGTCTTCACACACAGAAGGCAACGCACACATGTTCAAAAATACCCATTCAAAAATCCACCTTACTGGGCAAGTTAGGGATGAGTAGGTATGAGAAGGGTTCGGCCAGGAAAGGGTGCTCTTTTTAGTGGATGGCTCTCCTTTGGGAAGGCACGGTGGGTGGACTCCTGCTTCCACTTTAGCTGATGTTGGACAGAAAGAGAGAAAGAAGAGAAAGAAGAGAAAGAGCGAAGGAAGGAAGAAGAGAAAGAAAGAAAGAGCAAATGAAGGGAGGGAAGGGAGGAAGAAGAGAAAGAAAGAACAAATGAAAGAAAGAAGAGAAAAAAGAAGAGAAAGAGCGAAGGAAGGAAGAAGAGAAAGAGCAAATGAAGGGAGGGAAGGAAGGAAGGAAGAGAAAGAAAGAGCAAATGAAGGGAGGGAAGGGAGGAAGGACAAATGAAGGGAAGGAAGAAGAGAAAGAAGAAATGAAAGAAAGAAGAGAAAGAAAGAAGAGAAAGAGCGAAGGAAGGAAGAAGAGAAAGAGCAAATGAAGGGAGGGAAGGGAGGGAGGACAAATTAAGGGAAGGAAGGAAGGAAGGAAGGAAGAAGAGAAAGAAAGAGAAAATTCAGGGAAGGAAGGGAGGAAGGACAAATGAAGGGAAGGAAGAAGAGAAAGAAAGAACAAATGAAAGAAAGAAGAGAAATGAAAAGCAAATGAAGGGAATGAGGGAAGAAGAGAAAGAAAGAACAAATGAAAGAAAGAAGAGAAAGAAAGAGCAAATGAAGGGAAGGAAGAAAGGACAAATGAATGGAAGGAAGGAAGGAAGGAAGAAGAGAAAGAAAGAATAAATGAAATAAAGAAAGAAAGAAAAAGCAAATTAAGGAAAGGAAGGATGGAAGAAAGAAAAATGAAGGGAAGGAAGGAATAAAGAAAGACTGACTGACTTTCCAGGTGACTTTAAAACTTCTGAAACGTAGTACAATGCTACTCATTTTATAAATATATTATAAGAAGAAGAGCAAAAGACAAAACTCAAAAGAAGGGGGGGGAGGCGGGACAGACACTACAATACATCTTGCTACCAGAAAGCTGAAGAAAAGAAAAGGGAAACATCAAGGGCACTTTTTGCTTCTATTCACCTACATTTGGGGCTCCACAAGCACTGTGGGGACATTTTTCTGTCCAGGGATATACACATATCCTTGTGCTGAATTGACGATAGCGCACTCTCGCCCTCCTGCACAGCAAGCAAGGCCACCCGGGGCTGCTGCGTGGGAGGAGGCAGACCTTGTTCCAACAATGCTATCTGCTGCTATTTAGCAAGAGGGAAGGAAGTCAATTGGTGGGAACCGACATTGTCCCAGAGGTGTAGGAGTACATCAGTTCTCCTTTCCTTGCCAGAAGGCCCAGGTGCTTATCATGGTGTGCTGTGGGGGAGTCCGATAGAGCTGGACCGTGAAAGCCAGACCTTTCCGTGGACAGTCAAGTTCAGTTAATGCACATAGATTAAGTCAGTGGTGGCGAACCTGTAGCAGGTGTGCCAGAGGGTGCACTCAGAGCCTTCTCTGTGGGCGGGCAGGCATGCTGTTGCCCCAGCACAGAGTTCACCCCGCCCCTCTGCCCAGCAGCCCAATGGGAGCGCTTCCTCCCTCCCACCAGCACAGAGTTCGCCCCGCCCTTCTGCCCAGCTACCCAATGGGGATGCTTCCTCCCTCCCCTGTCTGGGATAAAGTGGGCACTAGTTCACATGTGGTGTGAGGATGCAGCATGGAAGGAAGCCTGTTGAGTCTGTTGCTTATTCTAAACTAAAATCTCAGTATTCAGGTTAAATTGCCGTGTCGCCACTTTGCGATAAATAAGTGGGTTTTTGGGTTGCAGTTTGGGCACGCATTCTCTAAAAGGTTCGCCATCACTGGATTAAGGAAAAGACCCTTAGATTTTCAGCCCTCAAAACATTTTGCCTCCAAATTGATTTTGGGCGAGACATTTGCAGTGAGACGCTTTATGGAAGATCAGCCCTCTGGGGGGAATTAATGCAATGTGAGGGATACTTCTTCTCCCATTAACACCACCAAACGCCAAGTGTCCACATCATGCAATCAACTTTTAGAACATGATTATAAGAAATGAAAAAGCCCAAAATGGCTTGGAACACATAGGGATCTCACCCTCCTTTAAAACTAAGCCTGGGAAATTAAGAAAATGTAGCATAAAAACACTATGTTGCTAGCATCTATATCCCTTTACATCAGGGGTGGCCAACCTGTGGCCCGCAGGTTGGACCCAGCCCACAGCACCATTTCATGTGGCCTGCTGCCACCCTCACCACTACCGAAAGCAGACGTGTTTACAACAGCCATAAAACATGCCCACACATGCGCAAACGTGCCCGCGCCTGCCATAAATGCACCCATGCTTGCTGTAAACGCACCCGTGGCTGTCGTAAATGCATTTACAACAGCTGTGGACACATTTTACGGCAGCATTTATGGTGGTGGTGGTGGTGGGGAGAACCACCAGTCTGGCCCGCTCAGCTGTCTGGGGGGCATGATCTGTCCCACGGCACTAAAAGGTTGGGAACCCCTGCTTTACATTGTCCAAATATATCAGAAGAGATGTGGAGAAAATACATTCCCTGATACGCACGAAGCTCTATGTGTCTATTGTAAAAGTACCCTCCTTTTCAAGAGAAAGAATCAAGGCAGTTACTAAAAGAACTGGACAGAACATGCAGTTAAAGGAGTATCTCACGCTGCTCTCTTTGTTCCTCTGACAATGAAATGTTGCTACGCAAACGCAAACGACTCATTTGGCTAATGAACTGGAGCTGAACACTTTATTCTGAGCTTTAGCCCTCATGATCTTTCTCCTTGCAAATACTGCCTGCACATTGTGGTGGTTTGCTTGTTTTCCCTTCTAAAACTCACCTGAAGCTCGCCTATTATTTCCTTAAACTTGCAATTAGCAACCATGTCCAGCATAAAACTCAAGACTTTTTGCTTTCCTTCTTCTTGTGCCATATCCGATTTCGAATATTGGCTATCATCGTGCTGATCAGTCATGAAGATTGCGCTGGGAACACTATAACGCAGTGGCCTTCCACATCGCATCATGACACACACACACCCCGTACCACTGATCCACTCCCATGAGTCACTTTCTAGTCCTGAGCCCTTTTGGCACACCTCAGCCCCAGGCCAGCATGAGCGAAGCAGCTGCCCTCCATCAAGATGGATTCAAGTGGGATTTAGTCCACTTCTTGAACATCACCCTTCCCTGTGGACTTTGGCACCCAAGGCTGTTAGTCCTCAGGGTTGTCAGGTTAGTCAACTGCTGCTTGATGGTCAGCATTAAGCATACCTGTCAACCGCGGCTCCGGACAATCCGGGACCTGCGCAGAACAGTTCTGCGCAGGTTGCTTTTTACGCATGCATAAAAGCCTTCTACGTATGCGTAAAAGTGACTTGCGCAGAACCGTTCTGCGCAGCTCACTTCTACGCATGCATAGGATTTTACGCATGCGTAGGCTTCTATGATCCCCTTCTGCACAGAAGCCTTCTACGCATGCGTAGAAGGGTTCTACACAAGTGTAGAAAGGTTCTACACATGTGTAAAAGCCTTCTACGCATGTGTAGGAGCGAGCTGCGCAGAAGGGACGCACAGTAATGCCTTTCCCCCCGCTGCCAAATTCCAGGGTTTCGGCAGCTCCGGGCGGGAAATGGCGAAAATCGGCGCCGAAAAACAGGAAATCCTGGCCAATCCGGGAAGGTCGACAGGTATGGCGTTAAGTCCCTGGCAGTAGGGTCTACTCTATGGCAGGATAACCTGGCCAGACTGGCGTTATCACTTTCCTAAGGATAATAAATCCCAAGAGAATGTGGTCATTTCCACCTAAAGTTCCTACTGCTTTGACTATGTTCCCCAGTTCCTCCCTGTTGAGAAGAACCAGATGCGAGACAACCATTCCCTACTTTTTTAATGGCATGATCGGGTATAATTCACCACCAAAACATTTCTACCTTCTTGTCATCGTCAGCTGCAACTTGTATCCGAGAATGCATTTTTTCCCCAAGCAGGGAAAATGCCATTGGCGTGAATTCACTTAAAGTGGATCCCAGCTTGCCATGAAGTGACCCACACACTGCGATCACGGAGCCATCTCCTGCGGCACGTATGAAATGAGATGCAGGATTTAACACCGGGACTGCAATGGGCAGCCTTGAGGATATTGACAAGGTGTGCCTTCACAGCCAGTCCATCTGGCATGGCCTCTTCCGCCTCCATGACCATTAGGAATCAGAGTTCCTCCTCTGCTCATTTTGCCATTGGGCCCAATCTGATGGTTTCCAGTGGCATTTCCTCCACTGCGGGGGACCCTCACCCCACCGAAAGGGGCTCATCCATCCATAGCCACTGGCCTCTTTAGGGAGTCAGGTTATCGCTGCCCAACATTTGGTCTACTCCATTACCACTGTACGGTCCCATTACCGTAGTGGGAAGTCCAACCAGACATTATTCTGACATATTATTAAATACGACCAAAAAGAGAGACTGCTTTTTTTATTAAGATAATCTCACAGCTGGAAAATGAAACATCCTAAATTACATTAAGTGAATTCTCTCTTGCTCACCCCCTCCCCGCCCAAAAAAGAAAAAAAACCCTCTAAGAAAAGAAAAAAAACCTTTACAAATTTTACATTTTTTTTTACAATACAAAAAACTAATTGCTCATTGCATATAAATATTACATTTGGTCTGCCATCGTTAAGTGGCATCAAAAAAAATCCCTGAAGCATTTCATTTTAAAGGGACCTGAGATAGCAGATGTGAAGATATGACAACACAAAGCAACTCCTGAAACCAAGACAGAAAACAAGACAACATCTGTTTCAACCAGTCTGCGTGGACCACTCCGTGTTTCGGTGGAGTATTCTGCTTTCGTCTATCCATGCGCGGGATCTTTTAGACTGCAAAATGTTTCCATGCTTCCCAAGCTCAACTTTAGGAAAGGGAATTGATATTTATTAATAAAACCTGCTGCGATGCTTTAAAAGTGGGGCGGGAACCAGGAAAACAATAAGCATGAGATGGAAAAACAACTGAAGACAGCCTTGGTTAGGGAAACATGCTTGCGGATTAATTAATTAAGATACAATACCATCATATATAAATACTGACAATCGCTAGCATCCTATCACACATCACGCACGCTTACCCTACTTTCTTGTACACTTCCTTTTGGGGGGGGGGGATATGGAGAGCAGAAGTCAAAATCTAAGGAAGACCAAGAAGATTTTTCCAGACTATTGGAAGTTTAAATATAGATAGATAGATATTTGGGGCTGGGGGTGTTATAAGTAGTGTGCTGCAGAAATAATAGAATTTCCAGTAATGCTCAGCTCAAATCATTCATTTTCATGCATATACTTGTATTTATAAGCACCACTTTACATAATACTATAGGATTAAGGCCATGACAGCGACTCCGCTGCAAAATACGGAGTACAACTTTGCAGGGATCTTTTTCTGGGCATGCACCTCGAAAATGAATAGGGTCTAAAGCAAAGCTCATGAGGACTTCCCGTTCATATTAATGGGGCTCGCACAACAGCCAACCACCATGCATTGCACCAACAGTTTTTTTCCCAGGGAACCGTAACAGATGACATTTGCTACAGGCTGGCATCCAATACATTAAACATACTCGTTCAACTGTCGTCTTTGTATCCAAATGATTTATTATCTCAGAAAATATGTCATTGCTAAAAACATTGCAGATATCGCCATCTCTTTTTTGCCCCAAAGTGTAAATATTTGATAGGACTAATACTTGAATAGTGACCTCTTATAAATGCGCAGTCATACATACCTCTTAAGAACTCTCAAGAATCTCCTAGAGCGGTGATGCTGAACCTTGGCACTCCAGATGTTCTTGGACTTCAATTCCCAGAAGCCCAAGTCTCTGTGAATCCACACAAATGGGTTTACTGCACATATGCGTATGCGCAGTCAACCCATTCGTGTGGATTCAGAGACTTGGGCTTCTGGGAGTTGAAGTCCAAGAACATATGGAGTGCCAAGGTTCACCATCACCGCTCTAGGAAATTCTACTATGTGATCATCCACAGATGTTGAACAGAGGTTCTTCAGTCTAAATATTTTTTTAAAGAAAAAGTCAAGACCTTATGACATTTCATAGCATCAGTTTTGAAATCAATGCACCTCAGCTTTAGAAGGGTTAACACTGCGGAAAACAGAGTGGAAGTAATTCAAAATAAAGCTGGCGACCCATTCTCTGACTTCAGTCTAGTTTTGTCCCAAAATTTTACCAGCTAGATTGAATAAAATTATCCAAGTGAATGTCCTCGGCATTACTATGCGTGCATTTAAATGAAAAGAATTATGCAGGATTTCGATTAATATTGAGAAATTGTCCAAAAATGGAACCAACATTTGCCAGGTTGTCAAAAACAGCTGTAGATGTTGGAGGCAGATGTTGTTCCCGGCATAAAACTCCTAGAACCTTTTCAATCTTTGATCACGCACGAGTATTGCTCTTTTAAGATTTAAAAACGACGTGGGCAGTGAGAAGGAACAATTTGAACATGACGTGCAGGCGATTTGTTTTCATATCTTATGAAGGGTGGAAGCTTTAGTTCTGATGAATGGCTAAGGGTGTTTTCTTCATTTCTCATGGGGACTCGGGCGGTCAAAGAGGAGAACAGAGGGATGGATGACATATAAAAGATGCCTGGGTCCTAGCCTTATGGCTGTATGCAAAAATGTTCATCAACTCTTCATGTCTTGATAGAAAAAAATGTTTAGGTGGCACATCAGGTGTTTGGGGAGACAACCGGTGAAAACTGACTGGTTTGGTCAGATAGATGCTCTGCCAACATTCAAAAGTTTAGCGAAGCATGAAAGACATTTCAGGTGAAGAACGCAGTATTGCTTTTGAGAGCAGCTCAAGATGAAAATGCCATATAAAGGTTGCCTATAAAACCCAAAGCTCTCATTTTAGGAGATGCGCAGTCCCTACATCAGTGAGAAGGGTTTGTTGGACTTCTACACGAACTGGTTCTTATTCAACACATTGCTTTATTGGCCTTTTGGAGAGGTTGTTCCCAAAACACATGTGCCAAAATGCATAAGCAGTCCAGAGACCCAAGGTCGTAGAAGAACCCTGTGGAGAGAGACGCATGCATAGGCCAATAAAATGGAACAATCATCTCTCGCTCAACAATATGGTGTTGTGAATCTGATCAGCCAGTGCATCCTGACAGATCCCTGACTTCTGTGCACAGCTCCATAAAGTTTGCCCAACTCTAAGGAAACCCAATTAAAATTCTCTTTCTATAACCTATTTCCCTTTGGGAGGTTGATTGTTAACTGTAATTTGGTCACAATATAATGAAGTTCTTAAGTTATTGCCAGTTAGAACGATTCTCAATACAAGAGCATGTACAACTTCATAGCAAAAGGGCAGAAAACTCAGATTGGGAGTAAATCACAAGAACGTGGGAAATAGAACCGAACTGGCAGTGAAAGTGAAGCCGCACACTAAAAACAAAAATCAAGTTGTAAAATAGAATTTGAAAGCTAAGCTGAAGTGGGACATTAAATGTTCAGGAGCAAACACCACAACAGAAGGGAAAGATTAAACTAAGAGTCAAAACAAACGAGACACATGGCCAGTATTGAAACTCATTTAATAGCCCTCTGTTAGCACAGAGGTGCCCAAACTTTTCAGGCCGTGGGCCGGTCACGTGGTTCAGCGGGACAGTCACGTGGTTCCTCCCGTCGGAAGTAAAATGCACCTTGCAATCTGTTTTGCAACAGATATGTTTTGCAACAGGGCGAGATAGATTTAAGGCTGCCGTTTCCTCTGCTGAAACCTGGCGTGCCCAAACTACGGCCCATGGGTCGGATCCAGCCCCCAATGCCAATTCATCCAGCCCACGCCGCCCTCGTCGCTTCCAGGCGTGGAAGTAAAAAATGGCCGCACTGGTGCGTTTTAATTCCGCGATTGACAAGGGCGGCGCGGGCTGGATGAATTGGCGCATAGCTGTCAAGTATCCCGTATTTGCCGGGAAATTTCCCTTATTTCCAAATCCAAAACTTGACAGGTATAAATTGGTGTCGCTTCGGCGAGGGGGCGGCAATAGAAATCCAATATAATAAATAATAATAACACCTGGGGTGCCAAGATTCGCCGTCATGGATCTAAAGGGTCAAAGTGAATGGTGTGGTTTGGGAAGGTTAAATTATCTCTAAATCATGGCAAATGGGCGGTAAATGTGGCTATTTGAGTTTCACCCGCAAACAAACTCTTAAGTGAATGCTCTGTTTTCTATACGGTTATTCTCACGACAATATATTCATTTTTTTGCCTTAGAAATCTGTCCAGCCTCCTCCCTTGACTGATTGTAATGTTTTAATCATGGAATCAGTGCCATGTGCTTACATCTTAGTAACATACAATATATAAATTATCTACTTTATTTTGTGGGTGTTTGCTAACATTATTGACCAAGTTGGGAGGGGGGGGGAGAGTTTACCCAGAAGAGTAGGAAAATAAAACGGTTTGCAAAAACATTTCATCTAACAATTCATGTTGGCTTTCAGTGTGCTTTCCCTTGACTCTCTCAACCCTGTGAAACAGTTGATACCATGAATTACAAACAAGCAAACAAAACGAAATAAGAGAGAGAAAAGGGCAGGAGAGAAAGCAACTCTCTTACATTTTAAGAGGGGGAAAATGCACAATTCAGAATTTTATCATGCTTCAGTCTTGAGGGGCAAGAAAAGAAACTATTTTTCCATCCCTAGATTTCCCTTATGGTGTGACAAATATTGATGTACTGCTAAAAAAAAAACTATGGAAAGTATTTCAACAGCACCAAACCATGTTATCGGTCTAATCGAGGGGTTTTTAACCTTTCTAAGCCAAGGGCCGGATAACGGCCACTCAGACCGTTTGTGGGCAGGACTGGCGTCCACCCCCGGTAATTGCGTGGGCCAGATGGAATGGTGCCGTAAGCCATAATCAGCCCACTGGCCATAGTTTGAGAACCCCAGGTCTAATCTCACAAGTGTATATTTGGTAACTGTGGACCTCCCTGTTCCATACCTGTCAATCTTCCTGGATTGGCCGGGATTTCCCGGTTTTTGGCGCCGATTTGCGCCATTTCCCGCCCCGCGCTGCTGAAACCCCGGAATTTGGCAGCGGGGGAAACGAGGTACTGCACAGCCCTTCTGCGCAGGTCGCCTTCTACGCATGCGTAAAAGGGTTTTACGCTTGCTTAGAACCCTTCTACGCATGTGTAGAAGGCTACACATGCGTAGAAGGGGGTTACACAAGTGTAAAACCCTTCTACGCATGCATAGAAGGCGACCTGTGCAGAACCGTTTTGCGCAGGTCCCGGATTTGTCAGAGCCGTGGTTGACAGGTATGCCCTGTTCAATGGAGAAAACTGATCAGGAAATGCAAAGTAATAAGAGTGGGAAATGGCAGATGCACTTGCAAAGTTCGGCGCCTGGTATCTGGGCATCCGTGCCAGCTACTGTTCTCTGGAAGAGACGGCATGCGCGTTTTCCTAAAAGCTTGAGACGTCATGACTGGTTAACACACAAAGAGAGCATGCACACACGCACACACAAATAAAACCCCAAGAGCTGCCAAATGTAAAAACGGTAGAAAAACGACCTGTTGACATTTTGAGTGAGAGAAACTCCACGAGGGAAATGTGGACGCACACAGCTCATGATCTCAAACAGCTAATGGGTGAAAAAATATATATGATTGTCAATGGTTAAGCCAAAAAAATGGTCATTTTGGAGCTCATAAGAGTGATTTTTGCTCCTGGCCTTTAAACCAATGGCAGCCTTGTTGGGGAAGAAAACAAAACAGGATCCTTTCTGAACAGTATGGTTTGAAAGTCTAAACTAGAGGAGGGGAGGAATCAAGTGTGGGAAAAGGTGAAAACTTCAACTCTGACGTTTAACATCTGAGAGGCAATTTCGATTAATGCTATAAAAATATGAGAATAGTGTAAAGAAAAGAAGATGCAAATCAATCTTTGCATTTGGCAGCTGTGTGTCTGGATAGTCATCAGTCTCAAGTACTCTATTTATGATAATATTAATGCCTCTCTCGTTAAAGGCCTGCTACATATTTACAAGGCACCAACCCTTTTCTCTCTCTTTTTTTTTTGGAATTAATGGACTTAAAAACCAGGGGAAAGGCGGGGGGGAGTGTTCAGGATACCCAAACATGAGCACACTTGAGTTCGTCACAAATTCAGGAACATTTGGCCTGGGATGATTGACATAATCCAGATCCTGTGCACACGAGAGAGAAACTGTAAACATTTTATAGCTGCCATTAGGATCGGTGTGTTGTGCAAAAAATGTCATTACGCTACCGAAGGAATTCATGGCAGACGACGCTTTTTTAAAAAATCTGTAAAAAGGTGCAGGCCATACACATAAAACCCGTCAACAATTAAAGACTTCATAAACATGATTCAAACGCCACAGTTGGATGTCAAAACTCAAGTTGTAGTGTTGGATGAACTTCTGCAGATAATAGAACATTGGGGGGGGGGGGAATAAGGGTTTTTTTTCTGGCCTAGAACATGTGACAGTTGGAAGTCTTCAAACACACACTCTTATGCGCACACACGCACACACTCTCACACACATAAAGAAATCCAAATGGGCAAAACAATGGAAAAAGCACCATGGAAATGTCTGAGCGGAATCCCCTCCCCGCCCCCCCCCGCACCAAAAGGTTTATTTTGTAATTCTTTTTTTTTCTTCTGGAAAAAAAATCCCTGCAGTAGAAAAACCTTCGAAGTCCGAACACCGTCGTCCGGTTCCGTCGCTACCCACCGGTCAATAGTTCCATCCCATGAGATGGCTGACCCGGGCCTTCTCGGTCATCTTCCGTACCCTGCCCGACCTGGAAGTACCGAGATTCAGCGGGTCCTCGGCCAGCGCGCAAGTGTCGTTGTCCGAATCGTCGTTGTACAAAACGGTCCGCCGGCCCTCGTTCCGCGTTTTGATCCGGGGCGGCCGGGCGAAGCGGCCGCCGAAGGCGTTCTCATGGAAGCGGCCGCCAAAGAGGTTCTCAAACTCGTCGTCGGCTGTCCACGGGCGCTTGGCTCGGGAGGCGCCCCTGGAAAGGCCCCTCCCTCGGCCCCTCCTTCCTCCCCGGCGGCTGCCTCTTCTTCCTCCTCCTCCTCGGCTGCCGCCTCTTCTTCCTCCCCGGCCGCCTCGCCCCCCTCGGCTCCTCCGGTCCCACCGCCCCCACCGCCCTCGCCTTGAGGTCCCCCTACCCTGCCAGGTCCTCCGTCCGCGGGAGACATTCCGTCGGAGTTTCCTCCTCGGGATGACTTGCACAGACTTGCTGTAGTCATGGTCCCCGTCTCTGTAGTCCTGGTCTGTCCTAGAGTTTGATTCAGAGTCCGAATCGGAGCCACACCTGCTCTCCGAGCCGGAGCTCGAGTGGGAATCTCCGCTTTCCGAGGAGGATAAGCCTGTCTTCTCTTTCTCTGCTCTTTTCTGCTCTTCCTCGTCGGTGTGCTCATCATCCTCCGATGCGCTGGACAACTTTCGCTTGACAGCTGCCCGGGGCTCTCTCCCATCTCCGTTCATCAGGGGTTTGTCCATCAGCTGGTCTGCAGAAATCAGGAGGGGAAAAACATGACATATAGACTTGCCCAGTATTGTAACAGTTCTCAGCTTCCAGGAAGCAAAAGGAACTGTTATTCTGCCATGAAAGCAATGAGGTTATTCCTCTCGATTATATCCCATTCAAAGTGTTACATGTTGACTTGGAACCTCCAGGTTCTACCTGGAAAGGTAAGCAAATGGGGCTTAATCCTACCACTAAGCAAGGCTCACCTGTACAGTCTGAGAGATGGTGTCACTCTAATTATGTTTGCAGACCTGAGCACTACAGGAAAGCCAGAACGAAATGGCATCTCAGCAACCTGAGATAATGTTATGTTTTACAGTATCTAAAGGCTCAGAAGCCAGTCGTATCTGACTCCAGGGTTCGGTACTCATCTCCATTTACAGCCAAAGAGCCAGCGCTGTCTGTGGACATTTCCGTGGACATGTGGCCGGCATAACTAAATGCTTAAGCACACGGAACACTGTTACCTTACTTATTTATCTACTTGCTATTTCTTGCTTTCAGACTGCTAGCTTGGCAGGAGCTGGGATAGATGACAGGAGCTCACTCCATCATGCAGTACTCAGGTCTCGAACTACTGACCTTCCAGTCATCAAATTCAGTGTCTTAGCCACTAAGCTACCAGTCACAAGCTCAGGTCATCAAGCTCAGCATGGTACCTATTTATCTACTTGCAATTTCTTGCTTTAGAACTGCTAGGTTGGCAGGAGCTGGGACAGAGGCAGGAGCTCACTCTGTCGTGCAGCACTCGGGTCTCGAACTGCCGACCTTTCAGCTGTCAAGTTCAGTGTGTTAACAACTAAGCCACCAGTTATGTTTTAGGTAAAGGTAAAGGTCGCCCATGCTCAAAAGCCAGTCGTATCTGACTCTAGGGTTCAGTGCTCATCTCTGTTTCATAGCCAAAGAGTCAGCATTGTCTGTGTCTGCAGACATTTTCATGGACACGTCACCGAAGTTGTCCCTATTTATCTACTTGCAATTTCTTGCTTTCAAACTGCTAGGCTGGCAGGAGCGTGGACAAAGATGGGAGCTCATTCCGTCACGCAGTTCTCTGGTCTCAAACTGCTGACCTTCCTACCTTCCGGTCAAATTCAGCATCTTAACCACTAATCCACTGCAGTTGTTTTTTACAACATCTCAAAATAGCATATCTGTTACTGATTCCTGTAAACGCTTAAGCTGGAAACGACACAATTTGTATTTAAGGTTACACACACGTTTGGGAGCCGACGGGAAACACTGCCTGGTGAAGAGAACACATTTGCCTGGTGGCAAAACAATTTAGAGACAAAGGCCGTTAGAAGATAGAATCACGCCAGCCAACCGGATTAGAGGCATTAGATGCATTACATTTTCTATATTAAACGATTATATGACAAGGCTGACACCCAAACCCTCAGAGCCTGAAGGTCTCTGGAACAGATTTTAGTCACACACGAGCAGGTTAGAAGAGAGGGACTGTGATGGAGAGGTGGCCGATTCCCCACCTTGTTTTAATGGTGTGGCTTTATTTCGGAGTAGCCGATTCTTCCCAGGTTCGACGTCATTTCCATTACGACTCTGTACAGCTGAGCCGAAAGAAGATGGACGGCTTCCCATCTCTTCCACAGCAGCCGAGCCGTGCGGTTCCTCAGTAGTATCTGAAACTTGAAACAGGACTTCATCGGCTTGGCAAAGGAAGAGGAACAGCACCATTTAGAAGAGCAGCGTTTCCTAACCTTTGGTTTTTGGACTTCAATTCCCAGACGCTTAAGTCAATTTCCCCCCAAGCACAGGCCAGCCAATGGACTGGCTTAGGCTTCTGGGAATTGAAGTCTCCCTGTGGGGCGTGGGCCCCACATTGGGAACCACTGATGTAGAGGAAATGTTAATAAAGGTATCTCGAAAGGGAAAGCAGTCTCCCAAGTTTGGTTTAGGATAGTGATGGTGAACCTTTTTGAGACTGAGTGCCCAAACTGCAACCCAAAAGCCACTTATTCATCACAAAGTGCAAACACGACAACAGGGGAGGGAGAAAGCACTCCCATTGGGCTGCTGGCCAGAGGGGCGGGGCAAGCTGGGTGCTGGGGTGAAGGAGGAAGCGCTCCCATTGGGCTGCTGGGCAGAGGGGTGGGGCGAACTCTGTGCTGGGGTGAGGGAGGAAGCACTCCCATTGGGCAGCTGAGCAGAGGAGTGGGGGCAAACTCTGTGCTGGGGGTGAGGGAGGAAGTGTTCCCATTGGGCTGCTGGGCAAAGGGGTGGTTTGAACTCTGTGCTGGGGTGACTGCACAGGTGCCCACAGAGAGGGTTCCGAGTGCCACCTCTGGCACAAGTGCCATAGGTTCACCACCACTGGTTTAGGAAAAGAAGGGTAAGCTGAGAAACGTCACGCTAATGGCTTGATCCCTCTTCATGTGGTGAGAATGTCAACTGTAACGTATGGCTGAAAAGTCAGGACTCAAATAGGGGGGCGAAAAGAAAGTGAATGCTTTTCAGCCGTGCATTAGGGATAGCCTTAAAAAGATGTGGCATTAGCTGAGTCTGGACTGTTTTAACGACAGCCTAAGCTAAACAACTTACCATGAGATGAAACTGAAGAATTCGTCCTAGTTAAAGGCAATGAGGTATTCGAGTTTGTTTTGGACTGCACTTTCATCTGTTTTTGTTTCCGTCTGGGGCTAAAGACATGGGGGGGGGGGAATGATCATGTTCTTTTTAGGAAGAATTTTCTCGAATAGTAACCGTGTTAGTCTGTGTTTCAGGGCATATCAGAGAATAAAAAAACTAAACAAAAACGTTGTAGCACTGTGAAAACAAACTGTTATATTTTAATGTTTGCTTTCGTGGGGCTGTGGTGGCTCAGTGGTTAAGAAGCTTGCCTTGTTAGCTGGAAGGCCGGCAAGTCGGCAGTTTGAGACCCGGGTACTGCATGACAGTTTGAGCACCCGTCTCTGTCCCAGCTCTTGCGGACATGAAAGGAGCCTCATTCAGGCATCCCCTGGCTGGAGTTTCTCCAGCAAAAATCCTTTCAACCCAGACTAATTTCTGACACAAAACTATTATTATTATTCTAATATAACAGTTAGTCTTCAAAGTGCTATAGCGCTTTTGTTTTGTTTATTCTCTGATATACTTAGCTAGAAACCGTCTACCTTCCCCATTTTCTCTTAAGGATTTCAGAGCCCCCATAAATTCCCTTTCAGGTATCATATTTCTGTCTCTCACCTTTGTGAAGACAGAAGGCTGATTCACAGATCTTACAGATGACACGCAGTTGTGTCTCTTGTTATGACTGAAATAAGTTTACATTCTCCAATATACTATGTCCATGATGGCGAACCTTGGCACTCCAGATGTTCTTGGACTTCAATTACCAGAAGCCCAAGCCCCCTTTGAAACCACACGAATGGGTTTATTGCGATTCATCTGGCCCGTGCCGCCCACATCGCTCCCAGAAGCGGAAGTAAAATGCGCCCGTACAGAGAAAGGGTTAACCTGGAAGAGCCTTAACCGTATGGGCGCATTTTACTTCTGCGAGTGATGAGGGCGGTGCGGACCGGATGAATCACAGTAAACCCATTCGTGTGGATTCATGGGGGCTTCTGGGAATTGAAGTCCAAGAACATCTGGAGTGCCAAGGTTCGCCATCTCGGCGCTATGTAGCCTGTACATTCCTTTCTCCCTCTAGAAACACATTTGCACTCATTCTATTGCTGCATATATGTCCTATAGGTGAGTCAGTGAGTTGCCTGGGCTGGTGACAGCAATAAGCCAACATGAACACATCTGGAAGTACGTAATGCCTGCCGGTTACCTGGGCGGGTGGCTGCTCGATGAACTGCTGCTGCTCCGGAGACGTTTCCGGTACCGTGGCCGTAACCTCAGTCTCTTTTGAGATTGCACTGCTGACTTGTACTCAGAAATAATGGTTTTAATGTGGTTTTCAAATAAGGCAGATAACCGGAGTGTCATGCTGTAGATCTGGACAGGTGGCGAAAGAAACAAGAGAGAGAGATAAGATTGTCTTGGGTCTACTAAAACTGCCCTTGGAAGACTGTTAATGGTACTGAAGGCCCTGGAATGATAATGAAGGCACCGTTCAGGAAGATGCCACAAACTGAAGCCATTTGTCCAGCTAGGCCAGTCCAGTTCAGTCTTACCTCATCTTTTTTTAAAAAATAAATAAATCTTTTTTATTTAATTTTTTTCCATTACAATATGGTGTAAACCCATCACCCAGGTGGGGGCATTATCTTTTGTCTAAAACTATTATTTAATTAATAATAATAATTTTGTGTTAGAAATTATTCTGGGTTAAAAGGATTTTTGCTGAATAAACTTCGCTCAGGGGATGTCCAAATGAGGCTCCTTTCATGTCCCCAAGAGCTGGGACAGAGACAGGCGCTCAATCCGTCATGCAGTACCTGGGTCTTGAACTGCCGACTTGCCAGCCTTCCAGCTAACTAGGTGAGCTTCTTTACCACTGAGCCACCCCAGCCCCTTATTACTTAACCATACAAGTTACACGAATCTTTCCCCCCATTTCCAAAGTGTCACATATCCAGGTTTAATTTCTTTAGGTTTTCCCAACACAAACTCAATAAATTCTCCCCAACTCATAGTACCTTTTCCCATGTCAATTTGTCATTGATTGCCATATTCCACCTTTCTTTGTGCCATTCCTTCAAACCTAAGGATCTATACATTTTCCAATGGTTAACTGATCTGACCGGGAGCTACTTTATGAGATATCAGATAGTTAGAGTAGTACGACAATGGAACCCACTATCTTGAGAGGAGGTGAAGTGTTCCAACGCTGGAAGCATTAAAGAGAGAATTGGAAAGCAACCATCTGTCACATCTGCTTTGATTCAGATTCCTGCATTGAGCAGAGTGGTGGTGGTGGTGGTGGACCCGAGGGCCTTAAAGGCCCCTTCTGACTCAGTTATTCTATGATTGTATAAAGGCCTTTCTCATCTATTATAAACCAGGTCCTTTTATCCAAACTCCCCAGCAATCCAATCTGCAGCCTTCTGAATACAAAGCAGTGGGTCTACTGCCAGGATAGAGACCTGCTTAATTAATGTAGAAGGAACTGTGGCTTTCCATAATGAGTGAAATGAATCAAAGTCACTCTGCTACTTGTTAACACCCAACTGCAATACTATGGTAGGGTAAAGACCTCCTCTAGAAAAAAACACATGATATAGTAAAATCTCGCATAAAGAGTGCCTTGCTTAGAGACTAACTCGCTTAAAGAGCAGAATTTCCTCTGAATAGCCACCTTGCTTAACAACTAAAACCAACCAAAAAATCACTTAACAACTAAATCGGGGTGTGCAATCCCCTCCACCCCCCACCAGAAGTCACAATTGGTCACTTACAATGGTGTTTCGCTTAAAGAGCAAACTTGCTTAAAGAGCAATCCCGTGGAACGCATTATGCTCTTTAAGCAAGGTACCACTATATATCATATTTGCCGGCGTATAAGACACACTCCGAGGGACTGCGGTGGCTCAAGTGGTTAAAGCGCTGAACTTGCTGACTGGAAGTTCGATTCCCAGGTACCACTTGACGGAGTGAGCTCCCGTCTCTGTCCTAGCTCCTGCCAACCTAGCAGTTTGAAAGCAAGAAATTGCAAGTAGATAAATAGGGACTACTTTGGTGGGAAGGTAAACAGTTTTCCGTGCGTTCTGGTGTCTAGTCATGCCTGCCACGTGTCCACGGAAATGTCTTCAGAAGCAGACAGTGCTGACTCTTGGCTATAAACAGAGATGAGCACTGAACCCTAGAGTCGGAAACGACTGGCTTTCGAGCAAGGGCGACTTTTGCCTTTACCTAAGACGCACTCCCCCCACTAAAACACACCGGAAAAACGAAGTGTGTCTTATACTCTGATGCATCTTATACTTCAGCAAATATGGTATATAAAAAAACCAAAAGGATCCAAATCAAAGTTTTGATTTTATTAGCTTCCCATAATGATGAAGAGCATCACTTTTGCCAACTGCCAGACTACAAAAGAGGCAAGAGGCCTGGGCAAGGGTGATTCCCCCCTAACCCCTGAAGAAGATAAAGTCACAAACCAGGAGATTGTAGGAACACCACATTGTGACAAAAGTCTCTGGATGAGACCAAGAATCTCAGTTTAAGAGAAACGCGGCTATTCAAATCCCTACCATGTTTTCCTGGCACATTTCACATGGAACACTGGTGTGTAGCACATGTTGGCATCTTACCCTTGACTTTTTATTAGGTGTGTATGCTTTGGAGTTGCAGAATATCAGTCGGACATCTTTGTAGAATTCGAGTGGGTTTGTGTAGTTACCCGCTTCTAGGGTTTCTTTCACAGTGCTGAAGTCCATTGGAGTGTCTACAATATCGCGATAATCCTATGGACAACATTTTCCGCATGACAATCACGAACAGAAACGTTTTTAACATGGGCAGAATTTATATTTGGAATCGTCCATGGCCCCAATTCAAATTACAATCTATTTTAGGGCAGAAATATGTCCCCAAACAATTTCATAGGCCTGGGATTTAATTGATGTTAGAAGGGCATTCGTCTGCTTCACTAAATTACCTTTTTTCTTAGAAAACCCACATACAACATTTTTAACTCTAATACTTCCATTGGTAGAGATCAACAAATGGCAATAAAATAAAACAAATGACTTCATGGGAGAAATATACACTTTTGGATCACCAATCTTTTTGATTTTGGGCATGTGTAACCGCTTTGGGTCGCCCTAGGGTGAGGAAGGCGGTATACAAAT
Source organism: Bradypodion pumilum (assembly GCA_035047305.1). Taxonomy (NCBI): domain Eukaryota; kingdom Metazoa; phylum Chordata; class Lepidosauria; order Squamata; family Chamaeleonidae; genus Bradypodion; species Bradypodion pumilum. Next base: position 31,429,001 of record JAWDJD010000011.1, on the reverse strand, counting down.
GTACCAAATTAAGAATAAACCCGCATGGGCAACTTTCACCACCTTCCATTTTTCTTGGAGTTTGTTTTAAACCTGAGACAAAAATACCCACCTAAATACAGGCAATCGTCTGGAGCTTGGGGGGGGTGTATCTGTCTACAGAAAAATAACATGACAGCACAGTGGGCTGAAATCTTAGACACGATTTAATACTGTATGGGCAACGGTGTCCAAGACAGAATATATTTTGCGACAGTCTTTATATTCTATGATGAAAAGTGGTTCCTGGGATGAATCTTATCCTGCCTTTAGTTTAGAACGTTCTCAACCTTTTAAAGATGGGGGCCGGGTCACACACCCTCAGACACCTTCCTCCACTACATGGCACTTCCTGGTGTGGTGGAGGTGGGCCACATGAAATGGTGCTGTGGACCGCATCCGCCCACAGGCCGCAGGGTGAGAATCCCTAGTTTAGAAGCTTAAGTATGCAGTAAAGATTAGGTAAGCACTGCATAGTTTGTAAAACTGAATGCTCACAAGTCACTGCTTGTGAAGTTGCTTTATGCACATTTAACAGAAATTTCTGGCAGACTCAACACACCCTCACATTCTCATTCAAAGTGCAGGCAAGAAAGACAGGTTTGTTTTCTGGCAACCGTAGCAAACAAAAGCAGTTGCCAGGAATAAATGTGGGAAGTAGATTCAAAGAGTTCCTGCTCTTAAATCCTCACCCCCAGCAAACTCCTAAAGTGAAGGCAACAGTGAGAAGCATTAGCAAAACCATGAATGCTAAGAAAGGGTTAGAATTTAGTTTTCTTATTTTTTTAAAAAATGTATTTATAATTGTATAGATTTATAATTTTAAAAATGTATTTATAACAACACCAAATAACACCAGTTGAGGCCACTAAAAGTGCCAGAGCAAGAACTTTGCATCTCCCTCGACACCCGATGGGGTAAAAGAGGAAGCAAAGAAGAAGACTATTTAAAATTTTGCTTTATAATTTTGATCAATTGTTTGTGTATTGTTATCCCTTTGCCTCCTGGGCTTATCTGTCTTTTATTTGACTGGTTTGATAGATTTATGTTACTGTTATATTCTGTTTGTATGTTGTCCACCACCTCGAGTAGCGCCTGTGCTAAGTCAGGCAATATAAAAAAAGGCAATCGATCGACTAGAAGGCACTGAGAGCGTGTCTGCTGAGGAATGGGGAACGCTTCGGCCCTGAAATCAGTCACGGCACAACTTACAGGGTAAGAAAAGAGATCGACAGGTTGTCGGAAGGGCTCTGAATCTTCCCGATCGTAGATCAGACTCAGCAACTGCTTGCACTGTTCGTTCCAGGTCTCGGCGCTGCCTTTCGAGGGTTGCCATTTCACCTGCGGCTTGACCTGAAGGTGTTTTCAAAAAGAAGCAAATGCATAAGCTCTGGTCATTTTAAAACAGGGGTGCCCAAACTTTTTGAGCCATGGGCCAGTCACGTGGTGCAGCGGGCTGGTCATGTGGTTCCTCCCACCAAAAGCAGAAGTAGCACACACCTTGCAACCTGTTTTGCAAGTGGATGAGATAGATTTTAGGCTGCCATTTTCTCTGCTCAAACCAGAGGTACCCAAACTATGGCCCACAGGCCAGATCCTGATGCCAATTCATCTGGCCCATGCCACCCTCATCACTTCAAGAAGTGGAAGTAAAATGTGCCCAAATGGCATGTTTTACTTCTACTCCGGGAACGATGAGGACAGTGTGGACCGGATGAATTGATGTCGGGAGCCAGATCCGGCCTGCAGGCCGTAGTTTGGGCACCCTGGTTTAAAACAATGTCTACTTCTATCTGGCACACGTGAGGAAAACAAAAGGAGTGTGCTCAAATGAGGTGGTGAAGGAGAATGACGAATTCTTAAGAATTCTCGCATAAAGGAAGGGGCAGCTGCCATCGTAATTTATCGGTGGTATGTCTAGTGGCCAAGACGCTGAATTTGACAAACGGAAGCTCAGCAGGTCAGCAGTTCAAGGCCCGAGTGCAGAGTGATGGAGTGAGCACCCGTTGTCTGTCCCAGCTCCTGTCAACCTAGCAGTTCAAAATGTCGGTGTGTAGGTAGCCATTCTTCCACGGGCCATATAGCCAAGCAAAGGAGTTTGTGGGTACTCGTTTGAGGTAATGCAGCCTAGTTCTTGAAAAGATGCAAACTAATTTATTATTTTAGCTTTATCCCCTTCCTTTTCACCTCCTCCCATGAAGCCAAGCATTCTTGCCCCAGGAAATTACAGGTTTGTATCCTGCCAACCTAAAAGTACAAAAGCAAGAAATTGCAAGATGTATAGGTACTTCTTCAGCAGGAAAGGTTACAGAATTCCATACAGCTGACACCTAGTCTTGCCTGCCACTTCAAGCAAGGGAGACTTTTAACTTTACCTTTATATAACTTCCTATTCTTTGTAACTCTGTAAGTTACTTTCAAGGTCATCTAGAATCAATACAGCCTGGAACAGGAATCAAAATCTCTGGAAAATTCAATGTATCTCTCCCCCCCCTCCCAGAATCAGTGATGTGCAATTTAATCTGAATATCGGTTTCGCATACAGTTTCTGGCCCTGAATAGCAACTAAGCAGCACTCACATTTCTTTTCCCAGACGAGGTTCCAGGGCCATCTGAGTCTGCATAGGTTTCTGCCACCTGAAGGGAAATGGAATTAGTACATGCAGAAGAACAGACGACATCGAAAGGAGTTTACAAAAGGAACATCGCAGGACAGGAAAACACCCTTCCCCACTCAAAACAAATTTTGGAAAAGGTAAGTGACTCATCCCCAGAAAGGGAATGCAGTGGCTTAGCGGTTAAGACGCTGAACTTGACGACCAGAAGGTCGGCCAGGTCAGCAGTTCAAGACCTGAGTACGGCACAACGGAGTACGCTCCCGTCCTCTGTCCCATCTCCTGCTAACCTAGCAGTTCGAAAGCAAGACATTGCAAGTAGATTAATAGTTACTTCAGTGGGAAGGCAAACAGTGTTCCATAAACTCCGGTGTGTAGTCATTTATTTTATTATTTTATTGATCATATTTGTATCGCTGCCCCCTCCGGGCAGCTGACAGATAAAACATAAAAACAAATACAGAGAATACCATATATTTTTTTGAAAAAACATTTAAAACCATCCCCCACCCAATAAAATCATTAAAAACTATCCCTCATTACAGAACCCACCCACCCAGTCCATAAAGAGAGGATCTGGATTATTTATTTATACAAGCCTCCACCAGTGCCCCACACCTGCCCCACCTGCCAGGTTTTAAGTGACTGGAAGGTAGGCAGGTCAGCAGTTCGATACCTGACATGCCTGCCACATGTCCACGGAAACGTCTGCAAAACGAAAAAAGCACTGAGCCCTAGAATTGGATACAACTGGCTTTAGAGCAAGGGCGACCTTTACCTTGACCTGGTCCCCAGAAACGAGGAGATGAATGGACCTTTGCAGACCTGCTCAACATTCCCCCAGTGATCCTCCCCCCCCTCTTTTCTTCTTACCTCTTCTTCATCATCGGTGCTGCTCAAGTCTTCAGCTTTCACTTTGTTATAGATCTCCAGAATATCGATGCAGCTCTGATCCCTGAAGAACACAATGTGTGCAAAAGGCTGTGAAAAGAGCAGGTTGTTTCACTTACCTGTAAGCACAACCGCTACCTGCCAAGCCGTGCCTAGAACATGCTGGAATGGAGCCTGGAACCACTGCCCTACCAACTTCACACTGTCTTCCACGACGGAGTGCCCATTGTCTTTATCCCAGCTCCTGCCAGCCTAGCAGTTTGAAAGCAGGAACTTGCAAGTAGATAAATAGGCAGCGCTTTGGTGGGAAAAGTAACAGCATCCCATCCGCTCCTGTGTCTGGTCATGCCTGCCACGTGACCACAGAAACATCTGCAGATGCAAGAGAGCACTGGCTCTTTGATCCGTAGTGTCAGACACAACTGGCTTTCAAGCAAGGAAGACCATGACCTTTACTATTGTGTCAACGGCCTCAAAGACCATTTGTCAAAGTAAAATCTGACCATTTTGAGCCAGTGATTTTACATACATGTAAAGGTCTCCTTTGCTCGAAAGCCAGTCGTATCCAACTCGTTCAGTGCTCATCTGTTTATAGCCAAAGAGCCAGTGCTGTCTGCATTTGCAGATGTTTCTGTGGACATGCAGCAGGCATGACTAGACACCAGAGCGCACAGAACACTGCTACCTTTCCAACAAAGTAATACCTATTTATCTACGTGTGTGTGAGACCTGTAGGGCTTCATTGCTGAGGTCATAGGATCTGTTTTTAAGCTGGACAGGAAGAGATGGTTAAATGGAGTTATTTGGAACATGTGCACGACACACATACAAAGCATATGAACATGTACACCATAGTTAGGAAAGTCTGTCTTATTCTGACAAGTTTTAGGCCAACTATTTCTCAACTATGGAAATTGAAGTGCAAAGAAAGAAGACAAGCTCACCCAATGTAGTGAAGTAAAACATCAGTCACAATTTTGGCTGCCTTCACGATGGGACTATTGGGCTCATTAAAAGTCCTGGCATTATGTTCGATGTATCGTACCTCCCACATGAGTGCGGATATTCTCCTGGAAAGAAAGATAGGCCACAGTCATCCCATAAGTGGCAAACATGAGCTTTTGATGAACGGTAAATGTAAGAGTGACATAAAAAAGATGCAACAAAGGAAAAACATTTATAAAACAATAGGGTGTGTGTATGTGTGTGAGAGAGAACTCTCATGCTTTTTAATAAATCCGAGGCAATTAAATTGTTCATCACATCATATTCATGGAGAAATTAATCACCCAACGTGATACTTGTTAAAATTTGCCTTGCAACTCTCTGGGAGATAAATTTGCATAGAATATGAGAATCAACCATCAATCAGTATAAAGAGCCAGGAAAGAGCCCCAGAGGCACAGTGGTTAAATTGTTGTTCTGCAGCCAGAACATTGTGAGTTCGAATCTGACCAGGGATCAAGGTTGACTCAGCCTTCCATCCTTCCGAGGATAGTAAAATGAATCCCCATCATGTTTGGGGTAAAATGCTAATTAATTTGTGCAGTAAGCACTATGGGGTGGTATATAAATGTAATTGCTATTGCTATATCCTTGTTAAATAGAAAAATGTTCTGATTATGGACTATCTACAATGTCTTTTTCTGCCCCTATGCTCCATCAAGTTCTTCTTCATAGTCTCTGTGAATCCACATGAATGGGTTTACTGCATGCATGCGCAGCAAACCCATTTGTGTGGATTCACAGGGGATCACGAAGAAGAAGAACACTTACAAGTAAGCAACTTGTCATTATAGAGCCCTGGTGGTGCAGGGGTTACACTGCTGGACTACATTGTGAGTTCAATCCTGATGGATATCAGGGTTGTCTCAGCCTCCCAATGTTCCACGGTCAGGAAAATGATTCCCCAGCATGTTGGGGGCAAAAAAATGCAAACTAATTTGCAAACCACCTAGAGAGTGTGTTAATTGCTATGGGGTGGTATAGAAGTGTCATTGCTATTGCTAAACAGAATTGTGGGTCATAGAGGAACAGGTCAAAAGCCACATATCCATGCCTCTTTCAGTGATATCAGAATGTCATTCCACAGGGACACTTAAAATGTACAGTTAATTGGGACAGGGAGGAAAATCTATTGCTAGTACGTACAGTAGCTGCACTATATTCAACATAGCAAAATTTTGCACTGGCGTATAAAAGACTGAGCTATTTGATAACACTTTAACAGGTCGGAACCGTCGCTCTGACCTGTAAAACCGGTTTTCAAGTCTTCTCCTTATTGTGGTGAGGTCCGTTGGATATGCAACAACCGTGCAATACAAAGGATAGGCACTCAGGTCGACTGGAACAGCAAATGGATTGGAAATATCTGAGAAAGAAGACGACAAAAATCAACATAATTCTACAAGTGATGCCAAACACTATGTTTATGGTTATGCACACCTGCATATATATATCTCAATAGTTCAATAAACAAAGAGAAGCCATGCGATCTAAACATAAAATCAAATAAATGCAGGAGGAATGTCATATGAAATCTAAGTTACAGAGCCGGGCTGAAACATCATGCCATGAATTTCTGGAACTTTTCTTACTCTGCCTGAAGAAGCGATCTTGAATCACGAAAGCTTGCAATGTCTGATTTTTTAAAGTGATGAAAAATGGTATCGCCTTCCTCCTGCATTTATCTGATTGCATATACCCTCTTCTTGGTATCGTTCCACCTAAGATCAGGAAAGAGGTAGCAGCGGACGTTGAGAGAACTAAGCAATAGAATGATCCTCGACACCCTCTGAATGGATATGAGCCTCAAGTCTACCAGCTCAGATCCAGGAAGAGCTTTATGGCTAGAACAAACATTCTTGAGCATACCAAAACAGAAGATGGAGCTCACAGGTCAAGGAAAGACATTAAAGGGCGTTATAGCTGAGGAATTCAATCTTCCCTACGTCACTTGGAGGTCTCTGAACAGGCTGAGGGTTGGAGTGCCTAAATGTAAGACCAACATGCTCAAGTGAATGCTGCTGGCAGACAACAACGTGCTGTGTGAGTGTGGAGAAATACAGAATCTGACTCATTTAATGGTCTGCTGATGACTGTCAGAAACATGCACCGGTGAGGACTTAAGTTTGGCCAACGACAAAGCTAAGACGTATCGCTTCATTTTGGCAGTCCATGGTTTGATTGGGACACAAAAAAAGAAGTGTGGTGGTGGACTGCCCTTTGGAGGTGACAAAAGCTCTTCTTTAGAACTAGTGGCAAAGCCAAGAAAGTGGCTTCATTTTGGCAATCCAAACTTTGATCTGGACACAGAAGAAGAAGAAGCCCACTGTACCTAAGGACAGCAGTTGATCGATGCCTCGAAGGACCCGTACACATTCTTCATCTCGGGAATGGGACCCCCACTCCCCTTCCTGTGGCTTGTATAGAAGAGATGCCAGCTCTTCGGATGTCACAGGAACTCCAGCGCCAATCTCTTCCGGATAGGAGGCTGCAGAAAACCAGAGGAGGGAGAAGTCCAGTTAGAATGCATGTCAATCGAAGTAAAATGACATCCAAAGAGGAGCAGGAGGTGGTGGTGGGGGAGAGGGAAACGTCATTTACTTCCTTCTGGAATCGGCTCCATATCCCAAGGACTCATCTTTTCTCTTTCATTATTGTCCCAGCTGTCAAAGCAAAAAAGAAAATATAAATATATTTCAAATTACTCGAAATATAAAAGACGTGGTGAAATAAATCTGTGTGAAACCAAACAGGGTAGGTTTCACGAAATCCTTTTTAGAATCATCCTTACTGAACACTGTAGCACTGGAAGGAACTATCGGGATATTCCGACTGGAATGGCTGTTGACTCTCTACCATTCCGAACCACCAGGCATCGTCGATGATGCTGCGAAACCGATCCCCTGGAACAGAAAATTCAGATAAACGACTCGTAGAGACCTACAACGTTAACAACTCAATTAGCGCTCTCTGTTTTCTGCATAAATATTCTAATAGTGATGGTTATCAGAAATCTAGGGCCAGTGGTTAAGACGATGAGCTTGATGACTGGAAGGTTGGCACCCTAGTGCTGCGCAATGGAGTGAGCTCCCCTCATCTGCCCCATCGCCTGCCCACCGAGCAGTTCGAAAGCAAGAAATTGCTAGTAGATCAATAGGTACATGCTTCAGCGGGAAAGGTAACAATGTCCTGTGTGCTCCATTGTCTAGCCATGCCTGCTACATGAAACGCCTGCAGACGCAGACAGCGCTGGATATTTGGCTGTAATTCAGGAGTGGGTGGCTTTTAATGTTTTAATGATGCGAGTGTTTTAATGTTTTATGATAGTTTTGTATGTGTTTTATGTTTTTACCTGTTACATTGTGGATTTACGCTGTGACTGTTGTGAGCTGCTCTGAGTTGGCGTAAACTGAGTGGGCGGCATACAAATCGAATAAATCTAATCTAATCTAATCTAATCCCAAACTAAGGCCTGCAGGTCAGATCTGGCTAGCGGCACCATTTCATGTTGCCCACCACCCCTCCAGGAGCTTTCGAGAAACAAAATGACTACCCCTTTGAAGCTGTTGGGACAAAATGGCCACCCCCATCGTGCAGGCAGGGCAAAATGGCTGTCTGGCCCTCAAAGCTGACTGAGAAGGGGACCCAACCCCTGGCTTGAAAAGGTTGGGAACCCCTGCTGTAAATGGAGTTGAGCACTGCCTGATAGAGTCAGACATGACAGACTTTACCTTTGCCTATTAGAAATCTATCTGTAGGCCAAAATAAACCACGTACAGAGGAAGAAATGAACGGCATGTTTTCTCCAGAGATGTGTCATTTCTTAACCTGGTCTCTAGCCAGGTGGGAAGGAGCATCTCTTAGCAGGAGGAAATGCTTAAGCAATTTCCTTTATGCAATCATGTAAGCAAACAGGATTCTGGCCAATTTCATTTCTCATAGACTTTGTTTTGTTTACGAACATGCAGAGTGAAGTATGGAAATCTACTGTTCATATACAATGACATCTACTACAGTAAAACCCTGACTTACAAATGCCTCGAGTTACATAAAATTTGATTTACATAAAGATTTTGTGCTAAAACCATGTCCCAATTTACACGATTTCCTATGGGTTTGCTTCGAGTTACATAAATATTCTTTTTCCTATGGGTTTGCTTCGAGTTACTGTACGTAAAAAAATAATTTTTCCTGTGGGTTTGATTCGAGTTACACAAAAATTCAATTTAAGCAAAAGCCTACGGAACGGACCTTTTTTTTCGTAAGTAGGGGTTTTACAGTATAACCAATTCTAAAATTAGCAGAACATGTTAGGAGGTTCCTCAATAGCAAAGCTACTCATACCTATCTGCCAGTTCCTTTCTTTGGCTTCATTGTAAAACTGATGTAGTACAAGGAAATCTATAACATCTGGCATATCATGGTACCTACCAAACAAAAAATGAAATAACTTTTCAGAAAGAGGTAGTGCAACTGCAAACACATTTAAGCCATTTCTAACTGTAGGGACTCGGGTTATTGTTCCCAAGTTGATTTATAAAAATAGAGAGCCCCTATTATGATGGGACTGCGGTGGCTTAATGGTAAAGATGCCGAGCTTGATGGTTGAAAGGTCAGCAAGTCGAGACCCGAGTGCTACATGACATCTCTGTCCCAGCTCCTGCCAACCTTCCAGTTTGTAAGCAAGAAATTGCAATCCATAAATAGGTACCACTTTGGCGGCAGTGGCTCAGTGGCTAAGAAGCACGCCTCGTTAGCTGAAAGACTGGCAAGCCAGCAGTTCGAGATCCGGGTACTGCATGATGGATTGAGCGCCTGTCTCTGTCCCAGCTCTTGGGGACACAAAAGGAGCCTCATTTGGGTGGAGTTTCTTCTGCAAAAATCATTTCAACCAGGAATCATTTCTGACACGAAATTATTATTACTTCGGCAAGAAAGGTAACAGCATTCCATGTGCTCTGGTGTCTAGTCATGCCTGCCACATGACCACAGAAACATCTCTTTGGCTATAAACAGAGATGAGTACCGAACCCTAGAGTTGGATACAACTGGTTTTCAAACAAGTGCAACCTTGACGTTTACCTACTATGATATACTTCTTTTTAAGAAGAAGCTAAAAATGTCAAGATTTAGCCTTGAACAAAATGAAAAATCGGTGGTTTCTGCCCTTTCTTTTTTACATGATCTTCCCAGAAATATTTACATAATGAGGCACATGGATTCTTCATTTCCTGTATTTCTCTGATTCAATTCTCAGCTGGCTGCTGCAGAGGGGGGTGGAAAAATGTGTTGGATCCTATACTGCACATTTCTTTTTCTAAATGGTATTAATGATAGGATGTTTGAAGACAGCAGGATGATGCAAAGAGGCAAAAGCCAACGATCACCATGAAATTTTAGCTCCGTCCGCCTTCGTCAACCACTTACTTGATAGAAAATGATTCACCCGTCATTTTGCCTGAGATGGGGTCAAGAAAGGCAAGCTTCAAACAGCAAAGTGTAGGCGGTCCCACTTCATACTTTATCCCCACAATCTTCACAAATTCTTGTTCCTATTTGTAAAACAGCAAAGGATACAAAGAGGTTTTTAGGGTAATCGGTTTTTTTTTAAAAGTTTCATTGGAAATACAAAAGTTGGGGATGAAAGGGGGAGAGTTCAAAATGAATCCCATTTCTTTATTAGTGATGGCTAACCTTGGCACTCCAGCTGTTCTTGAACTTCAATTCCCAGAAGCCCTGATCAGCAGGTGTGCTGATTTGGGCTTCTGGAAATTGAAGTCCAAGAACACCTGGAGTGCCAAGGTTAGCCACCACTGCTCTAGGTTAACATTAGGTATGAACAATGTGTCATCCTCTTTGTTCTATGCTATGCCACTAATGCCTAATCAGGACATAGAGCAGGGGTGCCAAAACTATGGCCCATGGGCTGGATCCGGCCCCCGATGCCAATTCATTCAGCCCACACCACTCTCGCTGCTCCCAGAAGCGAAGTAAAATTCACATGCGCAGAACACTGCCATAAATGCACCTGCAGCTATTGTACATGCGTTTACGACAGCTGTGGATGCATCTACGGCAGCATTCGGTGCCTGTGCAGGTGCATTTTACTTCTGCTCCCCCCCCACATGACCAGGGGGGCATGGTCAGGCCCACAGCCCGAAATGTTTGGGCACCCCTGACATAGGGTAACAAACCGGAATGGGAGATTATATAAAGGCACGAATAGAGCCAGAGCAGTCTGTAAGCAGGACCACTTCTGACTGCCAAAGGTCTCCCCCATTGAAGAGAGAGAAAGAGATTTTATTTCTTTCTTTCAAGGAACTGCTGGATGGATCAGGGGTCTTAAACAAGAGGATGGGAGTTTGATACCCTACTGTGTCTCCTTGACAGGGGCTGGACTTGATGATCCAATCATCATTATCATTAGAACTGCAGAGATGGAAGGGACTCCATGGATCATCTTGATAAGGAGACACAGTGGGGAATCAAACTCTCAACCTCTGGGTCCGCAGCCAGATACTTGGACCACTGAGCTTTTCAGCCATTCATTCATTCACTCTCCTTCCTTCCTACCTAACATATCCACCTAACCCAGGGGTCCCCAACCTTTTCAAGCTGGGGACCAGGTCATGCTCTCTCAGTCAGCTTCGACGGCCAGATGGCCATTTTGCCCTGCCTGCATGATGGAGGCAACCATTTTGTCCCAACAGCTTCAAAGGGGTGGCCATTTTGTTTCTTGAATGCCCTTGAGTGGGTGGGGGGACACATGAAATAGTGTCGGAGACTGGATCCAGCCCACGGGCCTTAGGTTGGGAACTCCTGACCTAACCTATCCACCTAACCTACCTACCTACCTACCTACCTACCTACCTACCTACCTACCTACCTACCTACCTACCTACCTACATACATACATACATACATACATGCAATAAACATGAATTGCACCTCCAAAGCACATAGGGAATAAGATCCACTAAGCCATTCCTCCCCTCCCCCCCAAAAAAGTGTTCAAGATCCTTTATGCCCCCTTAAAATTTGGAAGTGACCCAGAATCACTCCTGGCTATGGGGGGGATCTCTTTGTGCCTTAAGAAAGCCTTGACAAAGAGGGGGTGAAATGGTCATTTGCGTCCCAAACATTTATGGGAAGACCCTGGCAGATGACACGCTGTGTGAATAGGGATACAGAATCGGCTCATTTGCTTGTCAGTGGATTACTACTGGAAACATGCACCAACAAGGACTTAAGTTTGGCCAACAACAAAGCCACGAAAGTGGCCTCACTTCGGCACTTCACAGTGTGACCTGGACACAAAAGACAAAGCAAACAGACGACAGAAACGTGACCCCGAAGTTCCACTTACCCTGAGCTCCATTCGATTCCATGGCTGCTTCTGCAAGTGAACACTGTAAATTTTTGCTTTCCTCACTGCACGCACATAGGCTTCATGCCCTTGCCTGAAATATATTACCTGACGGAAAGAAGGAAGGAGAGATAACAATACTGTTCACATACTGTAAAGGTAAAGGTAAAGGTTTCCCTTGCTCGAAAGCCAGTCGTATCCGACTCTAGGATGCAGTGCTCATCTCTGTTTCTAAGCCGAAGAGCCAGCGCTGTCTGCTTCTGCAGACGTTTCCGTGGTCATGTGGCAGGCATGACTAGACACCGGAGCGCACGGAACGCTGTTACCTTCCCACCGAAGTGGTCCCTATTTATCTACTTGCAATTTCTTGCTTTCGAACTGCTAGGTTGGCAGGAGCTAGGACGAAGACGGGAGGTCATTTCCGTCCTGCATACTGTACCAGATCTGATTTCACGGAGCAGTTGAAATGTTTGAAGTGTCACGTTTTGAAAACTAAAAAAGTCCAAAAAGCTTACCATTTTTTTTTTACTCCTTTTAATCATTTGGGAAAGCCAAAAGCATTTTGCTTCATGTGGCATTCAAAGCGGGGTTGGTGAAACACTAAATGCTACTTAGACAACCACTGATGAAGAATCACTGATTTAAGAGAGAATTGTGTGCTATGCCTCTACTACGTAAGACTGACATTTGGTATCTGGTCCAGAATTCACTGTTGGGGAAGGTAACAAGATTCCTTTGGATTGTAAAGGTTGCCCTTGCTTGAAAGCCCATCGGATCCGACCCAGGTTAAGTGCTCATCTCTTGTTTATAGCCAAAGAGCCAGTGCTGTCTGCGTTTGCAGGCGTTTCTGTGGTCATGTGGCAGGCATGACTAGACACCAGAGTGCATGGAACGCTGTTTATCTTCCCACTGAAGTGGTACCTTTATGTACTTGCAATTTCTTGCTTTCGAACTGCTAGGTTGGCAGGAGCTAGGACGAAGACGGGAGCTCATTTCCGTCCTGCATACTGTACCAGATCTGATTTCACGGAGCAGTTGAAATGTTTGAAGTGTCACGTTTTGAAAACTAAAAAAGTCCAAAAAGCTTACCATTTTTTTTTACTCCTTTTAATCATTTGGGAAAGCCAAAAGCATTTTGCTTCATGTGGCATTCAAAGCGGGGTTGGTTCTCATCCAAACCAACATGGCTAGGTTTTTTTTTGTGTGTGAAAATCTTACATAAAAAAAGTTATTTATGTCTTGCTAACCTCTGCTCAGGTGGCTTAGTGGTTAAGACACTGAACTTGATGACTAGAAGGTCAGCAGTTTGAGACCTGAGTGCTACAAATCAGAGCGAGCGCCTGCCTCTGTCAAAGCTCCTGCCAACCTAGCAGTTTGAAAGCAAGACATTGCAAGTAGATAAACAGTATTCCATGTGCTCTGGTGTCAAGTCATGCTTGCCACATGACTATGGAAAGTTCTGCAGATGCAGAGAGCGCTGGCTCTTTCACTGTAACAGAGATGAGCACTGAACCCTAGAGTTGGATATGACTGGATTTTGAGCAAGTACAACCTTTACCTTCACCTAACCTCTGCTCTCCAGCAAGAGGGATAAAACTGGATCAAAGTTTTAGCAAAGGAATTCTTAGTAAGTGGAATAAAGGAGAAAGAAGCTCTCAAAGGTGAGGGGGGGAAACCCCTCAATGTGTTCAAGGCCCAAAAGTGCCTGGACTTGCAAAACTTTTTTCAAAGGAAAGTGACTCAGTATCTTCAGATAAAACAACGTTGAATAGCTACCTCGTCTCCCATCTGTGGAACAAAGGGGGAACGCCGTGGTATGGTATCCAGTATCCAATGAGGAGCAAACCATTCATCAATGGGTTCACCGTCCGTTGAAAGCCGTCCACCGGGTTTCTTAAAGTAGAAAAGTTCAATACAGTATTAGCAGAGAAAGCCAATTGTTGATTTATATCTCTTAAGAAACAGAAGTCACACTGCACGGTGATGTAAAGCAGGGGTTGCCAACCTTTTAAAGTTGGGGGCCAGGTCACGCTACGCCAGACAGTTGAGGGGGCCGGACTGGTGGTCCCCCTGCCATTTACGGCTGTTGTAAACACATTTACAACAGCTGTAAACGAGTCCGTGGCTGATTATGGCAGCGGCGGCGGCAGCTGGAGCAAGGGCCAGATTACTTGGCGCCATAGGTTGCCTAACCCTTATGTAAACCTTCCTTTAAAAGCTGAATAAATAAAACAAAAACGCTGCAGCACTTTGAAGACTAACTGTTATGCAGATATTTTCATGTTAGCTTTCGTGGAGCAAGTTCACTTTGTCAGACATCGGAGTGAACATGATCCACGAAAGCTAACATTAAAATATAACAGTTAGCCTTTTAAAGTGTTATAGTGTTTTTGTTCTGTTTATTCTCTGATAAGCTTTGAAACGCAGACTAACACGGCGACTATCCCACAAAATTTAAAAGCCGAGTCACCTTTTTCCGCGTCTGTTTGGGTTTCTTGCGTTTTTCCTCCTGTCCTTTTGTATCTTTCACGTTTTCGTCTTCAGAGCTGCTGTAGATTTTGTGGGTCGCTTGCCTGGTTTGTCTTTTGGGAGGCTGGAGATTAATCCCAGCATCTGCAGTCCAGTCAGAATACTCACTGGAGGATTCACTGGCGGGGGAAAATCACGAGAGAAAATAACTTAAGAAACAACAGACAAAGAGCACGTCCGGAGAGAAAACTATCAGTTGCTTCAAACCAGGAAAACGTAAGTACAGTACAACAGGTCCGTTCCAACAGCCTCCGTCGTAATGTGAAAAAATCGTAACCTGAAGCATTCATAGGGATGCATTGAGAATTTAAAAAACGGTCGCGAATTGATCGGCGTAACCCAAGACAATTCCATTAAAAATTCATAACCCAGGATGGCATTTCCATAGTATTTGCCGTTATAAACCGAGGCAAACGTTACCCAAAGCGGTTGTAACCCGAGGTTTCACTGTAAACACACAACATACTCTAAGTAACTCGTGTAATCAGAAATGTTTTCTGTAGCTCTTACTTCTGAGCAAACATGCGTAAGGTAAATCTCCTTGGGAGAATTTTCACCCTGGAAAGAGCAACAGGCCATGGTGGTTTGGTGGTTAAGATGCTGAGTTTGATGACCGGAAAGTTGGCAGGCCAGAAGTTCTAGACCCGAGTGAGTTTCCGTCATCTGTCCCAGTTCCTCCCAACCTAACTGCTATGTTGACCTTAACTTCCATGGAGCAAGTCTACTTTCTCAGACGTAAGCTGTTCTAGAGCAAGCAGGAGAACGTGAAAAGCAGACAAGGACCTATGCTTGTAAAAGAAAGAGAATTCTTACTTTGTGTATATCTGGGGTGCCCAAACTATGACCCGTGGGCCAGATCCGGTCCCGATGCCAAAGCATCCGGGCCACAAATCCCTCGGTGCTCCTGGAAGCGGAAGTAAAACGTGCCCGGGAGCGACGAGGGATTCGTGGGCCAGATGAATTGGTGTCGGGAGCCAGATCCGGCCCCTGGACCATACTGACCGGCCCACTGAAGCATGTGACCGGCCTGTGGCCCAAAAGGTTTGGGCACCCCTGGTGTATATGGTTCTCAACTAAGTTTGGTAGTATCATGACGGACATGTCCTTTTCTAAAATAAAAAAAAAATGTCCCTCAGGTTCCAGAGTTCTCGTTTTTAGCTTATTAAGGCTTGGGACCCATTATGAGAGGGACTCCAGTGGCTTAGTGGTTAAGATGCTGGACGGAATGAGCTTCCATCGTCTGTCCCAGCTCCTGCCAACCTAGCAGTTCGAAAGCAAGAAATTGCAAGTAGATAAATAGGGACCACTTTGGTGGGAAGGGAAACAGTGTTTCATGCACTCCGGTGTCAAGTCACGACTGCCACATGACCACAAAAATGTCTTCAGACACAGACAGCGCTGGCTCTTTGGCTGTAAACGGAGATGAGTACTGAACCCTAGAGTCAGATACAACTGGATTTCGAGCAAGGATGACCTTTAACTTTACTAGTAGATAAATAAAGACAATGGTAGCCCCTCATAAGCTTAGTTCCAGCTTAGTGTTTTCCCCATTATAAAATCTTAGTCATTCAACCACAAAACGTTCTGCAAACCCAATTTCTTCCTAATATGTGGCTGCCTTACAATTATGCGCCAAATTATTTTTTTAATAATGGGATGCTCTCCTTTGAAAATGGCACGGAGCAACTACCTGGAGCTGCTTTCACTTTGCCAGATGGCCACGTTGTCATCCACAGAGGCCTCGCTTGTGCCAATGGCGTCATCTTCCTGAGAGAAGGCAAGAAAAAGAGTGCTTTTGTCTGTTTACTCCATCACTTTATAAAAGACTAGCTTGGTACCCGGCTTCGCCCGGGGGTCCCCCCTTGCACCACCGCCGCCGGCTCTGCACGCGCACAGTCTCCCATCATATCTGTGCGCACGCGCAGTCCCCCCTCATACACAAGTGCACATGCAGTCCACAACGGCTACTTGCACGTCCAGGCATCACCATTGGGCGGGTGCCGCTGCCCAATGGCTCTGCGCGTGCCAAGTCCCCCCAGAACTGTGCCTGCACAGTCCGCAATGGCTCTGCACGTGGCCAGGTGCACTGGCAGGCGCTGGCAGCTGTTCATTGGCCAGTCTGCATGCACCCAGTGCTTCCCCCGACCTGTGTGTATGCACTGTCCGTTTTTCCTTGAGTGTGGGGCGTGCGCCCCACAGCTGGCCTCGGGAGCCCAACGACTACATTGCCGCACGCCCAAGGTAGGTGTGTGCCAAATTTCAGGGGGTTCAGTCCAGGGGTGTGGAAGCCCATAAAGTACCCATACACAAACACCTCTGTTTTATATATAGAGATTACATTAAAAAGATCAGTCCCCAAAACAACGACAGTTTTCACTTGACTGATATTCATTCATTCCACCCACCTGGGTGGCT
This sequence comes from Bradypodion pumilum, assembly GCA_035047305.1. Taxonomy (NCBI): domain Eukaryota; kingdom Metazoa; phylum Chordata; class Lepidosauria; order Squamata; family Chamaeleonidae; genus Bradypodion; species Bradypodion pumilum. The sequence goes on along the minus strand of JAWDJD010000011.1, from coordinate 31,412,162 downwards.
TACAACATTAAAACATGACAGTAACCAACAAATTAATTAAAAAATTAAGTTATTATATATATTTCTTATTTTTTATTGCACCACAACCAGGTTTGCTACTGATTTCTGCAAATTTTGGAGCAGCACAAGCACGGGTATGAACCCACAGCATTTTTTTTATTTCATGGATAACTCTCTCATATGGATTGAAACCAATCTTAAATCGTTCTCAAAGTGGCAGTTGAATTAGTCTGTGCAAGCACATCAGACAAGTCTGTATAGCAGTCTTTAAGACAACGGGTTTTGTCTTCTCCATTTTTTGTTTTGCCAAGGAGCCCTGGTGGCGCAGTGAGGTTAAACTGATGTACCGCAACCAAAGGGTTACGAGTTCAATCCTGATCAGGGATCAAGGTTGACTCAGCCTTCCATTCTTCCGAGGTAGGTAAATTGAGTACCCAGTATGTTGGGGGCATAATTAACTTGTGAACCGCCCAGAGAGTGCACTGAGCGCTAAGGGGTGGGATAGAAGTGTGACTGCTTAACTTTGCTTTCTTGTCTGTTAACCTAAAATATAAATTCATGTTTAAGAAGCCTAAACAACAGTTCTAGCCTCAACTAGGGATAAGACTGTCCCCCCCCCCCAAAAAAAAACTCTGGATGCCTGACCTCAGAGGAGCTTTCAGAGTCTTGCTGGGGGTGTGAATCTCTTGTGGCGCCTTGCGAATGTTGTTCAATGGTGGAGCGTGTCTGGTACGCATGTTGGCGCTTCCGCTGATTTCTTCTCAAAGATCGCCCACTGCCAGGTTGATAATCGCTCTTTCACAATGCCACAGAAGAAGGAGAAGAAGAAGAAGAAACGCAATTGAGATTCTAGGGAAGAATTTGGCATATCAAATCTTTGACAACGAAGCCAATGTGCAGATGGATGTCTAATAGCCTGGTTTGAGAGCTACAGGTGTAAGACTCCGGCTCACATATCTCTCTCCCATTCTCCTCTGGCCATGATCCAAAGAAGCAGATCAGAAAAGTCCCTTATTGTAACCAGAGTTCCTTGTTAGTAATTAATCTTGGGAATGGTTGGATGCTTTAAACCAGGGCTTCTCAACTTTTTAAAGCCATGAGCTGGACCACGCCCCCTCAGATAGCTGGTGGTCCCCCCCCCATAGTAAAACCCATCCGTGGCTGTAGTAAATACATTTATAACAGCTGCGGACTCATTTATGGCTGTAGTAAACATGTTTACAATGGCCGTGGACTCATTTACGGCCATCGTAAACACATTTTTAATTTGATCTTTGATCAGGTCCCTTGTGTCATTTAGAACATGGTCCCCCCTGGCTGCGGCCCTGTTGGTAAGGTCCATTCATATATCATCCTCCCTATTACAGATATAGGAAGGCTAAGTTGGGATTCTTGTTTTTTAACCCAGTCCCCTAGTCATCAAGCTAAATATCTTCAAGATGTTTTGAGTGTCAGATTCCACAAATCTTCCCTGTTGAGTTAGCTGGAACTGATGGGAATTTGCATCTAAAATACCTAGAGTAGGAGGAAGGCGATACCTTTATTGGATCACTCAAAAAAAAATTAGTGATCCAATAAAGGTATTGCTTTCCTCCTGCATTTTTTGCATTTTTATAATTTGAATATGGATCACACAGCTAATCTCCTTTGTTTACCTAGAACAGGGTTTCTCAACCTTGGGCCCCCAGACGTTCTTGGACTTCAATTCCCAGAAGCCCTGATCAGCAGGTGTGCTGTCTTGGGTTTCTGGGAATTGAAGTCCAAGAACACCTGGAGAGCCATAGTTGAGAAACCCTGATTTGGGGAGTATAGCAGACCATTTTTTCAGGTTTTCGAGCACACCCAGCCCCCTGCCTGACTCCTCCCAAACACTTGTAGTGAGTAAAAACCCTAAATCATTCCTACGAACGCCACCACCCTATCCAGCTCTGTATATTTAGTACATCCATACCTAAAAAACATTTCTCACCCTTTGTAAAGTGTGGGAGGGTTTTCTTTTCTTCTCAAGAGTATACAGATGGATTTCTAAGTCGCCTTTCGCAGCTCGGCATTCCTCCTGGACTCTGAAATAGAAGGAAAAATAAATAAATGCAGGTTATTGTCTAAAAATCAAGAGAAAAAGAGCACAATTCTCAAATGGGATCTGGCCAATCCATTTTTTTTTTTGTAATATTCTTTTACCTGCTGATACCAGGGTGTAGTTCGTTTACCACCACTCTCCTGCTCCACGCCATGAGATCTCTCTCCGTGGCCATCTGGCTCCTGGGGGCATTGTGGTGCATTTGCCGAACACCTTCAATTTGACCACTGCGCCGAAGGCCAACGTTGGGAGGGGAAGTGATTTCCATACTCGGGCTTCTCAAGGCTGATGAGAAACACAAACATGGTACTGTTTCACTAGGTTTGCTAAGAGCAAAACCACATTAGAAGATGGAGGATGGAGCTCACTAGGAAAGGAACATCATTAAAGGAGGTTATAGCTGAGGAACTAAAAACCTCCCCTACGTCACTTGGAGGACCCTGAATAGGCTGAGGGTCGGAATCCCTAAACCAGGGGTTCCCAACTTAATGCCCATCTGGCCCATTGTGCCATTTCATGTGGCCCCTCTCTAAGGGCATTCAAGAAACAAAATGGTCACCTCTTTGAAACTGTTGGGACAAAATGGCCACCCACATCATGCAGGCAGGGCAAAATGGCCATCCAACCCTCGAAGATAACTGGGAGAGCATGACCCGGGCCCTGGCTTGAAAAAGTTGGGAACCCCTGGCCTAAATGGAAGACCAAGATGCTCAAGTGGGGACATTTACTGGTCTACCGATTAGTGCCAGAAACATGCACCGATGAGGACTTAGGTTTGGCCCAACGACAAAGCCAAGGAAATGGCTTCGTTTCAGCAGTCCAGAGTTTGATCGGGACACGAAAGAAGAACTAGATTTGCTACCCTTAGAAGACTGGCGAAGGTTACAGCTTCCGATGCTTATCTCAAAGGAGGCGAATCGAAGGGATGGAAGGCAACCCTTACTGTTCACAGGCTGCAGTCGGTTTTGCGGGGGGTTGGGAAGGACTTGGCCCTCCTGGCCTCTTCTCAGATCCTGCTCCCGTTGCAGCTCCCGAATAATCCCATCCAGGATGTTCCCTTCCTGGTCATTTGTCTGCTGCCCAATCACCTGCTCCACCACCTCGCCGTCACCTTTGCGAGATAGAAAGGAAGAAAAGCGCCACCTGAGACTGGGGTGAGAATTGGGCAGAAAGTAGGCCACGAGGGGCCTCTGAAGCCGGTTTGGCTTCTCTGTCGCAATTTGTCCGGGTTAGACACACCAGGAAGTTCAGAATGGGTAAAGGTAAAGGTCTCTCTTGCTCGAAAGCCAGTCATATCCAACTCTAGGGTTCAGTGCTCATCTCTGTTTATAGCCAAAGAGCCAGCGCTGTCTGTGTCTGCAGACGTTTCTGTGGACATGTGGCAGGCATGACTAGACACCGGGGTGCACGGAACACTGTTTCCTTTCCCACCAAAGTACAGTAGTACCTATTTGCACTGTCTTGCTTTCGAACTGTTAGGTTGGCAGAAGCTAAGACAGAGATGGGAGCTCACACTGTCATGCAGCACTCGGGTCTCAAACTGGTGACCTGCCGACCTTCCAGTCGCCAAGTTCAGCGTCTTAACCACTAGGTCACTGCAGTTCCTCACCTTGCAAGACTAGGGGACCTTTATTCAGTGAACCCACGGCAGCAGTAACAGCTAATTCAGAAGGGAGAATTTACGTTTTGGAAAATCAAACTCATTTTTTTGGCAAGATGGTTGATAACAGACAACGCTCCAGCTCCCTCCATTTGGTTTATTTTAGGAACATGTGAGAATACGTACCGTTGGCCATGTATCCGAGTTGAGGAATGAGTTGTTCATCTTTACAGTTTTCCCTCCCTGGCACCTGTCTTTGATATCTTGTGGGGTGAGGGTTTCCATCCACGTCTACCAAGAAGGGGGGAGGCATGAGATGCGGGGCTTGCTGAGTTTGTTCATCCAGCACGTAGTTATTGGCATCACGGATCAGGGGACGGTAATCGGTATGGAAGAACATCTGATCCGGAATCTGCACAAGGCACACATTTCAGTGTCAGTACAAACCAAGAGACAGAGCTCAGTTATTTTCTTCAATCAATGATCCAAAGGGTATAGAATCTACAGCAGTGATGGCGAACCTTGGCACTCCAGCTGTTTGTGAACTTCAGTTCCCAGAAGCCCTGATCATCATAAGTGCTGACGGCGCTTCTGGGAATTGAAGTCCAAGAACACCTGGAGTGCCCAAGGTCCGCCATCACAGTTCTATCGCATAACCTACATCTTAATTTTTCAAAGACCATCTAAATTTTCACAACTGCTTTGTTTTATCACTGGGGATGATAACAGATCCTCCGTGTAGCTGATATACAGTTTACACTATCAATTTATTACAATTTATAAAAGTCAAGGTTTCCCTTGCTCGGAAGCCAGTCGTATCTGACTCTAGAGGCCATTGCACATGTCCGTTTACAGCCAAAGAGCCAGTGCTGTCTGTGTCTGCAAAAGTTTCCATGGCCATGTGGCAGGTATGCCTAGACGCTGGAGTACATGGAATGCTGTTACCTTTCCTGCCAAAGAGGTACCTATTTATCTACTTGTAATTTCTTGCTTCCGAACTGCTAGCTCTATTTCCTATTGCACAACACTAGAACCAGGGGGCACTCCATGAAATTTTTGCATACTAGTTCTCAAACAAATAAGAGAAAGTACTTTTTCACCCAGAGGATCCCTGGTCTATGGAACTCCCTGCCAGAAGAAGTGGTGACAGCTGTCAGTCTTGACAGCTTTAAGAAAGGATTAGACAAGTTCATGGAGGACAAGGGTATCCATGGCTATAATTATACTTAAGGACAACCTCCGGGTTGGAGAGATAGGCAGGATATCTCTCAATGCCATTTCCAGGGAATCCTAAGCAGGTGAAGGCATCTGCTTGGGAAGAATACCCTGAAGGAAATGGTGAGCCACTGTGTGAGACAGAATGCTGGACTGGATGGGCTGTGGCCTGTTCCAGCAAGGCTGTTCTTATGTTCTTATGTTGTGTAGGGCTACTCAAGAGTGGGTGTCTTCAGCCAATACTGGCCAAGCTGACTGGGGATAAAAGGACCTGTAGTCCAAGGCCCTGGGGGGGACAACAGGTTAGGGCAGTGATGGCGAACCTTTTAGAGACTGAGTGCCCAAACAGAGGGGTAGAGTGAACTCTGTGCTGGGTAGAGGGAGGAAGGGCTCCTATTGGGCTGCTGGGCAGAGGGGCGGGGCAAACTCTGTGCTGTGGGGAGGGAGGAAGCGCTCCCATTACTGAGCTGTCCGGTTAACTTCCTACCAAATAGCAGGATTTAAAAGTATTTAGTTTTGGCTGAGTCTTGGAAACAATATATTTGTTATGTATGAATAAACTCAGTGATTCTATTATTCTGATCTTGAAGCAAAGAGACCATAAGAAACCTGACAACCTACCCTTTCATAAGATCTATTGCACCCAAAGCTAAACAACAGGAGGTGTCCATGTGAATCTGTACAGGCAAAATGCTGACCATCGGGAGAGAATTTGCAGTCAAAAACTGCACCGTGGCCTTGGCCCTCAATCTGTGAAATACAAAAAAATACAACCATTAGCAAATTTCTTGTTCCTTTGAATAAACCTCTACAATAAATTTGCATTGATCTTACTTTCCTATCCTGAAATTATAAGTTACTGTATTTGTAATGCTTGGTTTCCTAACAGGGTGCTTCAGGGGGCTACGGAAATAACTGATGTGTCCAGGGACATCGTTTCCTGCAAAACTAATTAAAATGTAGTGCCTGAAGCTGGGCTTGGATCATACCTGTCAAGCTGTGGCTCCGGAAAAATGGGACCTGCGCAGATCGCTTGTGCGCAGGTCGCTTTCCACGCATGCGTGGAAGGGTTTTCCCCCGCTGCCAAATTATGGGGTTTTGGCAGCGCGGGGCGGGTTATGACGTCAATCGATGACAAATTACGGGGTAATCCCGGCCAAATCGTTTTACCCCTTCCACGCATGCACAGAAGTGCTACGCCGCTTGCGTAGGGGCTGCGCAAGTGGCATAGCACTTCCATGCATGCGTGGAAACGTTTCCCCCCGCTGCCAAATTACGGGGTTTTGGCAGCGCGGGGCGGGTTATGACGTCAATCGATGTCAAATTATGGGGTAATCCCGGCCAAATCGGGATGGTTGACAGGTATGGCTTGGATATGCATGTTTTATTCTAAAGCAGGGGTGCCCAAACTTTTCAGGCCGTGGGCTGGTCACGTGGTTCCTCCCACCGGAAGTAAAACACGCCTTGCAATCTGTTTTGCAACAGGGTGAGATAGATTTCAACCTGCCATTTTCTCTGCTTAAACCAAAGGTGCCCAAATGATGGCCCGCTGGCTGGATCCGGCCCCTGATGCCAATTTATCTGGCCCACACCACCCTCAGTCGCTCCTGGAAGTGGAAGTAAAATGCGCCTGGCACCCCTGTTCTAAACTTCCTCAAAGTCACTGGCATGGCTTTGATTCTGTTTGAACCCAAGAACAATCCAGATTTAGGCTAAGGCAGCATCGTTGGCCCAACAACACACAACAGGTTTCACAGCTAAATCCAGATTTTAGCCTAGGTATCCCTGGACCCCGTGGGACTAAAGTTGCCATAATTCTCTCCCACAAAACCGGGACAGAAGTATACTTGACAAAAATGGGCGAGTAATCCACAAAATTACCTTTTTCAAAAAACAAACTTAATATAATGACAGCTATAAAACACATTCACATTAAATATATCAATATATACATGAATTTATTTACAATAGTAAATTCTAACTATAAGACCATCTGTTGTACTTCTGAGAAGTTGCGTCATGGTCAACTCTTAACGTCCTCAGTTCCAGGAAACACACTGGTCACACTTATCGGGCGGTGGCGTGAGGCAAGGATATTAAGATTTGTCTCCATGTATGCTCCAACTCCAATGTTGCTGGAAATGGCTCGTTTGATGGCGAGAGTTCACATTTATTTCAATGGTGTGTTATAATAAACAATCAGTAAGTTTTAAAAATCCAGGACTTTAACATGATTTTTATTGAACTGGCCGGGACAGTTTTTCTGACCTTGAATCCAGGACAATCCTGGTTTTCCGGGACGTATGGCAACCCTACGTGGGACACACTATCTATCTGACAAATGCAGGGGGGAGGTGATATCTTTAATAGGTCACTATAAAAATCCTAAACTTTGCAAGCTTTCGTAACTCAAAGGTTACTTCATCAGGCACTTTCATGGTATGCTGTCCAGGGATCAGCATATTACCTCCCTGGCTTCCTGTTTGGGGGATTGTAGAACAATACACTCTGCTGCTTATTTTCCCATGGAACATCTAACATCCAAGAATAAAACCTGTCTTCAGACGGCATGCCATGAAAGTGCCTAATGAAGTAACCTTTGAGTTACGAAAGCTTGCAAACTTTTGAATTTTTATCGTGACCTATAAAAGGCAACACCTTCCCCTGCATTTGTTTGATTTTATGCATGTTCACACGGCTTATTTCTGCTTACTGAACTATCTACCCGATCACACCATCCATCCAATTATTTTTCTTCATATAAGCTGTCTTTTTACACAAGACGACTGTACTTTTTATAGAGAGCTTAGGCTGGTGGGAGAATTCCAGTTCCTTTATTGGCAACACTACCTAATCTACACATTGCTATTTGCTACCTGATCTGGCTGGTTTGTAAGCATAAACAGCCAGTGGTTGAAACCTATCATACATTTCTGGAGCAGGACCACGGATACTCCGAAGCAGCAAAAGGTTTTATGCTGGCTTCCTGAATGGGTGCCGGTCTCTGTCAGGTGGAACGAGTCCTATGGTAGTGGGATAATGGCCTTTGTTATCCTGACAGCATACCTTCTATCTACTGCTTTGGGACAGTACAGGTGAAACTCGGAAAATTAGAATATCGTGCAAATGTTCATTCAGTCCAGTAATGCAACTTAAAAGGTGAAACAAATATATGAGATAGACTCATGACATGCAAAGCGAGATAGTTCAAGCCTTACTTTGTTATAATATTGATGCTTATGGCTTACAGCTTATGGAAACCCCAACCCCCACATCTCATGTACCCCATAATCATCATCACATAATCTCATGTACGATGTACGCCATGATAATCGCAATTCTAATAAATTAAGGCATGACATCTCTTGCTTTGCATGTAGTGAGTCCATCTCATATATTTGTTTCACCTTCTAAGTGAAATGAATGAACATTTGGACGATATTCTAATTTTCTGAGTTTCACCTGTATAATTTGAACTGAATAAGGTGAATAAAGGTAAAGGTCACCCTTGCTCAAAAGCCAGTCGTATCTGACTCTAGGGTTCAGCGGTCATCTCTGTTTCATAGCCGAAGAGCCAGCACTGTCTACTTCTGCAGACCTTTACGCCGTCATGTGGCAGGCACGACTAGACACCGGAGCTTGCAATCTCTGTTGTATGGAACAGTTCTTCTTTCGTGTCCCGATCAAACCCCGGACTGCCCAAATGAAGCCACTTTCTTGGCTTTGTCGTTGGCGAAACTTAAGCTGCCTAGCGCAGTTGTCGCCCTTGTCCGGGCAGAGGAAATCTCTTGCCCGAGGGCCAGCGGGCCTACGACCGTATCTACGTTGTGCCTTACCATGTTGAAGTAGTTGCGAATTTTTGTTCCTTTCTCAAGGTCCCAAATGAAAATGTTTCCATCGTGGCCTGCAGAAAGCATAATCCTTTGGTCATATGGGTGAGCTTCCAAAACAAAGACTTCGTCATCATGCCCCTGTACAAAAATGCAAAAGGAAGACGATGTGAAAAAGTAGGTCTTCTTCTGTCTGACCTCCTCACTCCTGAACATCTATTACTAATAGCTAGTCTTAAAGCAGGGGTGCCCAAACTATGGCCCACGGGCCGAATTCGGCCCCTGATGCCAATTTATCCGGCCCTCGTCACCCTCATCACTCTTGGAAACTTCCGCTTCTGGGAGCTATGAGGGTGGCGTAGGCCGGATGAATTGGCATTGGGGCCAGATCCGGCCCACAGGCAGTAGTTTGGCCACCCCAGGTTAAGCAGAGAAAATGAAACCTTAAAATCTATCTCTGCCAATGAGGTTTTTGTTTTTTGACTTTTGTGGTGCTTGTTGCTGTAATATTGATATTTTTGCATTGTGATAATATGGAACTTTGTAATTAATTGTAACTGGGTTTTTTGTATTTCTGTATATTTTGTATCTCTGTGTTGTCACTGCGATTAACATGTAGCTTTGTAATTTAGAATTGTATTGTATATTCTCTATTGTAAGCCGCCCTGAGTCAATACAAATCTAATAAATGAAATGAATGAGTAAATGAATGAAATCTCATGACTGGCTCGTGGCCCAAAAGGTTTTGGCACCCCTGTCTTAGAGAGACAATCCATCAGTAGGCTGGCTGATTACTGTACTTCAGGTTACAAGGAAGCCCTCGCATAAACTATTCATTTACATGCCATAAAAAGTCCTGACAAAGAGATCTAGAGTTTATTCTATGATTCCTCCTTCTTTGTTTCCTGATTGCACGCAATAAGCGAAATGTATGATGGGGATAACAACAACAACAACAACAACTACTACTACTACTACTACTACTACTACTACTACTACTACTACTACTACTACTACTATTATTATTATTATTATTATTATTATTATTATTATTATTATTATTATTATTTCATGTCAGAAATTATTCTGGGTTGAAAGGTTTTGTTTTTGTTTGTTTTTGAGGAAGAAACTCTGCTCAGGGGATGCCCAAATGAGGCTTCTTTCATGTCGGGCACTCAACCCATCATGCAGTACCATGGTCTCGAACTGCCAACCTGCCGGTCATCCAGCTAACAAGGCCATCGCAGCCCCACTATGATGGGGAAAAAGATATCGGAAGGGGGGGGGAGAGAGAGACATCAAGGTTGATCCTTCTGAAGGAACTAGGCATGTTAGGTTAGAGAAACAGAGACTGAGAGAAGATATGATGATAGCACTCTTTAGATACCTGAGAGATAATCATAAAGAGGAAGGGCAGGATCTGTTCTCCATCAACCCAGAGTGCAGCACATGTAATAACAGGCTCAAACTACAGGAAGCCAGATACAGGCTGAATATTAAGGAAAGCCTTCTTAACAGTTAGAGCAGTACAACACTGGGACCGACTGTCTCGAGAGGTGGTGAGCACTCCAACACTGAAAGCGTTCAAGAGAGAATTGGACCAACATATCAGTCAGACCTGCAATGATTCAGATTCCCGCACTGAGCAGAGGGTTGGACTTGATGGCCTAAAACAGGGGTGCCCAAATTATGGCCCGTGGGCTGGAGCTGGCCCCTGATGCCAATTCGTCCGGCCCATGCCACCCTCGTCACTCCTGGAAGCAGAGGTAAAATGTGCCCATACAGGCACGTTTTACTTCCACTTCTGAGAGTGACCAGGGCAGTGTGGTCCGGATGAATTGGTACTGGGGTCCAAGACTGGCCCGACACCTCTGGTTTAAACAGAGAACATGGCAGCCTAAAAAAATATTTCTCATCCTGTTGCAAAACAGATTGCAAGGCGTGTTTTACTTCCGCTTCTGGTGACCAGCCTGCTAAGCCACATGACCAGCCTGCTGAACCATGTGACCGGCCCACAGCCCAAAAGGTTTGGGCACCCCTGGCCTAAAAGGTCCCTTCCAACTCTATGATTCTCTAGTGGGAGACTGTGAAGCAGGCATTTCTATGGCCGAAGGCTCTGTTGTGGCTTCTCAGTTCCACATGTTTCAAATGAATAAAAACTGTTGAGGTCAAAGGCCAGCATGAAAAGTTTGAAAGAGTGGAATGAATGACATTCTACTTACAGATAAGTTATGAAGAAGCTGCCCGGTGGAAGAGTTCCATACTTTCAAAAGGAAGTTGTTCACAGCTGTGATAACGGTGGTGTCGTAGCGATCCCATGCTACCATGGTGACCTTCAGCTTGGACACTTTATCCTCCCCAGATGGTTGGCTGTTCCTAAGAAAATGTATATCATAGTTAGTCAAAAGGGCCACATGAATACCAGATTAGGTAAAGGCCACCCCTGCTCGAAAACCAGTTGTATCCAACTCTAGGGTTCAGTGCTCATCTCTGTATAGCCAAATGGCCAGCACTGTCTGCTTCTGCAGACATTTCCGTGGACATGTGGCAGGCATGACACCAGAGTGTATGGAACTTTATTTACCTTCCCACCAAAATGGTACCTATTTAACCTACTTGCATTTTCTTGTTTTCAAACTACTAGGTTGGCAGAAGCTGGGACAGACGGGAGCTCACTCCGTCCTGCAGCACTCGGGTTTTGAACTGTTGGCCTGCTGGCCTTCCAGTCGTCAAGTTCAGCATCTTAACCTCTAAGCCACTGCAGTCATATATGCCATGCAGGAACTTAATAACAGAGATTTTCTTTAAAGAACCCTGTGAACAGATAATGCTTCAGTGGACATGTGGCAGGCATGACTAGACCCCAGAGTGCTTGGAACGCTATTTACCTTCCCACCTTTCTTGCTTTCAAACTGCTAGGTTGGCAGGAACTGGGACCTCACTCCGCCATACAGCACTCGGGTCTCGAACTGATGACATGCCGACCATCCAGTCGTCAAGTTCAGCATTTTAACCTCTAAGCCACTGCAGTCCCCAGATTAAGGCAACATTAAATGAGATACCATGAAATCTTTGACCAAACATGACTTGTTTTTGAAGAGGTAAACACAGACATGGAAGAGATTTATAGATTGTTTCTCGGAAACTATTCTTTGTTTAGTTTAATATCCTCAACGGATATTTTTTTTCCCCAAGCAAGAAATATACAGTACAGCATTCTCCTTGAAAGCTCCTAAATCTCTCTCCCTGGAAGGAAGGAAGGAAGGAAGGAAGGAAGGAAGGAAGGAAGGAAGGAAGGAAATGTTATTTTGGAATTGCCCTAAGTTTTATAAAGGACAAAAATAAATTGGAGCCAAAACTACAGGGAAATGCTGTGAATTGCTTGAGAAAGATGGATTATCCAAACAGATCGTGAGTTCTCTAAAGCAGGGGTTCCCAGCCTAAGGCCCAGGAGCTGGATCCGGCCTGCGGAGCCATTTCATGTGCCCCCCACCACTCCAAGGGCATTCAAGAAACACAATGGCCACCCCTTTTGAAGCTGTTGGGACAAAATGGCCACTCCCACCGTGCCGGCAGGGCAAAATGACTGTCCAGCCCTCGAAGCTGACAGAGAGAGGATGACCCGGCCCCTGGCTTGAAAAGGTTGGCCAACCCCTGCTCTAAAGACTTTAGGAACACGTCCATGGTGTCAAAGCAATCTGATTGAGAAATCTCAATGTAACGTAAGAATGGGTAAGAAACATGCAAAGTACAGAAGTTCTGTTTTAGATAAAGGGACAGAGAATGGCATCAATCATCATTTCTGGAACATAGGAAGCCATGTTCTACTGAGAGATACCACTGGTCTATCCAACCAAGTGTAGCCAATTTTGATAGGAAACAGAGCAGCTCTCCAGGTTTAAGGGAGGAGTCTTCCCTAGCCTAACCTAGAGATGCCAGAAAATTAAGTTGGGGTCATGCTCCACCACTGAGTAAGGACTCTTGCCCAAGATGGCAGCTGATATTCTCCGACAAACAACTAGCAAAATATCAACCAGTCCTGATCTTTCTTAGCTGCTAAGATGCTGACTGGGAGGTAGAAGGTCAGCAGTTCAATTCGCGAGTACTGCAGGACGGAATGAGCGCCCGTCTTTGTCCCAGCTCCTGCCAACCTAGCAGTTAGAAAGGAAGACATTGCAAGTAGATAAATAGGGACCACTTTGGTGGGAAGGTAACAGCATTCCGTGAGCTCGTGTCTAGTCATGCCTGCCACATGACCATGGAAATATCTAGAGTCGGATACGACTGGCTTTCGAGCAAGGGAAACCTTTACTTTTACTTTCCTAGTATAAATAATAACAATGAAAAGCAGTGCCTTAATAACAGTTTGTTCTTCCTTCTTTCCAAGAAAAAAATGCATTTTAAAAACTACTACTCTTCTGGTGCACAGCCAACACAGAAAGTAAAAATGCCCTATTTGCAAACTCTGTCTCAACTAATGAAGTAACGGGAGCCCCCAACCTTTGGTCTTTGGACATCAATTCACAGAAGCCTACGTCAATTCCCCAAAGCACGGATTAGTCAATGTATTGACTGACACTTCTGGGAAATGACATCCCCCTGTCTGTGTGTGTGTTGGGGGGTCCCCATGTTGGGAACCACTGTTCTCCACCAGGGATGGTGAACCTTTTAGAGACCGAGTGCCCAAACTCCCCTTTGCCACAGACTCAACAAGCTTCCGTCAGCGCCGCATCCTCACGCTGCATGTGAGCCGCCCGCCTTACTCCAGACAGGGGAAGGAGGAAGCGTTCCCATTGGGCTGCTGGACAGAGGGGCAGGGTGAACTCTGTGCTGGGGAGAGGGAAGAAGTGTTCCCATTGGTCTGCTGGGCAGAGCGAACTCTGTGCTGGGGCGACAGTGCATGTACCCACAGAGAGGGCTCTGAGTGGCCCCTCTGGCACGCGTGCCATAGTTTTGCCACCACTGCGATCAATTCAATGTAGCTTGGGAGGTAGAGCAGCATTTCTTCCATGAGGAATGTCTCTTGAAGCTTCAAAAAATATTCACCAGCAACCTGCATGTGTCACGGAAAACATGAGGACATCAGAGCACTGAAAGGGTGGCGATGAACTTTGGACGAGGTTGGAGCTACCATAGACGCCAAAATCATTGCATGAAGGAAAGAGTTTTTCCCTTTCTAAAAACCTTAAGGTTAGCACAGAGAGCAGCGTGCGGATCCAGAAAGGAGAAGTGGAACATAAAGGTAAAAATTGGATACGCATACACCAATCGGATCTCAAGACCTGAGCATGACTGTGTTTGAAAGATGCTAAATAATAAACACATTTCTGTATTTTACCCAGTTATCCTGGTAGACATATCTAACACCATATTCTTCCATTCCTGCTGCTGATACTGCCAAATTCTGGCTGTTCCGTCTCTGCTTCCGCTGACAAACCTTAATCTGTATTTAAAATTAAATATAAAACAACAAGTTATATCAATGAAGCAATTAAGGATATGCAGGTTTCTCTATAGGTAAGAAGGCTTTCAGCTTACAAAAATATATCCACGAGTCACTTTCTGTTCCTGAGCCCTTTTTGCCATACAAAGTCCTCCTCGGCCCCAGAACCCACTGCCTGCCACTCGGCGTTGAGTCGCTGGCAGTAGAGTCTACCAGGGGTTCTCAACCTAAGGCCCATGGGCCAGATCTAGCCCATGGTGCCATTTCATGTGGCCCCGACCCCTCCAAGGGCATTTAAGAAACAAAATGCCCACCCCTTTGAAGCTGTTGGAACAAAATGACCACCCCCATTGTGTAGGCAGGGCAAAATGGCTGTCCGGCCCTTGAAGCTGACTGAGAAAGCGTGACCCGGCCCCTGTCTTGAAAAGATTGGGAACCCCCGTTCTACTTTATGACCATAGAAGAATAACCTGGCCAGACTGCTCTGGTAATTTACTGGATCTATTTTTCTGCAGATATGTTCTATCCCAGGAGTTCTCCACCTTTTTAAGATGGGGGCCGGGTCATACTCCCTCAGACAGCTTTGGGGGCCGGACGGCCATTTTGCCCTTCCTCCACCACATGGCACTTCCTGGTGTGGTGGAGGCGGTGGGTGGGTGGGTGGCCACATGAAATGTTGCTGCAGGCTGCAGGTTTAAAATCCCTGTTCTGTCCAGTCAGAACTGACTTATAGTGACCGAAATAGGGCTTTCAAGGTGATTTGGATGTTTAAGGAGTGTTTTCACCAATCCAACGTCCCCAAGAGAGTTTCCCTTTTTCTGCAGACAGATCCAGACCTGTTTTTTCCCGTCTGCAGCAACTTCAGTTCCTACTAGGAATCCATGTGTTGACAAGTATGAAAGGGGATAATTCTGGTCCTTTTCTCCACCAACATGTTTAATGAATGGTAACACTTACTTTTTGGGTTCCACCCTTGCAACACGTAACACTTCCCAGTTACTGGTTCTTATTACATTTTGTAAGCTAAACTGCTTAAAAGAGGCACTTGAAGGGATTTTGTCCTTGTCCAAAATTCAGACCATTTTCTTAATTTAGCTGGATTTCAACACTCCCATCCCGCAAAAAAATAAACAGTTGGGGGGGGGGGAAGGGGGGGGAGAGCAATGAACAACACAATGACTGAAAGCCAGAAGTAAGTTGCCACTCGAGTATGCCCATTGAGGGAGTGACGATTCTGCAAGTCATCTCCCCTGTAAGGATCGCTGATTCAATGGGTCTACTCTAGTTGTGATTTGATTTATTCAATTTTTATGCCGAATTGATCACTCCAAATATTACAGTGCAAGAAAAACATGCTGTAAACTGAAGCAAGTCAGAAATTTGCCACTTTGTGTTAACATGTTTGTATTCAAGAATTTGGAATTGGGTGCCTAGGCTATCTTTCCAAGGAATTTCACAAAATATGGTGTAAACCAGCTCAACCTCAAGGAAAGAAAACTGAACAGATGCTTACCTATCTCCATTGTTGCAGAACTGAACAGCAACTACTTTGTCCTGTAAATTCAGGAAAGGATAGTTTTAATTAACCCATTTTGTCACTGCTCTACAAATTTGCTTCCTCTACATATCAGCTCCCTAACAGATCTGATACACAAGATTTCCCAAGGATTTTCTATCTCCTATAAGAAACCTTCCTATCTGGCACAATGGTTAAGATGCAGTTGTCACGCTTTCCATCTTTTTGAACTTTTAAAGGAGGATATAACTGAGGAACTCAACCTCCCCTACGTCACTTGGAGGGCCTTGAATAGGCTGAGGGTTGGATTCCCTAAATGCAAGACCAACACATGGTGTGCGAAAGGGGAGAGATACAGAATCTGGCTCATTTACTAGTCTGCTGATTGCTGCCAGAAACATGCAGCGATGAGGACTTAAGTTTGGCCAACCACAAAGAGAAAAAAGTGGCTTCATTTTGGCAGTCCAGGGTTTGATCAGGACATGAAAGAAGAGGAACTTGACAATTTTCAGGCATTTTGGAGCCCATTCTTCCCAATTAGCAATGGTGTTATGGAATTAGTCGCCAATCTAGGGGGGGGGGGGGGGGAGTGCCAGATCTGGGAAGGCAACATTAAAGGGACATGAGGGAATGTTTATCAGGAACAAATCTGGGACATGGGTGACAATCCATTCTCTATAGATCCCACTGTTTCTCTAACACCCAAATCTCTGAACTAAACAATGATGACTTCGTTTGGTTCTTACCGTATGAGATTCTAACTGAGCTATTTTCTCTGGCGATTCGGAGCCCAAGTAATAGATTCTAATCACGTGGTCAGTGCTGCCAGTTGCGATGAACATGCCACCTAAGAAGGTGGAAACATGGGTAGGTGGGGAGGAAGGGATGAAGCAGAGCAACTGTTAATGCCTTGTTCACTAAAGCAAATATTAAGACTAGGTTCTAAAACTAAGCAGCAAAAACAAAAACAAAAGAACTAGATGAGAGATTTTCCCATTCAAGATATGCAAATCCTGACAGCCCAGTCAGTGACAGCCTTACTGTGAGAAAAATGAAACCTATAAGATGCATTGTTAGCTATGTCCTATCAAGTCAGCACTGGCTTATAGTAACCCAAATGGGGCTTTCAAAGTGATTTGGGTATTAAGTGCTTTCACTGCTGTGGCTCCAGTGGTTAAGATGCTGAAATTGACAACCGGAAGGTTGGCAGGTCAACGGTTCGAGACCCGAGTACTGCACGACGGAAGGAGCGCCCGTCGTCTGTCCCAACTTCTGCCAACCTAGCAGTTTGAAAGCAAGAAATTGCAAGTAGATAAATAGGGACCACTTTGGTAGAAAGGTAAACAGCATTCCGTGCACTCCGGTATTGAGGCATGCCTGTCACGTGTCCACAGAAACATCTGTAGATGCAGACAGCGCCAGCTCTTTGGCTATAAACCAGGATGAGCACCGAACCCTAGAGTCAGATATGACTGGCTTTCGAGCAAGGGTGACCTTTACCTTTACCTATTCAAACCCTCAAGAGAGTTTCCATGGCCAAAGGGGGCTCTGAATCCAGAGTCTAGCCATCAATCTATCTAATTCACCACACCAGGTATCATCAGATCCAAAATTTCACCATAGCAATACTTTAAAAGCAAAGGTCTCCGTTCCTCGAAATCCAGTCGTGTTTGACTATAGGGGATGGTGCTCATCATCTCCATTTACAGCCAAAGAGCCAGCGCAGTCTGCATCTGCAGATGTTTCCATGGTCATGTGGCAGGCATGACTAGATGCAGGAGCTCAAGGAATGCTGTTTAGCTTCCCACCAAAGTGGTAACTATTTGTCTACTTGCAATTTATCGTTTCCGAACTGCTAGGTTGGCAGGAGCTGGGACAGAGATGGGTGCTCACTCCATTGAGCAGCAGTCGGGTCTCGAGCTGCTGACCTTCCAGTCAAGCTCAGTGTCTTAACCACTAAAGCCACCACAGCCCTTAGTGTTACTGTGCTGTTATGTTAAATTTGGGAGTCACAGATTGGAAAATTCCTTAAATTTGTTATAATCCCTAGATTCAACTTCCTTCTTGCATTGATTTGGCAAAGAAAATGGAAAGAAGAAATTTTTATTATAGCAAGTTGTCCCTCTCAATTTTCAAGAGATACATTAAATTTGGAGATCCTTTTTTTAAAAAAAAATCATGAGAAGCACATAAAAGGTGTGCAAAAGGATTTTTGCTGGAGGAACTCTGCCCAAATGAGGCTCTTTTCATGTCCTCAAGATCTTTTTCCCACAGAAGTGGTCCCTATTGATCTACTTGCAATTTCTTGCTTTCGAACTGCTAGGTTGGCAGGAGCTGGGACAGAGATGGGCGCTCACTCCGTCATGCAGAACTCAGGTCTGGAACTGCCGACCTGCCAACCTTCCAGCTAACAAGGCGAGCTTCTTAACCACTAAGCCACCACAGGCTTTGGAGATTCTAATAATGGATTATTCACACAACACAAAGGCTGCCGGCAAAATCAACCATGGACAAAATCAACTGCCAGGACTCAAGGTGGATTTAATATGATAGCACTGCAAAATGTTAATGCTTGTCTAGCTTGCCAAAAGATCAACTTTTATTAGTTATTCATCTCAAGAGCAGCCACGTAAACTACCAGATTTGCCAGTTTATAAAACGCAGCGGAGTATAAGACGCATGCCATTATTACCAAAGTGGCCCACTAGAAGCCACTATATACAGTGAATAACATATTTGTCATCACACAAGACACACTCCGTTTTTCCACTGTATTTTAAGGGGTAGGGAGTGCATCTTATACAGCAGCAAATACGGTAATTTCAACCATTTGCTAGACATTTTTGTCAATTAATATTGGTTTAGAGTGGAAATCCTTCGGAAGCCTCCTTTTTCCCTCGGGAATCTCAACGGTGTGCTTCTTTGTTTTCTAAATTACGGAGACATCTCCTACAATCAGAGATGAATGTCTTATGTGGAAAATGTTTATAAGTTGTAGATAATTTCTTTTACTGGAAAACTTGTACGCACCAGAGCTGAAAGATGAACATGATATCTGAACACCAGGCCTTGACCTTTCAGCAAATTTGATGGGTCGATCCCTAAAACATATATATGTAGCATTTTAATTACATCAGCTTATGTGGGACAAGGCCACTGTTGCCTTGTAAGGAAAAAAACAAACATATTTTTACAATAGTTGGCTGTTGGAACCGTCAGCAGATTAATACATAGAAACATGGCTACCCTCAATGTTGGGAAATAACTGTTCCATAAATCTATCAACATGTCTCAAAAGAATAGAAAAAAAATACTTATCACACTTTAAAATGTATTTAAATTAATCTAAATCCATTTGAAATCTAACTTAAAGACTGTGTATCTCCAATCAAGCCGATAACGTTCAGCAGAATCCAATTCCTGAATGCATGCACTTAAAAATGAGACGCTATGCCTAGTTTGGAAGGGGAAATTGCAAACCTTGCTTCTGCCAAACTTGATTAAAGGGAGGCTCACAGAGAAAAATCTCCTTCACTAACACAGTCACAAACACATACATAAAGGTAAAGTCACCCTTGCTCAAAAGCCAGCCATATCTGACTCTAGGGTTCAGTGCTCATCTGTTTATAGCCAAAGAGCCAGCACTGTCTGCATTTGCAGACATTTCCGTGGACATGAGGCAGGCATGACTAGACACCGGAGTGCACGGAGCACTGTTTATCTTCCCACTGAAGTGGTCCCTGTTTATCTACTTGCAATTTCTTGCTTTTGAACCGCTAATTTGGCAGGAGCTGGGACAGAGATGGGCGCTCATTCCATCATGCAGTACTTGGGTTTTGACCTGCCGACCTTCCGCCTCCCAGTCAGCATCTTAACACATACATACGACTGAATTAATTTGATTCTGGCCTGTGCAAACCCCCCATCCCCAAAACCTAGGAATAAAAAAAAAAATCTTGTGCAAATATTGCAGCACCTTAAAGACTAACTCCTGCATTTAAATGTGGAGCTTTCATGGATCACGTCCACGATAATGTGGAGCTTTCGTGGATCAAGTCTGATGAAGTGGACTTGATCCATGAAAGCTCCACATTTAAATACAGGAGTTAGTCTTTAAAGTGCCGCAACATATTTATTTTGTCTTTCTTTTTCTTGGTTTGTTTTCTCTCTGATACCTTTAAATGAGACAAGCAACTGGACTTAGCCCACTAAAATGATCCAAGACTGAAAATAAGCATTTCCAAGGAGTGATAAGCAGGGTGAAAAGTAGTAAATCAAACCGTACATACTTAAATTTCATTGTATTTAAATGCCACTGCCAGAAGCAGATTGTCCCATCAGCACCGGTCGAGGTGAGGTATCGCGTTGTCCCTTTTCTTGCTGGAGAAAACTACAGAACAAAAAAAGAAGAAGAAGAATTCACTGTAAATAGACTTTGTAATTTTGTCATGCTAGCCCAGAGTGTACAGAATGCTATTTACCTGAGTTATCTACTTGCAATTTCTTGCTTTCAAACTGCTAGTTTGGCAGGAGTTGGCACAGAAATGGGAGCTCACTCCATTCTGCAGTACTTGGGTCTCGAACTGCTGACCTGCCGACCTTCCAGTCGTCAAGTTCAGTGTCTTAACCACTAAACGACTGCAGTTGTTTACGCCATGCAGGAACTTAATAACATAGATTTTCGTTAAAGAAGTCTGTGAACAGATAATGCCTTTCACAAAGCAAGTCATCTGATGGATGGCATCTTGACATGCCACGCAAAAGCAGTTCTGAATCTCAATTAGCCAAAAGCACCACCCACCCCCGCTCCCAAAATTGCCTACGCGTTTGCTTTTGACGCACCTGTATGGAAGTAATGGAAGCGGAGTGACCCAGCAGCACCGCAACTGGTGCACAGGTTCGAAGACACCAGACTCGGACTACCTTGTCACAGCTGCCAGCAGCAAGGAGGGTATTTTCATAACTGACAGCCATGTCGGAGATTTCAGCCGAATGTCCTCGGAGTGTCGCGAGCAAACGGCCGTTATCTGTAGCCCAAATTTTCACCAAGCAATCATCTGAACCCTAATGATTCACACACAAAAAACACTGTCCAATGTGTAAAGTGCAAGAGTGCCTCTTTTTTTTCAACTCTCAGCCTAGAGCCATGATGGCGAAACTTGGCAGTCTTGGGCTTCTGGGAATTGAAGTCCAAGAATAGCTGGAGTGCCAGTAAACCCATACGTGTGGATTCACAGGGACTTGGGCTTCTGGGAACTGAAGTCCAAGAGCAGCTGGAGTGCCAGTAAACCCATTTGTGTGGATTCACAGGGACTTGGGCTTCTGGGAATTGAAGTCCAAGAACAGCAGGAGTGCCAGTAAACCCATTCGTGTGGATTCACAAAGACTTGGGCTTCTGGGAATTGAAGTCCAAGAACAGCTGGAGTGCCAGTAAACCCATTCGTGTGAATTCACAGGGACTTGGGCTTCTGGGAACTGAAGTCCAAGAGCAGCTGGAGTGCCAGTAAACCCATTTGTGTGGATTCACAGAGACTTGGGCTTCTGGGAGCGGAAGTCCAAGAACAGCTGGAGTGCCAGATTTTGCCATCACGGGCCTAGAGAGAGGCAGAGTAGATCTCCGTCTTTCCCCCAAGCACACGTGCCTGCCTGCCAGCCATGGCTTTATGCCCTGCTTGAAACATCTGGCTGGCTACTGTCAGGAAAGAGAATTGTTAAGGATTAAAACGACTGCATCCATTTCCTAAGCCCATTCTTATGGGTTTTTGTTTTTTTTAACTGGGTTGGCTACACACTTTCTTGTAAACTGCAAAGTGAGGCTGTGGGTAAATGACTAAAATATCTTTTAGATTATTTTACAAGCATACAAGGAAAAAGAAACACAAAGTCAAGACCGTAAGACAACAGTTCTCTTGAAAACATGTAATGAAAACACTGCCCAGGGTGAGAAATATCCCAGATAGGCATCATAGAAATCTAATAAATAAATGTATTAACTAAAGGTAAAGGTAAAGGTCTCCCTTGCTCAAAAACCAGCCGTATCCAACTCTAGAGTACGGTGCTCGTCTCGATTTATAGCCAAAGAGCCAGCGCTATCTGTGTCAGGAGACGTTTCCATGGACATATGGCAGGCATGATTAGACACCGGAATGCACGGAATGCTGTTTACAGTAGGGCAAATTCAAGTGTGGACAAATTATTTAAACTAATTAGCCATGTTAGGGCCATTGCTGTAGCCCTTCAGTTTCTCCAGTAGATCTCTTTATTTTTAGTTGTAAACTGAAGCTTTGCAAACCTGTTGTTTACCTTCCCACTGAAGTGGTACCTATTTATCTACTTGCAATTTCTTGCTTTTGAACTGCCAGGATGGCAGGAACAGGGACAGACAACGGGAGCACCCTCTGTTGCGCAGCACTTGGATCTTGAACTGCTGTCCATCTGACCTTCCAGTTGTCAAGCAAAGTGTCTTAACCACTAAGCCAATGCGGCCTTCTAACAATACATTACTGTACATAACATGTAAAAAATGTAAATACAATACATATCTTGAGGGTGCAATAAATAGGTACCGCTTCCATGGTCATGTGGCAGGCATGACTAGAATGCCGAAGTGCACAGAGCGCTGTTTACCTTCCCACCAAAGAGGTCCCTATTTATCTACTTGCAATTTCTTACTTTTGAACTGGTAAGTTGGCAGGAGCTGGGGCAGAGATGGGTGCTCGCTCAGTCACACAGCACTCGGGTCTTGAACTGCTGATTTTCCAGTCGTCAAGCTCAGTGTCTTAACTACTAAGCCACCATAGTCCCTGTTATTGACTACTATTGTATCTTCTTCCTAAAAGTATTATCCCCCACTCCCCCACCCACCCACCCCCAATCTAGGAAGCTTTCTACAGGCTACTAAACAGGGCAAAAACATAACTTAAAAACACCACCTCCCCTCCCCTATCATCCCCTGTTCTGTAATACAGTACTGGAATATAGTTTGACTTACTGTGAAAATTCGCCTCCCGCTGCGATCAAATGCTATACAATATACAGACGATAAATGCCCCAGAATCCTCTTGTGCATCTTGATGTGCTGATAGAAGGATGATGGGAACAAATGGCTGAAACGTCCATATCCTGTTAACTGCCTGGCACAAATTATATTTACTGGGGAAGAGGGAGGGAAGGGAAGGAAAGGTACAGCAGTCAGGACTGAATTTGCTCCGGGGAAATCCGGATGGCCATTGAAGCATTGTAATGGAGTTATTCCTTACCCACATTCGGTGGCTTCGCATAGTTCGCAGGTAGTTCGGGAGGCCTGCCTCTATGGAGCGCTGCAAACGCTGATCCTTTCCATGCCGTATGCCTGCAATCTGAACACAAATGATGTTGGAAGCTGGTGAAATTTATGTATCTGCTTCAAACCAAAGACAGAGAAAGGGAAGATCTTGGGACACAAAAGGCACACAGAACTCCCACATGCAGACCCCAAACTCCTTCTAACCCTGCTAAAAAATAAAAAAGATTCAGTTAAAAGATGCCAAATCTTGCCCCTAGAAGCTACCCAACCCTATTCTGCAGGATATGGTTTGGATCTCAACACTAAGAAGACTAAATATCTTGTTATAAGCCAAGAAGACTACCGTAAATATCTTGCTATAAGCCGAGCTCCAACTCATACAAGCTAATGGCAGGAACACAAGAGATCGAAAGAGTGGATAAAATTGTCCATTTGAGGAGTACGTTAATGAAAATTGGGATCCTGAGGTAGAGATGGAAATACGAATAGAAAAAGCAAGACACACCTTCATAAAATGCGCTATTTGTTATGCAGTAGAGATCTAAATCTCACTACAAAGAACTGAATAGTGAGATGTTACGTATTCCTAGTGTTACTATATGGCAGTGGTGGCGAACCTATGGCACGCATGCCAGAGGGAGCACTCAGAGCTCTCTCTGTTGGCACACACACCATCACCCCAGCACAGAGTTCACCCTGCCGCTCCACCCAGCAGCCAATGGAAATGCTTCCCCCCCCCACCCCCAGCACAGAGCTCTGCCCAGAGGTCCAATGGGAGCACTTCAACCTTCTCCCCAGCTCAGAGTTCACCCCCACCCCTCTGCGGCATGGACGACATCCTTTGAGTTTGGGCACTGGGTCTCTAAAAGGTTCACTATCACTGCTATATGGAGTCGAAGCTTGGACATTGTCTAAACTTAAGCATCTGAAAAGAGAATCGATGCTTTTGAAATGTGGATCGACAGACGGCTGCTAAGGATACCATGGTTTGCCCATGTGTCTAACGTGGAAGTGTTGTGCCAGGAGGATAAAGAACAAGAACTGTTTAAGACCATTAAGGAAAGGAAACTCCAACACCTTGGACATATCATGAGGAACGACATAAAGTATTGAATACTCCAACTCGTTATGCAAGGGAAGATACTTGGGAAGAAAGAGGCCCTGGACGTAGGCAGACTTTGGAGTCCTGTACCCCTCCGTGAAGCCCACACCCACTCGGTGCTGCTTCTGAGTACCTACGGTCCTGCTTTAGGCTAGAAAAACTGTGATAGGTTTCCCCCACTGACAGTTTGTGCTTACAAACCAGCCAGATCAGGTAGGGCATGAAGTCAGAATTGATTTAACAGTAGCGTTGTTTGCCCTTACACTTAGAAGAACTGTTTTGAGGAGTTAAGAACAGGAAGATTATCGCCATGATGACAGCCAGTATCCAGAACGGATATGGCAATTGAAAGAGGAAAAAGAAGAAGCTACTCTTCAGGGCCTCTGAAAGTGGGATACAGATTTTGAAATGAAAGCAAAAACCAAATTAAAATGCTGGTCCCCCAGGATCACAGATCTTACCTTTGGCTGCCCTTAGCAAGGACTGGCGTCCCACACCCAATAAGGTCTGCACCCCAAGGACACTCTGTGGGATCTCCTTGTCCAGAAGAGGTCCAAGCCGCTCACAAATCTTGAGAAGGTAGTCTGGAGGGATGTGGGCATTGGCTGCCACCTGCATCCGAAAAATAAAGGCACCGTTTTCTTAGACCAGGGGTTCCCAACCTTTTCAAGCCAGGGGACGGGTCACACTTTCTCTGTCAGCTTTGAGGGCCGGATGGCCACTTTGCCCTGCCTGCACAATGGGGGTGGCCATTTTGTCCCATTTGTTTCTCAAATGTTCTTGGAGTGGTCGGGTAGGGCACAGGAAATGGCCCGCGGATCCGGCCCGCGGGCCTTAGGTTGGAAACCTCTGTCTAGACTCTGGCTTGATTTGTAAGGGTAGGCAAGGACTTTTTTCCCTTCATTTTTACAGAGCGTGAAAGTTTTACTGGTCCAAGTCAGCTCTAGTGAATAAATATTTGTACCCGGGTTTCTCAAATCCTCGCCCAACCAGGACATCACATCGTTTTTGCTTCTGACAACCATCAGGGAGCATGTCACGGTATACAAAGGAGAGAGGGACTAGACATGTCAAACTTTCAAATATATGCTGATGAAAGAAAAGGGAAACTTCTGACTTACATAGAGAAGTGTTCTCTGTGAAAGAGAAAAATTTAAAGAAAATAGAATTATAGCATAATTCTGTTGGAAGGGGTCTAAGAGGCTATTAAGTACACTGTCAAGTATATAGAACATAAATTCTTCTTCTTTTGCCGTATCCAATTCCAAATATTGACTATCATCATGGCAATCAGCCATGAAGCTTGTCCTGGGAACAATATAATGCCTTCTGCAAATGTCTCTATATATCCCTAAAGCAGTTTTTCCTTTCTTAATATTTGAATATGAGCTTGTTCAATAATACCTCGTTTTCCTTCCTCTGGGCTTTTAGCTAAAGCAAAATCTCTGAGTGTAAGCCAGTTTAGCCTTCTTAACTTCATGGAAACAGATTCAATATTTAATAACTAACAGAAAAAAGGCTTGCTCATAGCCATATATGGGTTAAGTCAAAGGAACAGAACAAGACAAGAGGAGGGGAAATGAGGATATATTTTTTTTTGGCTCACTCTGAACACAGATGAGACAACCGAAGAACTTCTGTCTTGCATTTTATTCCGTAAGGAGAGAACTGTTTTTCCAGCTGAATAGTACACTAGCAGATTTAAAAAATATGCTCAGAAAGACTTGAGTTTCCAACCACAAAAAAGAATATTAGTCTTGGTGAGTCTGGTCAATAACCAGCATTCCCTATGGCTAGCCACGTACATTCAAGCATGATAAAAATAGTCCACCTTCCACAGAAACTGGTATTTACATATACATTGAGTTCACTGAACAGGTTCATTTCAGCCATGATGATTAATAGCAATGGACAAGTTCCACAGGGTTGTCTGAGTGCATTTAAAGCCACTTATTACACTAATAGCCATCCCCACTTCCTATGGCAGGGAATTCCATAAGTTAATCACAGCAGGACTCTAAATTATTAGCATTTTGCTTCTGTCAAATGTTCTTAGCTTTTGTCTTTAAGTCAGATGTCGTTCTTATGTCCAACCTAAAAGTAAAACTCTTGTTAGCCACCTTGAGCACTGCTTTCCAGCGGACAGGTCGAAATGAAATAAAGAAAAAAATTCCCTGACATAGTATTCTGAATATTTTGATACCATGAAAACTCATATTGACAACCCATCCATTTTTTCATAAAAGCAAATACTGCTGCACTTCAGTTAGTTATAATCTTAGGTAAATGGAAAGGTTGCCTTTGCTTGAAAGCCAGTCGTATCCGACCCTAGGGTTCAGCGCTCATCTCTGCCTATAGTCAAAGAGCCAGTACTGTCCGCACCTGCAGACATGTCCGTAGACATGTGGCAGGCATGCCTAGACATGGAGCGCTGTTTACCTTCCCACAGAAGTGGCACCTATTTATCCACTTGCAATTTCTTGCTTTTGAACTGCTAGGTTGGCAGGAGCTGGGAACTCACTCCATCGTGCAGCCCTCAGGTCTCGAACTGCTGACCTACCGACCTTCCAGCCGTCAAGTTCAGCGTCTTAACTACTTGAGCCACCACAGTCCCATGTTATAATCTTGGGTAACTGCAAATAGCATTTCAGTGTTAAAAATCACTAGAATGTCCCCAAATGCACTGAAGATTTGGTTATAACAATTTATGATATAAGCAACAACAAAGTTTACTTATGAGAAGAAATTCCTTGTCTGACCATATATTTGTTTACATAACTTCACATCAGTTTTTCTTACCGTATATTGTTCTAAGAGTGTTGGCATGTTTCTGCTAGAATTTAATATTCAGACAGCAGTTGAAAAACTAAACCAACCCTCATTTGTGCTAGAAAATAAGGAATGGGGGACTGCATGTTAACAAATCAAGTTCCTTAGAAAGATCTTGCCTTTGTGGTTGCAGGAGTTATATGAGATTTGTATCATATTTCAAAGGTAGAAAACACTGAGTGCAAAAGAAAAACACAATCAGAATACAGTACTGTATTGGAAATACTCCACGTTTCCATCTCTCAGTACAATGTGACTAATTATCAGGGACACATTGTTATTGCCTCCTTAAACTAAATCTAATATTTGTTGAAGTAGAAAAATCAAGAGCTAGAATTGTCACAATTACTATAGAAAGTGAAGGGAAATCTCTTAACAGGTGAGCATGTGTACAGTGTTTCCCAATCTTTGGTTTTCCCAATCTTTGGACTGCAGTGGCTCAAGTGTCTAAGACGCTGACTGGGAGGCAGAAGGTTAGCAGTTCGATTCCCGAGTACTGCAGGACGGAATGAGCTCCCGTCTTTGTCCCAGCTCCTGCCAACATAGCAGTTCAAAAGCAAGCAATTGCAAGTAGATAAATAGGGACCACTTCGGTGGGAAGGTAAAACAGCGTTCCATGCACCCTGATGTCTAGTCATGCCTGCCACATAACTACGGAAACGTCTGCAGAAGCAGACAGCGCTGGCTCTTCAGCTTTCATACAGAGATGAGTAATGAACCCTAGAGTCGGATACGATTGGCTTTCGAGCAAGGGAAAAGGTTACCTTTACCTAGAGAAGCTAGACATAATGAAGTACAAATTTCTGGGGGGAAACTAAGCCTGTGAAATCCAGGTTGCGAAAGCCCCAGACCAAGCCTAAGAAACCCATCCAGCAGAATATTTTAGGAAAGAAGACAGAATTTTGAATCAATAATTCTGATCACTGAAGTTTATATGAAAAACTAAACACAGACATGCACACAATTAAACATAATATTATCAAACTAAACTTTAAGACTTTTAGGACACCTTAAGAGTGCAAAACATGTACTACCTGTGCCATCCACAAATACTGACAAAGTATTTTACTGCAAAAAACACATTTGTGCACAGAAACCTTTATGTTCCCACACTTGCCTGCACAGACCACCTCAGAATCAGAACCAGAGAAGGCTTCTGTTACCTATTCCTTGCAATTTCTACCCAGAAAAAGAAAATAAGTTTGCACCTGGTGTCTGTGTTTGCATTACTGAATCCAACCTCCACAATAGTCTTTCATCAGCATAGTGTGATCAAATGATATTAAAGTTCAAAATAAGTTCAGTTCAAGGATTTTTATGAAAAGGAGGATTTTATTGCCTCTCCTTCTTTACTTCACACTTTCTGTAAATGAATATTATCCATTTTATTTCGCAAACACAAATAACGTCAACCTTTTACCATTCTACACGCAAATGGGGCACATGTAAGACCACGTGTGTTTTCATTTGATCACTGACAGCTGAGTCGCTTCTGTTTTGTACAGCAAACACACCCCTTTTGCACATGCAAATTCTGAATCTGGCTTGATCTACAGTGGAAAAGGTAGAGTGTCTTCCTCTCTTTAAAGTCACAACCAATCAGCGAGTTACTCTCATTTGCACTGGGGGGGGGGGAATCAGGTCTGATAGGCTCAGTATGATTGGCCTGGGCTGAACCCCCCTCCCTCTGTATGTGCCCTTAAATAACCCTCCCCGGTTCTTTCACAATAGACAGAAAAGGGTGGGGGTGTTAGACCATCAGCACCCGATTGTGACTACACTGATCTTTCTCTTTGCACGGATTTCCACCCAAACTGCAGTGAAAGTAGGGAAGACGCTATCTTAGTTCTGGCTAGTTCCGTCTGCAATGCGCTGTCCCCATGCCACTCCACCCTGCCATGCTGAAGTTTAAAAGCCACTTTTACTCACCAGATCCTCAAAGCTTCTGCGGTGCTCCTTGCCTTGCCAATCCAGGCGCCGGGGGATCAACTGTGACCGAGGAGGGACACATGGCAAGAGAATCATAAGTTAAAAGCAGGCATGGTGGCTTTCCCCTCTTCCATTGACCTTCCACAGCTGGATATAACACCCCTTTACCCCTGCACTCACCCCCCCAAAATTTTTTTTTTGGGGGGGGGGAATACTCGAGCAACTGAAAGATAAAAGTTGGCCCCTTTCCAAACTTTTCACATTAGCAGAGAGCAAGAAGCAGTTCTTCGGAGTTAAGCCAAATCCTGTACTCTTATAATAAAATAAACTGGCAATAATTAATACAGTGGAACCTTGGTTAGCCTAATTAATACGTTCTCCGGGACGTTTCTTACAGGTAAAATTACTTTAACCGAATTTCCCACAGGAATGCACTAAATGCTATTTCCCATAGGAATGGGAATTAACCAAAATGCGGTTTCCCATTGGAATGCATTGAAAATCAATTAATCCGTTCCGGGGAAAATTCTGTAAACCGAGCTGCTATTTTTTATGGATTTCCTTTTGTTATGTGATTTTTATGGTAACCGAGCCGTTTGTTAACTGAGGTTCCACTGTATTAACAAAACCTATCCAGTTCCGGGGCTGCTCTATTTCCCATAATGTCTTTTAACAAGGATAATAAATAAATAAATAACCAACCAATTAATCAATCAATCCTAACAGACTCCCTAGATATTTGGAAAATTTTGCATTTATTGGACTTGAATATCCTAACTTTACACACACACACAAAAAAACTTTGCTAGGAACTGCCTATATCCGTGATGGCGAACCTTGGCACTCCAAATGTTCTTGGACTTCAATTCCCAGAAGCCCAAGCTCCCGTGAATCCACATGAAGGGGTTTACTGCGATTCATCCAGCCCACGCCGCCCTCGTCGCGGGCCGGATGAATTGCAATAAACCCATTCGTGCAGATTCACAGGGGCTTGGGCTTCTGGGAATTGAAGTCCAAGAACATCTGGAGTGCCAAGGTTCACCATCACAGGCCTATATACTTAGATTAACAGGTCCTGGGTTAGATCTTGAACTCTTAATCTCTTAATTTCATACCAGTCTTTTCATGTGTGTGTGTGTGTCTGTGTCTGTGTGTCTGTGTGTGTGTATATGTATACACACACACACACAGTGGGTGGAGGGAGGGTTGGGGTAGCTTTTAATGATAATGATGTTGGTTTTTATGTGTTTTAATTTTGCTTCTAGATGAGGTTTTTATGTAATTGTTTTATTGGTAAGGGTTTTATCTTTCTTGTATTGTACATATATGTATATTTTTCTGTTGTTGCCACCCTGAGTGGTGCATTGCACTAGGAGGGCGGGGTAGAAATCTAGAAAGTAAATAAATAAATAAATAATATCCCCCTCCCTTTCTAGAGATGGTTTAGCAAAGGCATACATCATTGTGTGGGTTTGCAAAAGGGGCTGCAATGCCAGTCAAATTCAGTGAAGAAAATGCCCATTAAGCAAGGAAAATCAATCTTTTAAATTGAAATTAAAGGCCTGGGGGGGTGGAATAGCAAGAAAAGAACAGTAGAAGGGAAAGACCCTTTCCTTAAAGACTTCAAGGATCTCTTTATGGACAGCTGGACCCCTGATGTAAGAAGGACCTGGTGGCCATTCGGAGAGGACCCCTTTTCTCCCAAATTCCTGCTCAGGAATAGCCAGAAGTGTGGGGAAGTGGGAAAAGGAAGGAGGGGAGGCAAAGACCCTCCTCCTTGACAAGAACCACATAGGGGGGGGGGAGTCAGTCAGCCCAAATTTTACCCCTTCACATTGCTGGTCCCAAGCCCGGATAAGAAAGGAGGAGGGTTGGGTGTCGGGCTAACACCCTGGCTCATAAAATCTTATTGCTGATGAAACAAGTTGCCCGCTATGATGTAGTGGCGGGGACATGTGCCACACATCATGAGCAGGAACAACTACTACATCTTAATACCCTGTTTCCCTGAAAGTAACACCTAACCGGAAAATAAATCCTAGCATGGTTTTTCAGGATGCTCGTAATGTAAGCCCTACCCCGCAAAATAAGCCCATTAAGTTTGTCAGCCAGACGGACGCATTTACTAAGTCCACTGCCACACACGAAGGACGTATTGAGTGCTCAAACCGTCATGCAGTACCCAGGTCTCGAACTGCCAACTTGCCAGCCTTCCAGCTAACGAGGCAAGCTTCTTAACCACACATTTGGACAAGAGGTAAATGGCTATGTAAACAGATGGACTCGAGACTTATCGCCGAATGAACAACCAGAGTACAGACACAACATACAAATAACATGCGCACTTGATAACAAACGGACATGGTTGTGTCTACTATGAATCTCCGTAATTTGTGTGTTGTAACGGAGGGGGGGAAACATCCCCTGAAAGTAAGCCCTAATGGCCTAATGCGTCTTTCAGAGCAAAAATTAATATAAGACCTGGTCTTATTTGGGGGGAAATACGGTCTTTTTCTTCTTCCATGTCTAGGCCAGACGCAAAACTGCCAAAACAAAGCCACCTTCTGCAGTTCCTTCTGCCCACCCTAGTGTGAGAAAGATTTGCCGGCAACACAAGATGGCCGTGGCCTGGGGGGGGCAGAGTACGCCCGATTGTGGTTAAAAACTATCAATCTCCAAGGAGGCTCTTTCTAAGTACCCTGGGGAAATACGGTATGTGCGACATGGGACTGCGGTGGCTCAGTGGTTAAGACACTGAACTCGCTAACTGGAAAGTCGGAGTTCAATTCCCGGGTACTGCATGACAGAGTGAGTGCCCGTCTCTATCCCAGCTCCTGCCAACTTTGCAGTTCGAAAGCCAGAAATTGCAAGTAGATCAATAGGGACCACTTCGATGGGAAGGTAAACAGCATTGAGGAATGCCTGCCACATGTCCATGAAAACGTGTGCAGACGCCAGACAGCGCTGGCTCTTTGGCTATAAACAGAACCCTAGAGTCGAATACAAGTGACTTTCGAACAAGGGTGACCTTTACCTTTACTGCATGGTGGAGTGAGCGCCCGTCTCTGTCCCAGCTCCTGCCAACTTAGCAGTTGAAAGCAAGAAATTGCAAGTAGATAAGTGGCTCAAGTGGTTAAGATGCTGACTGGGAGGCAGAAGGTCAGCAGTTCAAACCCCAAGTGCTGCATGACAGAATGAGCGCCTGTCTCTGTCCCAGCTCCTGCAAACCTAGCTGTTCCAAAGCTGTTCCAAAGCAAGAAATTACAAGTAGATAAATACAGACCACTTTGGTGGGGAAAAAAGATCGGGGGGGGGGGCATGAAAGGAGTCTCATTCGGGCATCCTGACCTGAGTGGAGTTCCTCCAGCAAAAATCCTTTCAACCCAGAAATTACCTTTTTGTGCTTCTAGTAAAGGTAAAGGTTCCCCTTGCTGGAAAGCTCATCGTATCCGACTCTAAAGTTCAGTGCTCACCTCTGGTTCAAAGCCGAAGAGCCAAGGCTGTCTGCTTCTGCAGACGTTTCCATGGCCCTGTGGCAGGCATGACTAGACACCGGAGCGCACAGAACGCTGTTTCCCTTCCCACCGAAGTGGTCCCTATTTAGGTGAAGGTTCCCCTTGCTCGAAAGCCAGCCGTATCCGACTCTAGGGTTCAGCGCTCACCTCTGTTTCAAAGCCGAAGAGCCAGGGCTGTCTGCTTCCGCAGACGTTTCCGTGGCCACGGGGCAGGCACGACTGGACACCGGAGCGCACGGGGGGGGGCGCTGTTTTACCTTCCCCACCGAAGTGGCACCTATTTATCTACTTGCAATGTCTTGCTTTCGAACTGCTAGGTTGGCAGGAGCAGGGACAGAAGACGGGAGCTCACTCTGTCCTGACGTTACTTACTCGGGAATCGAAACTGCTGACCTTCTGCCTTCCAGTCATACATATACATATACATAAAGGTAAAGGTTTCCCTTGCTCGAAAGCCAGTCGTATCCGACTCTAGGGTGCAGTGCTCATCTCTGTTTCTAAGCCGAAGAGCCAGCGCTGTCTGCTTCTGCAGACGTTTCCGTGGTCATGTGGCAGGCATGACTAGACACCGGAGCGCACGGAACGCTGTTACCTTCCCACCGAAGTGGTCCCTATTTATCTACTTGCAATTTCTTGCTTTCGAACTGCTCATATACATATACATATACATATACATATACATATACATATACATATACATATACATATACATATACATATACACACACACAAGCAAATATATTTATATTTATATTTATATAATTATATAAACACCACTTGCTAGCACTTTACCTGGTACTCTTCCAGCTCCTCCACCAACACCTGAGGAGAGACAAATACAAAGGGATGGAAGGAAGGAATTATTAGATATTGTGGGGAAATGGATGGTGGTCCTTCCTCACCTCTCAGACCCCCACCCCCCTCAGGATGAGACCTGAAAGGGGGGGGACCCTTCCTTCCTTCCTCCCTCCTCCTCTTCCTCCCTCTTACCTGGGCGGATTTCTTGCAAGGTCCCGACTGGAGGAAGCGGGCCACCAGGTAGTAGAGCTCTGAGGGGGAGCGGGAGGGAAATGACAAGCGTTAGAGAGGAGGAGGAGGAGGAGAGGGTTCAGGGAGCAGCAGCACTCAGGGCCCGCGGGTTCGATACCCGCCTCAGCCGCCCGACCGAGAGACTCACCGGCTTCCAGCTGGGCCGCCGCCATCCTGAGGTAAAATAAAGGCCCGACGGAGGAGGAGAAGAAGACGACTGACACTGAGGAGGAGGAGGCGGAGGAGGAAGGCTTCTGCCTCCCTCAAACGAAGCCCTCCTTCGGTCTCGACGGAGGAGCTGCTCAACAGCTACAGCCGCCCCGAGCGGCGGCGGCGGCGGCGGGGAAGGGGTGGCCGGGCCGCCTCCTCTGCCGGGGTCCGCCTCATCGCTGAGGTAAAAAAGGAGCCGAGGAGAGGGCCCGGCCTGAGGGAACAGCAGCAGCTCCTGAGGGGGAAACTGAGGTGGGTTGCGGGGACGACGCGGCGGTTAGGCGGCTGAGTGAGGGGGATAAGAAGAGACCGACCCGGACCCCCGGGGGGAGGATAGGAAGCGGGCGAAGGCAGGCAGGAGCTGTCGGCGGAGCCTCCGGCCGCGCGGGGGCGATGGAAGCCGGCTCCGGGGAAGAAGGGGAGGCGGCGCGGAAGAGGCGGAGAGAGAGGCTGATGATGAGGCCTAGTGGGACGGCGCGAGCCGCGGCCTCTCCTGAGGGCCTCGCCCGGGCCTTGGAAGGGGTTTCGGGGGGGGGGGGAGAGACAGGGGGAGAAGAGGCTTCAGTCGGGGGATGTTGTTATTGTGTGTGTGTAATATACAGCACAGGAAGAAGGTCTTCTTGAATCAGATCTTTATTTGTTTGTTTGTTTATTTGCTTATTATTGGTGCAGTTGTTTCGTGTCAGAGATTACTCTTTAAAAGGGAAAGGCTTCCCTTGCTCGAAAGGCAGTCGTATCCGACTCTAGGGGTGCAGTGCTCATCTCTGTTTCAAAGCCCGAAGAGCCAGCGCTGTTTGCTGTTGCAGACGTTTCCGTGGTCATGTGGCAGGCATGACTAGACACACCGGAGCGCACGGAACGCTGTTCACCTTTCCCACCGAAGTCGCCCCTATTTATCTACTTGCAATAATGTCTTGCTATAGAACTGCTAGGTTGGCAGGAGCCTGGGACAGAAGACGGGAGCTCATTCCATCCTGCAGTACTCGGGAATCGAACTGCTGACCTTCCGCCTCCCAGTCAGCCTCTTTTTAGCCACTTGAGCCACTGCAGTCCCATGCAATAAATTACTCTTTATTGAAAGGATTTTTAGGGGACTTTCGAATGAGGCTCCTTCCATGTCTCCATGTTCAGTGTTGTTTCTCTGGCACGAAACAGCAGCATTATTGATCAGATCTTTATTAATCAGATCTTTATTGATCTATTATTGGTTTATTTATTTATTTATTTATTTATTTATTATTGATGCAGTTGTTTCTTGTCAGAGATTACTCTGGGTTGGAAGGATTTTTAGGGGACGCTTGAATAGCTCAAGCGGCTAAGACGCTGACTGGGAGGTGGGAGGTCAGCAGTTCGATTCCCAAGAAACTGCAGGACGGAATGAGCTCCCGTCTTTGTCCCAGCTCCTGCAAATCTAGCAGTTTGAAAGCAAGAAATTGCAAGTAGAGAAATAGGGACCACTTCAGTGGGAAGGTAAACAGAGTTCTGTGTGCTCCAGTGTCTAGTCATGCCTGCCACGTGACCACGGAAACGTTTGCAGAAGCAGACAGCGCTGGCTCTTCGGCTTTGAAACAGATGAGCACTGAACCCTAGAGTCGGATACGACTGGCTTTCGAGCAAGGGAAACCTTTCACTGAATGAGGCTCCTTCCATGTCCCCATCTTCAATGTTGTTTCTCTGACACGAAACAGCAACCTTATTGATCAGATCTTTATTGATCAGATCTTTACTCAGTGTCAGACACACCACCCAGCGTACAATAAAACTAAAATTAACACCTCTAAAAACAAAAACAAAAAATGGAATTAAAAAGGGCTAGATGAAATAAGATTGATCATAGAAGGAGGTGTTATTGATCAGAGAAGGGGGTTGCAAAGGTGATTAATATTATTGGGTCTATTTTATATCTCGTTTTGTTGAGATTGTAGCCATCCTGCTTTTAATCTTTTTTTTATTCTGCTTTTTTTTTGTAATCATGTATTTTACCACAATTTAACTTGATATGGTCAGGTGACCAATAATCAGTTGATAAAGCATATCAGACTAAACAAAACAAAACAGCAAAAAATGTTTTGCTGTTCTGTTTTGTTATTGTGTTTGTCTGTATTTTGGGGTGACACGGCATACGAAGTCTTGATCAAATAAGGGGGTTGCATGCAAAGGTGATGAATGTTATTGGGTCAATTTTATATCTTATTTTGTTGTGATTGTAAACATCTTGCTTTTAATCTGTTTTTTTTAAAATTCTGGGTTGTTGTTTTTTGTAGTTATATGTATTTTATCACATTTAAACCTGATATGTATTTAAATGTGAGTTTTCATGGATCAAGTCTGACAGTAAACAAAACAACAAGAAAAAGATATACACACACAAAACGTTGTGGCAGCTTAAAGAGTTAAGTCCTGTAAATGTGAGCTTTGATGGATCAAGCGTGACAGTAAACAAAACAACCAGAAAAAGACAACTTAACTTCTGTACTGTATATTTAAACATGAGCTTTGGTGGATCAAGTCTGACAGTAAACAAAATGAAACAACAAAAAGACAAAAATACTTGTGGCACCTTAAAGGTTAGCTCCTATATTTAAATGTGAACTTTCGTAGATTAAGTCTGACAGTAAACAAAACAACAAAAAGGGAGGGGGGACACCTTGTGGCACCTTAAAGACTTAACTCCTCCATTTAAATGTGAGCTTTCATGGATCGATTCCACTTCGTCAGACATAAGAGTGAGACTTGATCCACGAAGGGGCACATTTAAATACATGAGTTAGTCTTTAAAGTGCTACATTTTTGTTTTGTTTTCTCTCTGATATGTTATATATACGAAATCTTCAGTAATAGTCATTTTATGGTCACATTACTTGGATTACAGTTTTTATACTTTATTTATACAAAATTCCAAACTTTGCCATCACATCGTCATGTGAATGTGGGAACTTGTAGGTTTTTCCTAAAGGATGCTGAGGACCATAGTTTTGTACAGATACAATTCATGCAAATTATGGAGACATTGATGAAAAAAGAGAACTTTTCGTCTAAGAAGGAAATCTACCAGGTCTTGAAATGTCTTGGTTGAATTTAGTGCTTAGATGAGGGGTTCGCATTTCATGTGGCCCACGACCCTCGCTATCACTGCCAGTAGAAGCGGCGAAAAGAGCAAAAAAATTGCCGCCCTTACTCCTGCCGCCACTGCTGCAAATGGCAGAAGTGACAAAAATGTGCTGTAAATGCACCCCCGGCTGCCATAAACATGTTTATGACAGCCGTGGATGTGGTTTATGACAGCGTTTATGGTGGGGGAACCATGTGTCTGGCCCGCTCAGCTGTCTGAGGGGACGTGGTCTGGCCTGGGGTGAGAAAACATTGAGAACCCCTGGCTTAGATCAACAAGAACAAAGAATTTAGCAAGTGTTGTTTTCCCCTTCTCCATAGATTTATTGCTGACATCACTGTTCTTAGTTAAATATTTCCCCTAGATGGAGCTCTATAGCCAATCTTTATTTTTGGGAGTAAAAGCCTGTTTTTCTGGGAGGCATTTCTTTCTCTTCTGCTTTTAGGCTATGGACTTTATAAAATATATATTTACAGTATTAGAAAGAACCTCCTCAAAGATTGTGGTATTTTTGAACCACAATCAAGCATACCATGGTAACGGCAACCTTGTGTTGCCAGCTAACCTTTCTCACACTAGGTCTTGGCCCTGCCCTCGGACTTGGCCCCGGCTGGGGCGAAAAGAGGCCTGCTGGCCACGAGCACCTTGCTTATTTCACCTGTCGGCGCTCCCTGCCCCCACCCCACCCCACCCCACCTGGAACGGATTTGGAAGGGTTTGTGTTGTTGGGCCTTATTACTTTCGTGTATTGTGACATTGCTTAATTCTTTATATTTTGTATTGTATTTTTGCATATTCTGATGTTTTGATTATATTAATTGTGCATTGCCTTTTGTATTTTATTGTATATCTTGCTCTGTTTATTGTATTTATATATGTTGTAAGCCGCTTTGAGTGGCACCTGTGCCAGGAAAGCGGGATATAAATAAAACTTAATAATAATAATAGGTCAGGCAAAAGGAACTGTGGAATGAGCTCACCCAAAGGTGCCTTTGTTTTGGTTGGCCTAGACACGGAAAAAGAATTAAAACTAGTCATAGTGTTGGGAGGAAACAATATTTTAAAATGTAGCTAATGCATTTCAATGTAGCATTACATTTTGTGTCACAAACTATATGTTGTACCCATTCATTTTAAAGTTTGCAATCTTAACCTATAAAACCAAGCATTAACCGTTGGAACTGGCTATAGGCTGCTATGCGTCACCCTACTGACCCACACCCACCCTTCGTGTGCAGGTCAACGAAGGATTTAAAAATCCGGCACGGGGGCCTCAGCCCCACAAATGGCAAGAAAGGGAAAGAACTTCACTTCCCAACATTCCTTGCGCTGCGCCGCGCCAGAGCCAATCAGGCTGAGAGGCTCTCGCACGGGGCAGCGTTCGGAATCGCGCCGCAGCCAATCAAAACAAAACCATTTTAAAAAAACGCAGCACACACAGAAAGCACCAACCCATTACTACAATTCCCAGCGTCCTGCGCGCCATGAGCACGCAGAACGCTGAGGAAAACGGCGCCCGAAAAATTAAAAAGAAAACTCACTGCGTCACAGCCAAACACACACCAGCCGGCTTTCTTTCCCACACCCACGGCGCCTGGAGTTTCCCCTTTAATATCAGTGGGTGGGGGCTTCGACCCCCCTCTCCGCTGGCTTTTCTAGGGTTGGGAGGTTTGTGGGGAGAAAAGGGGAATGTTTCCCAAACCCTTCTGGACTCTGGACACCAGGGAGAGGGGATCGATTCCCACCCCCCTCCTTAAAAAAACTCCGTCTTTTCTACTCTTTAAAAATGGAGTTGTTTTAAGGAGGGGGGTGGGAATCGATCACCTCTCCCTGGTGTCCAGAGTCCAGAAGAGTTTGGGAAACATTCCCCTTTTCTCCCCACAAACCTCCCAACCCTAGAAAAGCCAGCGGAGAGGGGGGTCGAAGCCCCCACCCACTGATATTAAAGGGGAAACCCCGATCTACTTTCACAACTCTACACAAACAAAGCACCATAAAACAATACAGTCCCCCTCCCTACCACCTAGCCCACCCTTCCTAACCCCCAACGACCATGCCCCCCTCCCCACCACCTAACCCACCCTTCCTAACCCCCAATGACCAGGCCCCCCTCCCCAACACGGGCCGGCAGCGTACATATTCCAACGAGTCTGCCTTGCGAAAAAAACCCCAACACATGCTATTTCAATGGGCCACCCAGCCACCGAGGCCGGCCCACAGAAATAACCACACCAAACACATAAAATTTACACAGAAAATCTCCAACAAACACACACAAAAAAACAAGGAAAAACACAACCCCCCACCCCCCACAAATCACACCAAAACCACCCATTACATATTGGAAATCACAACTTACCAAGAAAGGTCAAGCCTCAACGAGAAACAAAATTGAAATGGCAAAAGAACAGGAAGAAAACACAGGAGAGGACAAACATTACGCAACAGCACCACCAAGTGGCCACAGGAAAAATGACACTCAATGAATTCGAATTACACTTACACATTTTTAAAAAAATCTTATCCAAAGTACACCTATCACCAAAAAAAATTTTTTTTAAAAAAAATGCAATTATTGGGAAAACATATATATCAACCTTTCAACTTTTAAAAATCCAAATTTATTTAAAACAGTTTAAAAAACTACCAATGTATAAAAAAAATATTTTAAAAAAATAACATAACTCATTTAAACACACATACAACAAAAATCATCCAACACCATTTCTCATATTTTTTTACAAACAAAACCCCCAAAAAAGTCCGGCAACGCCGGGCAACCCTTGCTAGTACTGTATATTTTGATTCTTACAAGTCACATAATTACTTATTTTTAGCAGTTTCATCCTTTCCCCCAGCTCAAATAACATCTTATAAACAAAGGGAGACAGTTCTAGCCTGTAGGCTTACAGTTTGAAAAGACACAACACAAAAGGAAATGAAAAAGGGAAAGGGAAGTAATTTCTTCTGCAAGCATATTGAAATGGCTTGCTATCTGTTTCATTTCCCTCTGTACACAGCTTTTTGCAATGCTGAGACGATTATAGGTGTGTATGTGTATATTACAAATGATATATATTATAAATGACCAGTTGGATTTTGATTTTTAAGGCTATTTTTTTATTTTTATTTTTTAGTTTGGTGATTTCATTGGGTCTCTTTTTAAAAAATGGTTGTCTAGTTTGTATGCTTTTTGGTTATAGTAAAAATGAATGTACAGTATCTGTATATTTGCCAAAAAGCATTGCTTCACCCCTTCTCTGACTCTTTCATTTCTGCATAAATAAAATTAGACAACCTCTGAGTGCCAACTGGTTTTCATTTAGCAAATTCAAATGAAATATGGTGGGGAAAAGTTTCATTTGACAAATGGGTTTGTAAATACAATTTAAAAGCCTGTTTTAG
The DNA here is from genome assembly GCA_035047305.1 of Bradypodion pumilum. NCBI lineage: Eukaryota > Metazoa > Chordata > Lepidosauria > Squamata > Chamaeleonidae > Bradypodion > Bradypodion pumilum. The sequence continues at coordinate 31,372,062 of JAWDJD010000011.1, read as the reverse complement.
ATATGACTACGATGGATCGAATCTAAAACTGTTAAGTGCTATGAGCCATTCAGATGTAAAAGACCAGGCCAAGTCTGTCTCTTGAATTCCGATATTTTTTTGAAATTTGGTTTAGACATAGTCATACGGTAACTACTTATGGTGATAAAAAGTAGACCTTAGATAATTTGTTTTCTTAAAACCAAGTTTCCGGAAGTTTTTATTTCCCTTCCTGCCTTTGAAGCAAACACTTCAGTTGATAATTGCCATTAAGTAAGATAAGTGCTGAGGTCTGAATTGAGCAGTCTGAATTAAGTGGTCTGTATTCATATTTATTTTTGGTCGAGTTGTTCTATGGTTAGTGTCTCACTAAATAGATGTGGATGGGTGTCATAAAACGCAACCCCTTCTAATCTGTTATCATATTTTGGTGGTTAGGATATTTTTCATTCTTTTCCTTGTTCTTGCACTAGAATAGGCCTATTGGATCAGTATAATTACTCTGGATTGAAAAGATTTTTGCTGGAGAAACTCCGCTCAAGGGACGCCCAAATGAGGGTCCTTTTATGTCCCCAAGTGCAGCCCTTGGATATTGGGTATTGAAACCCGACCTTCCAGTCTCCAAGCTCAGCATCTTAACCACTAAACCTCTGGGGGAGCTGTATTCGATGAGTGAGGATATAGGAGTCAGCATGTAGATAAGATTCATTGATTCAAATGGACCGACTTTAGAAGTGACATATTATGCTAAAGTTAGTCATGACTAGAGTAGGCTCATTTAAATCAACTGAACTTACGGAGTTGATTCACCAAATCTTCACTGTTTCAATGACCCTACTCTAATGCAACTGACTACACTAAGCAGTAAGGAGTTCAATCAATATTTTTTTTTTATTATTCAAGAATACAAACAGGACAATGTCTTCAGCATAAATACTAATACAAATACAAAAAGTTCAATACAAATACAAAAAAAGGAATGAAGTGTTAAAGCTTTCGATGTTGTTACAATGCTTTTCATTTTTAGTGTTTTTGCTCTATCTTATATAGTTGTATAAAGTGTATTACACATCTTTTTCTAATACCACATTTTCACACATTTACTCTATAACACTATTTAAAACTTAAATATCACCCAATTGGCAATACAGCACACTTACATTAATAACATTTAAAATGATATAGCCCCCGGTGATATATACATTGCCTCAGAGATTATGCTTTCTTTCAAATATACATTACTTCCAGAAATTCATTTGTTCGACTGCTAAAAATCTGAAAGCCCAATATAAAAAAACATTTTTTCCTGTTCTGAACCACATGGTCACTATTTCTGTAGCTATTCTGACTAGTATATCTAAAGCACTTATAACTTTTCCCCATTTGTGCATCTGCATCAGGTTTATATTCCTCAGAAGGAAATATTTAACAAGTGAAGAATTGTGCAAACTGTATGATGCCTGTAGGAAATAGGATCTGTATATTACAAATTTTGTAACTGCAAGCAGATGAGGGTGTGTGTTTGATCTCACCATTCACGGGGCTCTTTGGCCAAAAGGAAGGGGTGAAGACTGTTTTGGAAGAGGTTTTGGGGGAAGAGTAGGATGCAGAGGTAGGACCGCTAACTTTCTCTTTTTTTGGCTTTGAATTTTTAATTTTAAAACTAAATCCATATTTACTACTACCACCAAGATCTCATCATGAACTTTTAACATCAGCCCAACAGGTCTATAACTGAAGAAAACAGCAACCACTAGATATATTACTAACTGACCTTAACCCATCACCCATCTACCGTATGTGTGGGTAGAAAGTTCTTTCTCAACAAGTCTTAATAAGTGATTGAAGAGCACTTGCTTTTTGCACTCAGCAAAAAGCTAAACAAGCTGGCCTGGAAGACCATCTTCAACTGTGATTCTATAGAGATGGTGGTTGGAGAATATACTATAAAGCACTTTGGTTATCTTTGAATAATCCCACAGTAACAGGAAAAGACACCAGAGCGCCTCATATACCTCTTGCACAATTTCATATACTGTATCAGACTGGCCACTGAATCTGAAGTTGATACTGTCAATAGGACATCATCCTCTACTGTACCGAGGAGCACTGGGAGGATGGGAGGCAGCTCACCAGTAGTCCTATGGCACAGAGCGCTCAGTGTCTGAAATATTTTGCTGCTCCTCTACATTACCCGTTGTCTGCTGCCTGAGGTGGCATATCAATTCTACCCAATGGTAGGGCCAACCTTTTAAAGCATGTAAGAAAAATGATAGGTAAAATTTCCCTTGCTCGAAAGCCAGTCGTATCTGACTCTAAGGTGCAGTGCTCATCTCTGTTTCAAAGCTGAAGAGCCAGCGCTGTCTGCTTCTGCAGACATTTCCGTGGTCCTGTGGCAGGCATGACTAGATACCAGAGCGCACGGAACGCTGTTTCCTTCCCACCAAAGTGGTCTCTATTTATCTACTTGCAATTTCTTGCTTTCGAACTGCTAGGTTGGCAGGAGCTGGGACAAAGACGAGAGCTCATTCTGTTCTGCAGTACTCGGGAATTGAACTGCTGACCTTCCGCCTCCCAGTCAGTGTCTTAGCCACTTGAGCCACTGCAGTCCCTTTTAGAAAAATGATAAGCCCATGTTTATTCATTGGAAAGTATTGAAACATGCAGCCTATTTCAAGCCTTCAGTGCTAGGGAGGTGTCACTCGTAAATCAGTTTTCTAACTTTGTTCTAATGTAATGCTTACCATCTGCATGAGGCCTTTGATTTTACACGCCACTTGGTAAAGATCCAAGCAGGATTTCTATATGTGGGCACATAGGAGCTTTCAACAACAGCAGGGGTTCAATGCAAGTTAATGTATTTCAAGGGTTTCCAAATTTTACTTCTAATTTATATTACACTTGACATTTTCCAGATGCTTTGCATTTGGGTACACACTGTATCCTAAGAGTAGTGATTGGTAGGAATGTTCAGAGTACTTTAAACTGCACATTTGGGATTCTTATGCCTATGTAAAATGTTCAGATATGTTAACAGTATTCTGGAGATTAGAAAGAACAGGCCTGATCAGCCCTGTTTCCCAATTTTGACTGAAATTATTCTTGAAATTTTTATCTCTCTCTTGACAGGCTATCATGTTGGGAATTCTTGGGAGCCCAATTATTCACATTTAGTTTTAATAATTTCCTTACATGATGTGGATAGACCTATCTCCAATGAGAATTCAGTCTTGTCTTGATTGAGCACTCCTTTCCCCACCTTTCTAGCAGTCTACAGACTACCTTTGGTTTTGGGACTGCAATTCCCAGAAGCCTAAGTCAATTCCCCAAAGCACTGATCAGCCAATGTACTCACATAGGCTTCTGAGAATTGAAGCCCCCCTGTGGGGTGTGGGCCCCATGTTGGGAGCCACTGGTCTATAGTATCTGTAAGGCGCACTGCCAATAGTAGCATTTCAAATGATTTGACATTTCCTGTCTTCCTTTTACCTAGTACGGATTATTTTGACCATGGTCAACAATCATTGCTAACTCCCAGCCTTCCCTTTTTTGAATTTCAAAAGGTGAGGGGACACCTTTTGGAAAACATGCACGCAACATGTTTGTAGGGCATTTGGTCCAATACAGCTTTTCGTTCTCAGGTTGCCTAACTCAAGGAAAGAGTTTGGAAATTGGAACATAGCTTTCAAGTCTGCATTCTGCCAAATCTTCTGCATATCTTCTGAGGTCCTTGGGCACGTGGTAACTGTATATAAGGGAAGCGTCTATTGGAATATAATGTAGTCTGTCCATCCGTCTATATAGCAAATTTGTATCACATTTGTTCCATGCATTTCTATGCATTATCCCATAATCTTCATAAAAAAACAAAAACTAATTATGACCATAAACCCTTTAAATGAAAATAACCTCACCATAAAGCAGTGGTTGTCCTAGTTACAGAGTGAGGAACTGTGATGGCTTAATGGTTAAGATGCTGGACGAGATGACCAGAAGGTCAGCAGGTCAGCAGTTTGAGACCTGAGTACTGCATGACCGAGTGAGGGCCTGTCTCTGTCCCAGATCCTGCCAACCTAGCACTTTGAAAGCAAGAAATTGCAACCCAAAATAGTTTATACATTTGCCTGCCAACCTAGAAGTTCGAAAGCAAGAAATTGCAAGAAGATAAACAGGTAACACTGGGATGGGGGAGGTAAACAGCATTCTGTGCACTTCAGTGTCTAGTCATACCTGCCACATGACCATGGAAATGTCTACAGATAGACAACGCTGGCTCTTTGGGTATAAACAGAGATGAGCACCAAACCCTAGAGTTGGATACGACTGGTTTTCGAGCAAGGGCAACCTTTATCTTTACCTAACTACACAGTGAAAAACAGCCATGGGTTTTTGTTTGAAAATAAAGGAGAAATCATTAAAGAGGCTCTTTTTCCTTGACTACTTGCTTGCTTGCTTGTTTCCTTTTGTTATATATCTGCTCTTTTCATATCTTGGCTTTCTGTAACCAAGCTACACAAGCCAGGTTAGCATTTTTGCAGGAATTTATGTGATTAATATGAGCTTTTCAGAGGAGTGGTTTAATTCATTTTTTCAATTCTGAATATATAATATATCAAATCCACTCTGGCATGTTGCATGATAAAGTACTTTTAAAAACCTCTCTCTCTTTTCTCTAGGTTTCAAGCAAGTTTGCATGGGCACTCCACTGCAATTTGTGTAGCTTCAGCAAGCACCCAAAGGGATAGGCGAGTGTAATGAGTTGCTACTAGAGAACTAACCAAATTCTCCCTTCCTCCAAACTTTGTTAAAGGCCAGCATAGGTAAGACATGAGACCACTGTGCCTGTGAAATTCATTAAAGACTAAGAGAAAGACACTGAACCTATACCATCTAAGGTCTGATTTGTTTTTTGACATTTACAATTATATTGAGAGGGTCTGCGGTGGCTTAGTGAAACAAAGAACTTGGTTTCGGGGTCCTTTTTTTCTTAACTCTTTTTCTGAATGTGGCATTGGGGGTTTTCAAAGAACTTGTAAGATACTTTTCGGGTTTTAATTGTTTTTAAATGTTGATATTGTTTTATTGTAAGCCGCCCAGAGTCGCCTCGGTGAGTGGGGCGGCATTAGAAATCTAAATAAATAAATAAATAAATTACCGAGATGGTCACTTAAATTTTTTGGTAACGAAACTGAGGCTGCTCAACTACATTTGCAATCTTAACAGAAATCGTGTTTGCGTATAAAATGGGGTTATCCCTGCGATGCAACCAGTTCCCTGCTGGCTGCTACTGCGGTGCTTTCCCCTGAAAGCTGGAAAAGAAAGGGCCTGCTCATCTGACTTAATTTACTCAGATTTTCTAATAAATCAGTCTATTACCATCTTTAGTAGCAGATGTAGACTGTGCCGTCAGAACCCGAGACTTGCCTGCACACCACCTTTCCATCTGTTGGATTATACCCAATTCATTTTCTGTGGACCTCTTGATTTATTTAGCTTTCGATTTTGCTCTTCATTTCCCTCTTAAGTAATTTTAGATGGGGAAGAAAAGTAGAATTAAAGCCTTTCAGTCTAGCAGTTGTAAGAGCAGCCTGTACTGTATTAGGAATAGGTTGACTGTTTAGCATGAAGGCTGCCTGTATAGGCAAATAGGATTACATTTGCATGCCGAAATCGGCTCTTTTCATAATTACGGGAGGCCTTTTGCAATTGAAACAATGTGCTTGGGAAATCTGTACAACAGTTCACATTGCAAAGTAGGTACATACAAAAGCACCATGTATTTAATACAAGTTATTTTTTCAAAAGCTACATACATTAAAAACTCATATAATTGGGGGTGGGGGAGTATCTTCTCAGGGACTGTGGTGACTCAAGTGGTTAAGACACTGAACTTGCTGGCAGGAAGGTCGGGGTTAGATTCCCGGGTACTGCATGATGGCGTGAACTCCCGACTCTGCACCAGCTCCTGCCAACCTAGTCATTCAAAAGCCAGAAATTGCAAGTAGATCAATAGGGACCACTTAAGTGGGAAAGTAAGCAGCAGTCCATGCACATGTTGAGGCATTCCTGCCATATGTCCATGTAAACATCTGTAGATGCAGACAGTACTGGCTCTACAGCTATGAAGCAGAGCTGAGCACTGAACCCTAGAGTCGGATACAACTGACTTTCAAGCAAGGGTGACCTTTACCCTTTACTAGTACCTTCTCATTTTTCATGCAGACCTCCTTACTGTTGAATTCTCAAAATAATACAGAAAAGACAGAAGCAAACTTGCTGTTGGGGAAAAATTATAAGCTGCATAAAACCTGAACCAGTGCATTCACTTAAGTTTAGCAGTTCACAGGAGGAGGAAAATTAATATTTCTCTTGCAGCAGAGAACCCATTGTCTACTCCATTTGTCAGTGGCAGATCTGGTTTCAACACATGAATTTCATGTCATGATTTTTTTGCTGTCAAATCTAATTTGGTTCTCATGGATGTTTTCCACCCTCCCTTGGGTGTGTATGTGTGTGTTTTACATTTCTTTAATCCTTATGATGTTCTTCATAAGGTGGAACCCATAACACACTTTGAATAGTTTCAGTGTTAGGTGCATCTTTTACTAAATATTTGTTCTAGGAAGGTGAAATCTCCCTATACTTTGTTGTTGTTGTTGTTCAGTCGCACAGTCGATTCCGACCCTTTGCGACCCTATGGACCATCTTTCTCCAGGCACCCCTGTCCTCCACCATCCCCCTCAGTCCTCCCAGTTCTGTGCCCGTTGTGTCTATAATACCATCTATCCATCTCATCCTTGGCCTCCCCCTTCTTCTTTTGCCCTCCACCTTTCCCAACATCACGGCCTTCTCAAGTGAATCCTCCCTTCTCATTTGATGCCCAAAGTACTTTAGCCTCATCTTTACTATTTGACCTTCCAATGAGCAGTCAGTGTTGATTTCTTCTAAGATTGACCTATTTGTTCTCCTCGCTGTCCAAGGTACCCTCAAAACTCTCCTCCAACACCACATTTCAAAGGCATCTATTCTTCTGCGTTCAGCTTTCCTAATTGTCCAGCTCTCACATCCGTACATTACCACTGGGAATACCATTGCTTTGACTATTCTAATTTTTGTTTTCAAGGTGATGTCTCTGCTTTTCACTATGTTCCCCAGGTTTCTCATGGCTTGTCTCCCTAGAATCAGCCGCCTCTTTATTTCATGGCTGCACTCCCCATCTGCAGTGATCTTAGATCCTAAGAAAGTAAAATCTGTCACTGCTTCTACTTCTTCCCCGTCTATTTTCCAGGAACTGATCGGGCCTGTTGCCATTATCTTGGTTTTCTTGATATTGAGTCTCAAGCCAGCTTTTGCACTCTCTTCCTTCAAACCGATCAAGAGATTCTTTAGGTCTTCCTCATTTTCTGCCATTAGGGTGGTGTCGTCTGCATATCTCAGATTGTTGATGTTTCTCCCAGCAATTTTGATCCCATATTGTGATTCCTCCATCCCTGCATTGCGCATTATGTGCTCTGTGTATAAGTTGAATAAGCAGGGTGACAGAATGCAGCCTTGTCTTACTCCTTTTCCTATTCCAAACCACTCTGTCATTCCGTGTTCTGTCCTAACTGTTGCTTCTTGGTTCATGTACAGATTTCTCAGGAGGCATATGAGGTGCTCTGGTATTCCCATCTCTTTAATCACTTGCCACATCTTGTTGTGATCCACACAATCAAATGCCTTAGTGTAGTCAATAAAGCAAAAGTAAACTTGTTTCTGGTATTCCTTTGTTTTCTCCATGATCCAACGTATGTTGGCAATGTGGTCTCTAGTCCCCCTGCCTCTTCTGAAACCAGCCTGCACCTCTGGTAATTCTCTTTCCACATGCTGCTGAAGTCTATCCTGTATTATCTTGTATTATCCCTATACTCATAGGACCAATTTGAATGAATTTAATACGAATCAGTTATCATAGGGTGACCATGTTAATTAAACTGTTAAGAATTTATTTGTTTATTTATTTAACTTATACCTCACCCTTTCTAGGAGGTTTTCCTAGACTAGTGATTGTATGTTTTGTTGTATATTGCCAGCTCTATAAAGAGCTCGTCCCACAACACATACATGCAAGGTACCATGAAAGCTTAAAATGCAGGCCAGCTGATAGTCTAAGCAAGAACTGGATGACATGTCTAAAATTCAACCGAAATCCATCCAACCAGGTGACATGGCAACCCTGTATGTGAATTTCTCTATCTCACCTTTGTCAATACAGTCAGATAAGGTCTGCAGTAGCCCTCCAGTTGGTTATCTCTTTAAACTTACTCTTCCTCCAAAAAAACCCGATATATTTTCGCTCGTTTCAACTTAGTAAAGGGAAAGGTCTTCCTTGCTCGAAAGCCAGTCGTGTCTGACTGGCAGGAGCTAGGGCAAATGTCAGGTGCTCACTCTGTCACGCAACACTCCGGTCTCAAATTGCTGACTTGCCATCAAGCTCAGCATCTTAACCACGGAGCCACCACGGTTTCAACTTGCATATTCCATACTTTGCTGTGTATTTGAAAGTGTTGCTAATGCTCCGAAACACTAGCACATTATTCTTTGTGCAGCATTTTAAAAATGTTTTTAATTTTTTATTAAGTATAATAGAAAATACAAAATAAACACAAATCATAAACTTGACAACAACAGTAATTTTGTGTCAGAAATTATTCTGGGTTGAAAGGTAAAATTAATTAAATTGTGGGCACGTCTCAATCCGACATGGTCTTGGGACCCTCATGGTCTTTGACCCGAGTATAAGTCATGTCCCCTTTTTGGGGCTAAAAAACTCGGCATATACTCAAGTGTACACGGTAATCTTAGCTTAGCACAGACTAATACTAAGCAGAAGTCTCACAGAATTAGATACAGTAATGACACCAAACAAGACACAACATGTTTTTTAAACACTTGAACCTGAGAATTTAGATGATTTCTTCACCCCAGATCCATTTTGGTCTCCATTTCTCATTTCCACTGGGTAATGCGTCTCTTTGTTTTTCTGCTCTGAGCAAAACCTCCTGAGCTGTCAAAAGGTACAGCTGCCTATTGTTACTTCATGAATGCTCAAGTTCTTAATTAGGCTACTCAGATTGACAATGTATTTCAAGAGGCTGGAGCTGTTTGACATGTCAGGGTTTGAAGGCTGAAATCTTCAAATGTGGCACCATCGTGTGTATAAAGTTGCAGAAAGCCGGAGGAAACAGGATCCAAGCCACCCCGCGCTCTATGTCATTTATCTGCAAATAAATAAGTAAATTGCTGCCACTTCACATTAGTTTAGTTGTGGATGTGTATTTTCCTTGCCATCAGCCAAATTGCATACTGCTCTTGGATTAATTAGGACCACAAACCAATTTGAGGGTAAAAATGGAATAAATGTTTCTTAGCCTGACCCAACCTCTCTGTCTTTTTCTTTTAATGCCATCTGCCATTTTTGTGGCACTGTGCCGTGCTATTCATGCTTCATTACAGTAACTAGAATATATGCAGGGTAATGGGACAATTTCTTCTCCCTAGATTTTTATTGTCCTCCCCCTGCTAGTTTGTGGATTAGAAACGAGTATGTGGAGTATAGAACAGCTCTATTCTGCTCTTCCCTTTGCCTTCCTTCAAAAGGAGGGAAAGTTTTCATTATTATTATTAATAATAATAATAATAATAATAATAATAATAATAATAATAATAATAATAATAATAATAATAATAATAATAATAATAATAATAATAATGTCACTAACTCAAATCTCCATCTGACTATACCAGCAGCTGCACAAGCCTTCTGTTGCAAATGTAATGTGATGTAATGAAGCCTTTGTCAGTTAATGCTATAATGATATTTTTTTTTAAAAAACTAGATCTCAAGCCCAGCCAAGGTTTTAATGAAACATACATGACTTTTGGAGCAGGAGATGGTGGAAATAAATTGAAGCTTGTTGCTGTCCAGCATAGACTAAATGGGATCAAAATTAAAATAAGAAATGGGATAAAATAATCTGAAAGTCAAAATTCTTTAATAGTGACTGATCTACAGTTTTTTAGGTTTTTTATTACGTGTGAAGGAGAATTCAGTGTGTATTATTCCATAAAACCACAAATTGGTGGATAGAAGTTCCTTATTCTGTTTTGTTGACCCAGGCAGTTTTTTGTTGTTGTTCAGTCGCATAGCCGAGTCTGACCCTTTGCAACCCCATGGACCACTGCATGCCAGGCACCTCTATCCTCCGCCATCTTCTGCAGCCCGCTCAGCTCTTTGCCCATTGTGTCAATGATGCCATCTAGCCATCTCATCCTCTGCCACCCTTCTCCTTTTGCCTTCGATCTTTCCTAGCATCAAGGCCTTCTCAAGTGAGTCCTCTCTTCTCATTTGGTGTCCAAAGTACTTGAGCTTCATCATCACTATTTGTACTTCCAAGGAGCAGTCAGGGTTGATTTCCTTCTGGATCGACTGATTTGATCTCCTTACTGTCCAGAGTACTCTCAAAATTCTCCTCCAGCACCACATTTCCAAGGCATCTATTCTTCTGCGCTCAGCCTTCTTTATGGTCCAGCTCTCACAACCATACATTACAACTGGATCACCCGGGCAGCTATTTCCACTTAAAATATCTATTCTGTTTCACATTTCTTGTAATGTTGGAAGTTTTGGTTTCCCCTCTTTTTAGACCAGGGTGATAATGGTAACCATACTGAAAGCTGGGAAGCAGAGCTACTGTGTCGGTTATGCTCAGAAACTAGCTGTCTATTCAGCTGACATCTGTCACCAGTCTTTTGTCTGGCAGAAACAAAAAAAATATGACGTGCGCCATGGCATTTCATTGGTTCTGCTGAGAGACCAACCTCCTTCCAGCATCCCTGTCAAACGCCTGTAGTCCTCCCAATGTTCCCACTTAGGGACCAAATGTTAGTGACAAGACCATGAGTTCTTAACCTTTTTAAGCTGGGGGCCGGGTCACGCTCCCTCAGACAGCTTTGGGGGCCGGATGGCCATTTTCCCTTTCCTCCACCACATGGCACTTCCGGGTGTGATGCAGATGGTGCGGGGCCAAATGAAATGGCGCCGTGGGCTGCATCCAGCCCTCGGGCCGCAGGTTGAGAATCCCAGGACAAGACAACAGCTGACACATTCTTATATTTACAGAGGACTAGGTTTTTGTGCTTTAAAGAGAATTTCCAGAAGAACACTATGTGAAAAGCCTCTAACTAACTAAAGATGAAGCTCAGCAGGAAATCTAAAACCTTCTTTAAAGTCGTTAAAGGACCAGTTTCCATTTCAATTGCCCCATAGCTGATTTTGCAAATGGGAGGGAAAATCCTTTTACTATCCAAATGTAGGCTGCTCAATTGTAAGATCAGGAAATGAATCAAGTTTATAAATTTGTGGGTGTAATTCTGTAGCTCAGAACAACAGATATTGGGCTATACTTAAATATAGCATTGTCCTTTCAAAGTACATAAAGCAAAACACACCTCATCAGAGAACATAAAAGAATAAAGTGTAATGGCAAGGCATGATGTCTACCCATTGGTATCCACTTATATTGAAATATCACACTTGCTACGTACTAAGTAGTCATAGATAGGATTGGACCAGGGGTTCTCAACCTTTCCAAGCCAGGGGCTGGGTCACGCTTTCTCCGTCAGCTGAGGGCTGGACAGCCATTTTGCCCTGGCTGCACAGTGGGGGTGGCCATTTTGTCCCAACGGCTTCAAAGGGGTGGCCATTTTGTTTCTCATACCCTTGGAGGGGGGGGAGCACATGAGAAATGGTGCCACGGGCTGGACCATGTTATGAGCATAGTTCAGGGAGCACGGATTATATTATAATGATGATATCACACATTAGTTTGAATTTTTCTGAAAATGCCCTGAAAGGGAAACAGACTTTGAAAAAGCGTATGTTCTTTTTCTGTTAGATTGACCCCAGAATATGTGAATGTCTGCTGGTCTAAGCAGACATTCAGCAGTCTTTCGTACTATTAAATACATAAATCGCCTTGGCTTTGTCACTAGTTCACTGACATTTGAAATGATGTTGCTGCCCATGCTGCGGCCATCAGAAATGTTGATGCTTTTGAGCTGCCAGGGCACGGGAGATGAATTAACGCATGGCCCCATCCGCTGTCTTTTGTGAGGTCAGCAGCTGCCTGCTCACAAACAGATGGCGAACAAGCCTGATCTTGGCTTTTTAGAAGTTAAGCAGATTTGAGATGTGTATTTTGTGCATGCTATTGATTCTAAATGTGACTTGCCCTACATTAAGCTGAGGCCTGGTTCATGTCGATGTTCCTATGTCGTAAAGCAGCTCTCTGTGAAAGGCTGTGTTGGGCAATCTTCTTTCCTTCCATTTATTTCTGCCTGCTTTTCGCCAAGTCTTGGCTCCCAGTGTCACGCAAAGATTGGGGTGCGGAGAGGCAGTTCAGTTTCTTCTGATCTCTGGCTGTCATTGATACATTCAAGGCTATTTCTTCTAGCGAAGAGTGGGCAGAAGGTATTCCAGATGGAATGGTCATTGTTATTAGTAAGAGCATCATTACTGTATTTGCATTATGATTAGCATTTGAATAGTGTTTCTGAATGCTCTTCATGCAAACCCTGTAAGATCAGTTCTTTTCCCTATGGTGTGTGTGCGTCCGTGTGTGCGCGCGCGCATGCATGTGTCAGTTGGTTTTGGCCATTCCCGAGTTCTGCAGGACTGAATGAGCTCCCGTCTTTGTCCCAGCTCCTGCCAACCTAGCAGTTCGAAAGCAAGACATTACAAGTAGATAAATAGGGACCACTTCGGTGGGAAGGTAACAGCGTTCCGTGCGCTCCGGTGTCTAGTCATGCCTGCCACATGACCACGGAAACGTCTGCAGAAGCAGACAGCGCTGGCTCTTTGGCTTTGAAACAGAGATGAGCACTGAACCCTAGAGTCGGATACGACTGGCTTTTGAGCAAGGGAAACCTTTACCTTTACAGCTGGGGGAATCAGATATCTCTGTAGAGGGAAGGGGAAATAGTTTGGGGTGGAGAGGTGAGACCCATAGAGAGAAGGGAATCTACTGTGAGTCATAAAGATATAATCCATTTAGACTGGTGGGAATAATTAGCTGGAGAGAATAGGTGATCTGTTCATTGGAGGGGAAATTAAAACCAACGCTCAGGAATCAAAGAAAAAAGGAATTGGAAAAGGGGGGGGATTTGCAGTTCCTTATCTTCTGCATGATGGCCAAGGTCTCCTCAGGACAGGGACAGATAATGAACAAGGACATCGATCCCTTTCCCTTCAATGTTGGGCTGGTTAGACAACCTCAGCTGAAGTATGACCCAACAGACTCTCTAACCATGTCAACTGTAGTAGGTTCAGTTGACAGTCCTTATACAATTTGAGTGCCTGGCCAGTGATGGCGAACCTTTGGCACTCCTTTGGCACCCTAAAGGCAGAAAGTGAGGAAGACCTAAAGAAGCTCCTGATTAGATTGAAAGAGGAGAGTGCAAAAGCTGGCCTGAGACTCAATATCAAGAAAACCAAGATAGTGGCAACAGGCCATATCAGTCCCTGGAAAATAGATGGGGAAGAAGTAGAAGCAGTAACATATTTTACTTTCTTAGGATCCAAGATCTCTACAGATGGAGATTGCAGCCATGAAATAAAAAGGCGACTGATTCTTGGGAGACAAGCTATGAGAAACCTGGGGAAACCTGGGGAACATAGTTAAAAGTAGAGACATCTCACTGCAAACAAAGGTCCGCATAGTCAACGCAATGGTATTTCCAGTGGTAATGTATTGCTGTGAGAGCTGGACCATTAGAAAGGCTGAGCGAAGAAAAATAGATGCCTTTGAGATGTGGTGCTGGAGGAGAGTTTTGAGAGTCCCCTGGACAGCGTGAACAAATAGGTCAATATTAGAAGAGATTAGCCCTGAGTGCTCCTTAGAAGGACAAATAAAGATGAAGTTGAAATATTTTGGACATCAAATGAGAAGAGAGGATTCACTTGAGAAGGCCTTGATGCTGGGGAAGGTGGAGGGCAAAAGAAGGGGATGGCCAAAGATGAGATGGCGAGATGGTATTGTAGACACAATGGGCACGGGGCTGTGTGCACTAAGGAGGATGGTGGAGGACAGAGGTGCCTGGAGAGCGATGGTCCATGGGGTCGCAAAGAGTCGAAATCGACTGTGCGACTGAACAACAACAACAAAATTGCCAGAAGCCCAAGTCATCACTCCTGCTGATCAGGGCTTCCGGGAATTGAAGTTCTAGAACTGGAGTGCCAAGGTTGGCCATCACTGCGCCTGAGCCAATACAGACCAAAACCTAATACTTTGCTTTGTCAAATAAACAATGACCTCTGTATCTATACTGTACCACCATTTGGTATCACATCCATGTTTCCATAATTTGACACAAACAACAATGCATCTTTTGAGGAGTCTTTTTTTTATTAAGATAAATCCAGAAAAATTCCTAACAGTGGGTATATTCAATTATCCTGCACATCTCTTTTTTTAAAAGATTTTTTTTTTGTATTTCATTTAAAAACATGATTACTTTGTAATTATTATTATTATTCTCCAAAATGTGACAAAATAAAACTACATTTGGGATACAACAAGATTTCCAGCTTCTAAGGATTTTTTCATGAAAATATTTCACCTTCTTTATAAAAGCAACTCACAGAACCACTGGAATGTCTAACACAATTATTTTCTTATTTTTTGAGACCTCCCCACATTAAGAAAACGTACAACACATAACAAGGGCGAAATTACAATCTGAAGTCTGTATGACTTATACACAAAGGGATTATATACTGACAGAAGTCAATAGCTACCACCACTGATTCTTTCCAGGTACCATACAAACTATGACAATCACAAAATTTTTAAACAATGATTTTGTTTTGTTGGCTTAAGTCCCAAGTAGCCAAGATGAAGATGTTCCATAATTAATTCCATGCTAAAAAAACCTGCATTTATAAAATAGTTGATAAAAATATTCCTCTCTTAACAATACAGTATGAAGGTACAGATACCGAATGATGGAAATGAAGAGAGCTAAATTTGTTACTCCGACTTGGCTTCCTTGTCATCAGATTCTTCAGCAGCTGGTTCCTGTCAATGTTTAAGAAAAACAGGAATTATATATTTTCATAAGAAAATATTCCCTTCTAGGGGAAAAAAAGTCCTACTTTGCTTTTAAAAAGAAACTAATACAGTACCAATTACAGAAACTAGTTGACTGTAGCAGAATTTAGCTTCTTCTCATCCAATTGATGAGAAATTGATGTGTGGAAGGTTAGCAGGTCAGTTCGAGCCCTGAGTACTGCACAATGGAGTGAGCTTCCGTCTCTGTCCCAGTTCCTGCCAACCTAGCAGTTCGAAAGCAAGAAATTGCAAGTACATAAAGGTACCACTTCAGTGGAAAGATAAACAGCGTTCCATGCACTCTGGTGTCTAGTCATGCCTGCCACATGACCACAGAAACGCCTGCAAACGCAGACAGCACTGGCTCTTTGGCTATAAACAAGAGATGAGCACTTAACCTGGGTCGGATCCGATGGGCTTTCAAGCAAGGGCAACCTTTACCATCCAAAGGAATCTTGTTACCTTCCCCAACAATGAATTCTGGACCAGATACCAAATGTCAGTCTTACGTAGTAGAGGCATAGCACACAATTCTCTCTTAAATCAGTGATTCTTCATCAGTGGTTGTCTAAGTAGCATTTAGTGTTTCACAATAATTATTAGAAACCTTATCTGCATTTTATTTACATTCCGCAATTCTCAGTTACTAATGGAATAATTTTTGTTTGTGCCTATGCTTATCAAAACTACTGAATTTCTTATGTCTTTAAAGCTTACTGTGAACTATACATATAGCAGCACAATGCCTGCAAATGTATGAATGTCCTTTAAATGCAAAGAGTGGGCCGTTTGTTTCTATTGTGTGGAACCCGGTTCTTTGACAGTGGTTTGTGGGACAACAAAAGAGGCGAAAGGTTGAGCAACACAGATTTTAGTGGCAATTTCTGTTAACTCAAAGCTCCGGCGGCTTGAGTGTTGATCCATTATGAAACAAAACAGAGCATGTCCAAAATACTGTATAGTGGTTTCTACACACTTGACAATTGTCCTAGATATAGACAAGTACATAGGAAGATTGCAAATGTGAAATAAATGATATTAACAGAGCAAACAGACTGATGGGCACCTAGAATCAAGGAAAGGTAGCTGAACTTTGAGGGCAGGGAGTCAACAGGACTTGAGTGATGGAACATTAATATAAAAATAAAAATAGAAGAGGGCATACTCTTAAGCACCCTCATTGGGGAATGCCTTTTCTAGCTCTACCACTTTTCTGAAATGTGGATCTACAGACAGCTGCTAAGGATATCATGGGTTGACCATATGACTAATGTAGAAGTGTTGCGCCGGATGGATCACATTAAGCAAAGAAAACTCCCTTGGGCATATCATGAGGAATGACATAAAATATAGAAGCGTTCCAACTCATTATGTAAGGCAGGAGTTCTCAACCTTTTAAAGCCGGGAGCCGAGTCACGCTCCCTCAGACTGCTTTGGGGGCTGAACGGTCATTTTGCCCTTCTTCCACCACATGGCACTTCCTGGTGTGGTGGAGGCGGTGGGGGGGGGGACATGAAATGGTGCCATGGGCCACATCTGGCCCATGGGCTGCAGGTTGAGAATCCCTGATGTAGGACGATGCTATGATGAATAAACTGCAGTGTTCCCCAACCTTTGGTGTTTGGACTTCAATTCCCAGAAGCCTAAGTCAGTACATTGGCTGATCACTGCTTTGGAGAATTGACTTAGGCTTGTGGGAATTGAAGCCCAAACACCAAAGGTTGGGGAAGACTGATAAACTGGACTAACAGCCCTCCATGGAGACATAAAGATTGCAGGGGAAAAGGGTGGGTGGTTAAAAGCCCCCATGCCTTTTCTTTCTGTCCAGGAAAACTGAACACAGCTATGGGGCCTCCTGTTCTAGGCTTTGCATTTCATATTCTGGAGCCTAAAACCACGTCCAAGTCTTGTCCCTATTCTTCCCCACCCACTTAAATTCCATAAATGAAAGTCAATCACCAGCAGCCTTTGAGAGGTAATAATGATCCCAAAATAATGAGCCAAACCAGAGTTCCAAGATGGGCACATTTCATTCTCTGATTTTCAGAATCATTTCTTAGAAGGGCAAGGTATCGACTACCTCATTAGTTTTGGTGTCTCCGTTCTCAGAGTGGTTTTCTTCTTTAGCATCTTCTTGCTTAGTTTCTTCTTTTCCTTTGGCTCCCTTTTTCCCTTTTGCAGCTACTTTTTTGTCCTCTTTCTTATCATTTGCTCCTTTTTCTTTCTGTAAGAAAAATTGTCATCAGAAGGGACAGTAAAAGTTTGCATTTTGTAGCAATTTTTTTCAGTGACCAAAAGAACTAAGACTCAAACATTGTGTGTGTGTGAGAGAGTGTGTGTGTGCGTGTGCGTGTGCAGATCTGTGCTTTCAACAAAATGAATTCAGGAACATAAGCGACAGCAATGCATTAGATCTGTGAGTATCCTAAAAGTCATGAATGTCTTTCCATTCTCTTGTTCTTAGATTTGTATTGTATTTCTTTGGTGTCAGGGATTCGTTGCACAGTGGCTAAACTACCTGTACTGCAGCCAAAACTGCTGACATTGTGAGGTCGATCCTGACGGGGATCCAGGTTGGCTCAGCTGTCCATCCTTCTAAGGCTGGTAAAACGAGTCTCTAGCATTTTTTTTGAGGGGGGGGAGGGGGGAATGCAAACTGCCTTGTAAACTGCCCAGAGAGCGCACTAAGTGTTATGGGGTGATATATAAGTGCAGTTGCTATGTCTCGATTATGCAGTTTCACTAGTTGAAATACTGCTGTCCTGGGATCCAGTACACAAGATCAAGAAAGCGGAGGAGCTTAATCTCAAAACTGAGACTCAGAAATGTAAACTGTATCTGTCATAATGATTTAAAAAAATATATTTTTGGGTTATATCAGGATTGAGAAAAATCTCCAGACTCTAACTTTAGGCAGAAGTTTAGGTTGCATTCGAGTAGTGTACAGTACATCTTTTGCTTCATTAATTACTTTGTATAGTCACTGTATGTGTATTTTTCCTTGATGCTATAAGGCGGGGGTTTACAACCTAAGGCCCGCGGGCCAGACCCGGCCCACCCCTTCAAGGGCATTTGAGAAACAAAATGGCTGCCCCTTTGAAGCTGTTGGAACAAAATGGCCTCCACCACTACCCCCACCCCCAAATCATGCATGCAGGGCAAAATGGCAGTCCGGTCCTTGAAGCTGACTGGGAGTGTGTGATCTGGCCCCCGGCTTGAAAAGGTTGGGGCCCCCCGCTTTATGCTAGAAGGAAACAATGAGGGAAAGAGATTGAACCCTGACTTTCCAAAGCTTGCCATCTCAACAGAGAGAAAGAAAGCAGGAGAGAGTCAAGTGTAACACTGAAAGAAGAGAAAACTCAAAGTAGTTACATAGAAGTTAGGTTCCAGCCTGTTTACCTTAGGTGCTGCCTTTTTGGGTTTTGGTTCTGGCTTAGGTGGAGCAGGTTTCTGTAAGAGAAGCACAGATGTTTATGGTGTCATTTAAAAAAACCAGAGCAAATAGAGCTCTTCGGGTTGCTCTAACATGCTCTACATCGGAAGTCTGCAATCTTTAAAAACAAATCAAACGTCAAGTTTCCAACCTACATAGTTGTGAGTTGAAGTCTCCCTGTGGGATGTGTGCCTCATGTTGGGAACCACTGATCTAGCATGTTGAGGCTGCACATAACCCTTGAGTTACTTCTGAGCTAGTTTCTTCTAGGCTACATTGCTATTACTACATTCTTTAATCAGACTGCCTGAAACTTTGCTGGATACAGAATGTAGTATGTTAAGGTTCTGATTGGTGCCAGCGAACTAAATATCATTTTTATCCCCTAGAGGTTTCTGTTTATTTCCAGGGTAAAATTCAAGATAAGGGTTAAGACACTGAAATCCTAGGAGTCCACTAGACATCATATCCTCCCAATATCCTAACCCAGGAGTTCTCAACCTTTTTAAGCTGGGGGCCAGATCACGCTCCCTCAGACTGCTTCGGGGGCCATTGGGTCACGCTCCCTCAGACTGCTTCGGGGGCCGGACAGCCATTTTGCCCTTCCTACACCACATGGCACTTCCTGGTGTGGTGAAGGCCCCACATGAAATGGTGTGTGGGCCACATCTGGTCCACGGGTTGAGGGTTGAGAATCCCTGGCCTAACTATTCTTTTCTGCTTTGGGGATCATGGTGTGTTCCTCATCCCTGTTCAATCATTACTTACCAGGGTCTGAGTAACATGCTTAGAAAGGAGAGGGCAGCTGATCTTTACATCCTCGCTTTTCCCATGTGGAGAGCAACATGTCCAAAGAGGAGAAGGGTCTTCCTCGTGTGTAAATAAAGTGGGATTTTTATTCACAAGTATAGCCTCCACTTGAGCAAGACTCCTCTCTTTAGACCAGTGTTTCCCAAACCTTTGGTTTTGGGACTTCCAATTCCCAGAAGATCTAAGTCAATCCCCCAAAGTGCTGATCAGCCAATGTACTGACTTAGGCTTCTGGGAATTGAAATCTCCCTGTGGGGCATGTGCCCCACATTAGGAACCACTGCTTTAGACCCAGTGTTCTCCATGTGGAGAAAGCAAGGATGGAGAAGGAAGGAGCTAGCGGTTTCTCTTTAGCCACGTTGCCAAAAGCCAGATAAGTAATGCTTGATCAGGGCTCAAAGAGATGAAATGCGCACAAAAGAGATGGTCTTTGTCTCCCAATGCTCAGAATCTTAAATTACTCCCTGAGAAAGGCTGGCTGCACACTTCTATGCAGGCACTAAAAGCAGTTTTATTTAAGAAAGTGTTTACAAGACATCATATCTTTTAAGATTAGTTTTAACTCATTTGCTATGTTGCTGCAATAGGATTTATTTTGGACAACTGGAAACAATGGATTAAAAAAAAATTGACACTGTCTTCATTCTTGTTAATATACAAAGGAAGGGTATTAAAAGTTGTGGCACCTTAAAGACTAACTCCTCTATTTAAACGTGAGCTTTCATGGATCAAGTCCACTTCATCGCACAGCTTGCTCCATGAAAGCTCATACAGTATTTAAATACAGAAGTTAGTCTTTAAGGTGCCACAACTTTTTTTGTCTTTTTGTTTTACAGTAAAACCCCTACTTATGAAAAAAAAGTCTGTCCCATAGGCTTTTGCTTAAATTAAATTTTTAAGTAACTCAAAGCAAATCCATAGGAAAAATGAATTTTTATGTAAACCGAAGCAAACCCATAGGAAAAAGAATCTTTATGTAACTCAAAGCAAACCCATAGGAAATCGTGTAAATCGAGACATGGTTTTAGCACAAAATAATTATGTAAGTCGAATTTTATGTAACTCGAGGCATTTGTAAGTCGGGGTTTTACTGTATGTACTCTCTGATGTGCTTGCAGACTAACATGGCTACCACCTCAAAAAGGCAGGGTAGATTATTTTTTTAATGAAGAGATTGCTTTTAAAGTCTAGTTCAACTTACCCTTCTTCTTGACAATTTTCTTTACATTTCCCTGTACCCCATTCTCCTTGTCTGCAAGTGGAGAATTCAGTGAACTACACAACACAGCAATAGCAGGGCTATATTCAGTCCTTTTTTTCCAGATGCATGGTACATCTCATGGAGCATATTCTGATTTAAAGGGCTGAGGCTGAGACTTGAACCAGACATGTCAAAGTTGACAACTAGTACATCACTGCTTCCCACAAAGGTAAGAACTCTTTTTTTGTTGTTTCATTTATGCTTTTAAAACCAAATAGTTTGAAGTTTCCCATATCACCACTAGAGTATTGGAAGAATTGTTATTGTTGCTACAGGTACCATAACACGAAATAAAAGAAAGAAGAAAGCTACTCACAGCAGATAGTCTAGCTGATCGTCTCTTTGGCTGCACAAAAGAAGGACATTGCACCAATTAGTTCCCTTAAAATTAACATTGATAGAAACATAAAGCAAATAGAATATTTGTATTCTTTGCACACTTTGACTAAGTTTGTTAAACTTTACTTCTAGATCAGGGGTTTTCAACCTAAGGCCCATGGGCTGGATCTGGCCTAGGATGCCATTTCATGTGCTTCCCTCCAAGGGCATTCAAGAAACAAAATGGCCACCCCTTTGAAGCTGTTGGGACAAAATGGTCACCCCAGTGTGCAGGCAGGGCAAAATGGCTGACCAGCCCTTGAAGCTGACTGAGAGCATGACCCGGCCCGTGGCTTGAAAAGGTTGGGAACCCCTGTTCTAGATAAACCTTTTACTTGATACGATCATATTATACTGTTTAAAAAAAATTCTTATAGCCCTGAAGTATGATACAACTCAAGTGTGCATTTACACAAAACCATCTTTGTTCAATGAATTATGCCTTACTAGACCAAGAAAGACTGTTGTGGCCATATAATCCCTTTCTCTTACATGTTATAATTGAAAAAATTAGGGGTTTGTTAAATCTGTTTTCTGTTATGTCAAAACCGAGAACATGTTGTTAACCCCTATTTATCAGGGTACAGAACCAGGATCTGGCTAACAAATTCCTATCCCTAAATTCAGCTGTTTTTTTTCCTGTCTACAGAACCACATATTCAGTGGGAATTACACCCATTGGTTCAGTGGGTCTACTCTAATTGGAATTACAGTACTAGATTTAGTCCCAGGTTTGTCTCAATCTACTTATTAAAAAAAAAAGCTTTCATAAATGCAGTACTTGCTCCATCACTTGAATCTGTGACTAATTAAAACCAAAACTAGAAGAAAGTGTAGACCTAAAGGTCCCATAATGTCTGAATCACACAGATTTAGAGCACTGTTAAGTAGCAGTAAGGAAAACCACTCCTGGTTGTTGTTGTTGTTTTTTGCAGTTTAATTTAATTTAATTTAATTTAATTTAATTTAATTATCACATTTATATACCGCTCACTCGGCCAAAGCCAACTCAGGGCGGTTCACAATAAAAATTAAAAACACAAGTTAAAACAGTTAAAACAGTTAAAACTACCCACCCCCTAAAAACAAGGGCTGCAGGATCCAAAGGCACCATGGGGAAGAGTTCTTCTACACCAACCACCCAATGGCGGTTACCCTTCCACCTGCACCCCAAACTTGACCCGCCAGCCAGGTTTTAAGATCTTTTCTGAAAGGCAGCAATTCCGTCCGGAGACGTAGCTCTGTTGGCAGGAGGTTCCAGAGGGCCGGCGCAGACACGGAGAAGGCTCTCCTCCTTGTGCCAGAGAGGCGAGCCCCTCTGGCTGATGGAACAATTAGAGAGCCCTTCCGGTCCGCTCTGGTTGGACGGACAGACGTCCTCAGGGCGATGCGGTCTCTTAGGTAACCTGGCCCACTACCATATAGGGCTTTAAAGGTCAAAACCAGCACCTTGAATTGCACCCGGAGACAAACTGGCAACCAGTGCAGCTCCCGGAGCAGTGGCAAAGCACGGGCATAACGCCCACACCCCATCACCACCCGGGCTGCCGCATTTTGGACCAGCTGTAGCCTCCGAATGGTCGTCAAGGGCAGCCCCATGTAGAGCGCATTGCAATAATCTAGTCTGGAGGTAACCAGAGCGTGAGTGACCATGAGCAAGGAGTCCCGGTCCAGGAGTGGGCGCAACTGGCGGATCACCCGCAGTTGGGCGAAAGCCCTCCTGGTCACAGCCGCCACCTGTTCCTCTAGCAGTAGCCGTGAATCCAGGAGGACCCCCAAGTTGCGCACTGGGTCTGTCTGGGGCAAAATAGCCCCATCCAGAACCAACGATGGTAGCTCCCGGGTTAATGCAGAACCCCCTATCCATAGCCACTCAGTCTTGCTGGGATTCAGTTGTAGCCCGTTAGCCCCCATCCAGACCCCCACAGCTTCCAGGCATCTGGAAAGGACTTTGACGGCATCACTGGGGTCCCCATGGGCCGAGATGTACAACTGAGTGTCATCCGCGTACTGATGGTACCGCACCCCATGGGAACGAATGATCTCACCCAGCGGCTTCATGTAGATGTTAAATAGGAGAGGAGAGAGCACCGAGCCCTGAGGCACCCCCCATTTGAGGGGCCTAGGACTGGACCTCTCACTCTCCAACCACACCGACTGGGTACGACCCCTCAGAAATGAGGAAAACCAGGACCACACATTACCCTGGATTCCCAATCCTCGGAGCCGTCCCAGAAGGATACCGTGGTCAACGGTATCGAAAGCCGCTGAGAGGTCAAGAAGAGCAAGGACGGATGGGTGACCACCGTCCCAGTTGTTGGTGATTTTATCATTTACTGTAAGTTAATACACAAGTAAGGCAGCGATTGTTCAAGAAGCTGCTTTATGCACGTACCTCTCTGCCATGATTCAGTTTCCAAGTACAATCCTCAAAAAGTTCTGCTAGTGAACTGAGAGTGGGAAGGGACGTGGTACACACTTGTACCTTTAACGTTTCACAGTACACCTCAAATACTCAGATAGCAAAATGCTAATTAACTTGTGAACCACCCAAAGAATGCACTACAAACTAAACGTGATGGGGCAGTATAGAAGTGTGATTGTTTTGCTTTGCACTGCATCGTATAATAGCATCCAATATATTGACTGTACCCTGAGCCAGATTCTCTGGCCCAGAATTGCAGACGATTGCAGCCCTTGGGAGTCTGGACCTCTGGGCTCATAACTCACTACATTTGGCACCATCAATTTAGTTATTCAGCTTCTGTATTGTTTTTAACCCCCACCCCCATACTGAAAAGCTGAAATGCTTTTTCCTAAGGGTGTAGCTCTATGAGTGGTGAAATCTTTGTGCGGAAATATAAGAACAGCCTTGCTGGAAGAGGCCACAGGAGCCCATCCAGTCCAGCATTTTGTCTCACACAGTGGCTCACCATTTGCTTCAGGGTATTATTCCCAAGCAGATGCCTTCACTTGCTTAGGATTCCCTGGAAATGGCATTGAGAGATACCCTCCTGCCTATCTCTCCAACCCAGAGGTTGTCCTTAGGTAGCCATAATTATAGTCATTGATACCCTTGTCCTCCATGAACTTGTCTAATCTTTTCTTAAAGTTATCACCACTTCTTCTGGCAGGGAGTTCCATAGACTAGTGATCCTCTGGGTGAAAAAGTACTTTCTCTTATTTGTTTGAGAACTAGCACCCAAAAGTTTCATCGAGTGTCCCCTAGTTCTAGTGAAGTGTCATCTTTCCCACTGAAGTGGTACCTGTTTATCTACTTGCAATGTCTTGCTTTTGAACTGCTAGGTTGGCAGGAGCTGGGTCAGAGATGGGAGCTCAATCTGTCATGCAGCACTCGGGTCTCGAACAGCTGACCTGCAGACCTTCCAGTCGTCAAGTTCAGCGCCTTAACCACTTGAGCGACTGCAGTCCCAGGCCCTTGCGTGGAGAGTACAGATAAAAAGTCCAAAAGCAAAACAGTGAGGATAAAACGTAGGTAATAATCACAGCATTAAAACCAGTCACTTACCTCCTCCTTTACCTCCCCTTCAGATGCAGCCTAGTCAAAAAGAAATACAAACAAACACAACATAAATAGTTTGCTTTTGCTTCATTTCCACAGAAGACAGCAGATGGTGAGTTAATTTTGAGTGTCACTCCTGGTATTCTTGGACTTCAATTCCCAGAAGCCCAAGTCCCTGTGAATCCACACGAATGGGTTTACTGCGCGTCTGCTGTACACAGGCCTTGGTGAAATGGGTCGGATACAAGAACCCCTGCCCTAGATATTTGCAAATTTTGGATCTGTTGGACTTGAACATCCTAACTTTACAAAAAGCAACTTTACAAGGAACTGCCTATATATTTAGACACTACCTTAACAGTTCTTAGGCCCTTGGTCGGGGCTTGAACTATTAATTTTATACCATCATGATGATGATGATGATGAAATTAATAATACTGTACTAATAATACTACTAATAATGTGTTGAGTCTTTGTAAGGCCGTGATGGCGAACCTTGGCACTCCAGATGTTCTTGGACTTCAATTCCCAGAAGCCCAAGCCCCCGTGAATCCACACGAAGGGGTTTACTGCGATTCATCCGGCCCATGCTGCCCTCGTCGCTCCCGGAAGCGGAAGTAAAATGCGCCTGTATGGTCACGTTTTACTTCCGCTTCCGAGAGCGACATGGGCCGGATGAATCGCAGTAAACCCCTTCGTGTGGATTCACGGGGGCTTGAGCTTCTGGGAATTGAAGTCCAAGAACATCTGGAGTGCCAAGGTTTGCCATCATGGTTGTAGGGTCTGGCTGTTAGTGTTTTCTTTAGCTGTGTGTTATTTATTTACAGTATTCCTTTTAATAGTATTCAGGCAGGGAGATTTTATAACAATAAATAACATTAAAAATGAAGTCACCCCTTTCCCCCACACAAAAGGGGGTAAGAAATGAACACCTGCAAGCAGGCCGGAGAGAGCCAGGCAGGCCTCTCGATTATTTCAAACTCCCAGACTACAAATCCCACAATGCCACGGGACACACGAGAGGGTCGAACGGCGGGAGCTTTGCGTCGTGACGTAAACCACGTCCCAGCTTGGCTTTTTTTGAAAAAACGGGGGATTCCCGCCAAATTCCGCGGCAACGAGGTCGCGGGGAGCTTCTGGCCAAGGGCAATGGCGCGCCATGGGGTGCATTGGCGGAACCGAATTAAGAGGGAGCTCCGGGAAGGGGAGCAGCGAGAATAATAATAATAAATTTTAATTTATATCCCGCACTTTCTCAGCCGAAGCCGACTCAAGGCAGCCATTACAACAAATATATACCATACAAAACAATAATACAGTAGCAAAGAAGCAAAAAAGTAAATTCAGTACAATTCAAAAGCAATTTAACCAAGTCAAATTGCAACACAAAAGGGGCTGGGAATGTGGAGGGGGGGTGGCGGGGGTAAAAAAAGCCCTATGGAATGGGGAAAAGAGAAGCAGGAGGGGGCCAACCCGCCCAGTGAAAATGGCGGCCCCCTCCAGCACCGTTTGCCCTCCCAGATTATCAATCTCCTGCACTCGAATCCCGAGTTGGAGAGAGGCGGGAAAGGCGGAGATCCCCAAAGTCCCTCTTCTTCTGCAATGGGGGTGGGGGCTCGCTCCTTTCTGCCTAGTTTCCCAAAATCCGCACCGCCAGGTTATCCTACGGCAATGATGACCAACCTTGGCACTCCAGCTGTTCTTGGACTTCAATTCCCAGAAGCCCTGATCAGTAGGAGTACTGACTTGGGCTTCTGGGAAATGAAGTCCCAGAACAGCTGGAGTGCCAAGGTTAGCCACCAGGATCCTATGGCAAATAGAGTAGACCCTATTACTGTCAGCGACTCAAGGCCAAGTGTCAAGCAGCGAGCGGTTCACTAACCTTGGCCACCCTAAGGACTAATTGCCCTTGGGTGGGGAAGTCTACAAGGAAGGGTGATGGATGGCCCCCCAAATGGATTAAATCCCACTTGGATCCCTCTGGATGGAGGGCAGCAGCTTCACCCATCCTGGCCTGGGGCTGATAAGAACATAACAGCCCACGGGAGCCCATCCAGTCCAGCAGATGCCTTCACCTGCTTAGGATTCCCTGGACATGGCATTTATTGCCTATCTCTCCAACCCGGAGGTTGTCCTTAGGTATCCATAATTATAGCCATGGATACCCTTGTCCTCCATGCACTTGTCTAATCCTTTCTTAAAGCTGCCACGGCTGAGGATTTTGGGTCCCCAAAGGACCAGAAAGTGACTCGTGGGGAACTGTATCAGTGGTACTATGGGGGTCACACGCTGCGATGCAGAAGGCAGACGAAGGGCCCACTGCATTACATTGTTCCCTAGGCTAGGACAGTCAGAGCTCATGGCTGATCGCCATGAAGATCGCCTCGATTCGGATACGGAAGAAGCGCCGCCTAATGGCTCCGACTCACCATTGCACAACCATCTGGTCTAGCAAGAAGTCGGAGCGCGGGGGGAGGAGGGGGGAGAGAAAGAAAGAAAGAACAAAGGCAAACGTAGTAGGGGAAAGGAAAAGAGAGGGACCCCCAAATCGCAGGGAAAGCCAAGGCGGGAGCCCGACTCGCCCTCTTCCAGGAAACACGTCGGGGATCGCCGACCCAGAGATAAGCCGAGAAGGCAAAGCAAAAGAGGGGGGGTTGAAGGGCGGGAAAGGGAGGAAGCCCATGGGTCTCCTTCGCCTACGATCTCGCTGGGATCGAGGCTCCCGTAGGGACACCATGGCCGCGAATCGAGAATCCAGAGGCGGCAAGCGAAACCCCGCGCCGGAGGGGAGGAGAGGAAAGAGTCCACCCGATCGCCTTTGCACCGAAAGTCCCCCCCCCACCCCACCCCATTAAAATGCAATGCAATCCAAAATGAAGGGTGGTGGGGAGGAGGAGGACGGCATATACATACATATATACGCACATTATATCCAGACACAGGAGCGCGCGCGTAAATCAAGAGCAACCCCCCCTTTCTAAAACCGGGTTTTTCTAGCCCTTTTCTTACCCACTCTGCCTCGAGAAATATTTATTTTTTTTTGTCCGCTTGCTTACCTTTCTTTTGGGCATAGTTGAACCTTTAATAGTTGGTTTGCAGAGAGCCCAGAGGGAGAGAGAGAGAGAGAATGTTTTTGTGCGTAAAGAAGGGAGGGGGTCCAGGGGGGAGGGAAAAAAATCCCAACCACTGAGCGCAAATTGTGCAAAAAAAAAAAAAAAGCCACCACCGCGCGCAAAAGATCACCTTTTCCTAAAAAAAAATAAAAATGGGTTCCTTTTTTAAAAATAAAAAAAATAAAGAACAACCCCCCAAAATAATAATAATAATAATAGGCTCGGATCTATATTGCTTGCTTGCAAAAATAAAAACTGTACAAGGATAGCAAGAGTTAAACTTGCAGCAGCAGCAGCAACGCTACGGAACAGAGGGGGGAAATAATCGCCCCCTCCAAAAAAAAAATCGCCCCCTCCTCCTCCTCCTCCTCCTTTATTGCAAACAGTAAAACACACCAAACACTCAACCGAACTGCATGAATGGGGTGGGGGGAGCGCGAGAGAGGAGCCCCGGAGTGACGGGCTGCTCGGCCAATCGGAGGCCAGGGTGAGGGCCAGGGAGGAAGGGGCGGCGGCGGCGGGTGGAGGGCTCGGACGAGAGGCGGGGCCGGCGGAGCGCCACGCGCGCGCAAAGAGTGGGCCGTTAGTTACGCCGTTTGCGCGCCTCCAAAGCGCTTCCTGTCTATACGCTCCCGTGGTCGTCGTCGTCCGCCCCCTGGGCCCTGCCCCCCCCCCCCACACACACACACACCTTGCCTTGTCTAAACACCCCCTCCCCCCAGATATTTCATAAAGAAAGATAGAGATAAATAAAGATAAATCTATATCTCTCTTTTTTATATACATATATAAGCAGAGGATGCTCTTTCATACATAAAAAGAGCACCGTACGTGCGTCTATCTATACACAGTATATAGATACACACAAGAAGAATGGATAGATGCAGTACATAGATATACAGTATTCTGCAGTGGCTCAAGTGGCTAAGACACTGACTAAGACGGAAGGTCAGTAGTTCGATACCCGAGTACTGCAGGACGGCATGAGCTCCCGCCTTTGTCCCAGCTCCTGCCAACCTAGCAGTTCGAAAGCACGACATTGCAAGTAGATAAATAGGGACCACTTCGGTGGGAAGGGAAACAGCGTTCCGTGCGCTCCGGTGTCTAGTCACGACCACAGCTGCTGGCTCTTCGGCTTTGAAACAGATGAGCACTGAACCCTAGAGTCGGATGCGACTGGCTCTCGAGCAAGGGAAACCTTTACCTTACTTGTGTGTATAGATATATCCTGCGTGTGTGTGTGTGTGTGTGTATTATTTATTATACACACAAGCAGAATATATGTACTGCATCTATCTATGGAAAGGAGCAAAAGAAGGCGCTTCGAATGGAGGGTGAGAGAAGTAACTCGGCCACCCCTCCTTTGGACGTTGGAATGGAAAGAAAGCCGTTCCTTTTTCAACGCAATTCCTTGGCAGGAGTTCCCTTCCTGCTGTGCTGCACCTGCAGCAGCCCAAAGGGTGTGAAGTCAATCCCGACGGTGTCCCCGTGGACTCAGCCTGCCATACGCCTGAGAACCCATCGTGTGTGTGTGTGTGGGGGGGGGGGGACACACACACAAAATGCTTAATTACCTTCTTGTGAATGGGGGGGGGGGGTGGGCAAGAGAGAGAGTGCAGTGATGGGGCGGTAGTACGGCTATAGAAGTGTGGTCGCTTTGCTTTGTATTCTTCTCAATTATACAGTAGTGTATTTCTGAACAGAAAACTTCCGAAGGAGTTTATAAGATTTTATATATTAAAAAAAAACTTTCCAGTAAGATTTTCGGAAACAAAACTCCCAGGAGGATCAAAAAGTTACTTCGCCACCCCGTCCCCCCAAGGGGCAGCCGGGGGTGGGTGGGGGGGCTGTGCCCGCGCAGGGTGGGCGCGCATGTCCCTGGCATGGTTGGACTCAACATGGCGGCC
Organism: Bradypodion pumilum; assembly: GCA_035047305.1. Taxonomy (NCBI): domain Eukaryota; kingdom Metazoa; phylum Chordata; class Lepidosauria; order Squamata; family Chamaeleonidae; genus Bradypodion; species Bradypodion pumilum. The sequence goes on along the minus strand of JAWDJD010000011.1, from coordinate 31,342,509 downwards.
CCGGCCCCGGGCTGGCTGGCTGAGGAGGAGGAGGAGGTGCCTTTCTTCATTTGTTTGGCTCCTCCGGCTCTTGGGAAGGAAAGGGCGGGAAGAGCCGTGGCTTTGTGTGTGTGTTGTGTGGTGGCCTCTCCAGAGGTATTTTGGAGGAGCTGCCTGCACCTCCTTTCGCCCCCTTTCCCTGCACCGTCCTGTCTCCTGAGCACCATCCATCCATGGCAAAAAGTACAAAAGACTAGACGCAGTGCTTCTCAACCTTTGGTTTTTGGACTCCAATTCCCAGAAGCCTAAGCCAGTACTTAGGCTGATCAGTGTTTTGGGGAATTGACTGAGGCTTCTGGGAATTGAAGTCCAAAAACCAAAGGTTGGGAAGCACTGGACTAGAGGCACCCCTTGTGTTCCTACTTAAAAGTGGTCCACCTCCCTTGCCAGAAAAGTGTGTGTGTGTGTGTGTGTGTGTACACACACCACACACACACGTTTTGGCACCTTAAAGACTAACTACTGTATTTTAATGTTAGCTTTTGTGGAATAAAACCAAACAAGAAAGAAAGGGGGGGGGGAAACTTGGTGCCACCTTACGTTTTAACTACTGTGTTTTAATGTTAGCTTTTGTGGAATAAAACAACTTGTGACACCTTACATTTTAACTACAGTAAAAATCCTTACTTACAAAAAAGTCTGTTCCGTAGGCTTTTGCTTAAATCCTTTTTTATGTAACTCGAAGCAAACGCATACGGAAAAAAACAAATGTTTTTATGTAAATCGAAGCAAACCCATAGAGAAATGAATTTTTACATAACTCGAAGCAAACCCATAGGAAAAAGAATATGTAACTCGAAGCAAATCGGGACATGGTTTTAGCACAAAACCATTATGTAAGTCAAATTTTATGTAACTCAAGGCATATGTAAGTCAGGGTTTGTTAGCTTTTGTGGAATAAAACAACTTGAAAAAGACAAAAAAGCAACAACTTTGTGGCACCTTAAAGACTAACTACAGCATTTTAATGTTATCTTTTGTAGAATAAAACAAAAAACGAGAAAGAACAAAAAACTTCGTGACACCTTACGTTTTAACTACTGTACTGTATTTTAATGTTATCTTTTGTAGAATAAAACAAAAAACGAGAAAGAAAGAAAAACTTTGTGACACCTTACGTTTTAACTACTGTACTGTATTTTAATGTTAGCTTTTGTGGAATAAAACAAAACAAGAAAGAAAGAAAAAACTTGGTGACACCTTAAATTTTAACTACTGTGTTTTAATGTTAGCGTTTATGGAATAAAACAACTTGAGAAAGACAAAAAAAAAGCAACAACTTTGTGGCACCTTACATTTTAACTACAGTAAAAAAAAACCTTACTCAAAAAGTCCGTCCTGTAGGCTTATGCTTAAATCGGTTTTTTATGTAACTCGAAGCAAACCCATAGGAAAAATGAAATGTTTATGTAAATCTAAGCAAACCCATAGGGAAATGAATTTTTACGTAACTCGATGCAAACCCATAGGAAATGTGTTACGTAAATTTATGTAAATAGGGACATTTATGTAAATTGGGACATGGTTTTAACACAAAATCATTATGTGAGTCGAATTTTATGTAACTCGGGGCATTTGTAAGTTGGGGTTTTACTGTACTGTATTTTAATGTTAGCTTTTGTGGTATAAAAAATCGAGAAAGAAAAAAATGACTTTGTGGCACCTTAAAGACTAACTACTGTATTTTAATGTTAGGTTTTGTGTAATAAAAGAAAGTGAGAAAAGAAAAAACTTTGTGGCACCTTAAAGGCTAACTACAGTATTTTAATATTAGGTTTTGTGAAATAAAACAAAACAAAAAAGGCCAAAAAAAATTGTTGTGGCAACTTAAAGACTTGCTAATGTATGTTAATGTTTACATCCACAAAAGCTGACATTGAAATACAATAGTTAGTCTTTAAGGTGCAACAATGTTGGGTTTGTTTGTCTTTTTCATTTTGTTTTATTAACTCTCTGAAATCCTTGTAAGAAAAGGTGCTCAGGTCTTGTAGGATCCTCTTTGCTTCAGAGAAACACCAATGCAGACAATGTGTCCAAATATATATATAACAAGTTGCTTTTAGAAATTTTTTTCTAAAGCACTAACTAGGATATGACATACTGTATCCTGTTGGGTGTGTGTGTAACAAAAGTAGTAAATGTAGCACGTGTTACAAGTAATGCATTATTTTCCTTCTGTGCTGGTAACCTATTTTCACAAAAGATACTTTATTTCATATATATTTTTCTTCAAAACATGGATGGGGTACACAGAAAGCACTTCCTCGAAGATTGTGGTATTTTTGGACCATAATTGGATGTACCACGGGCAACGGCAACCTTGTTGTGCCAGCTAATCTTTCTTACACTAGATTGGGCGAAAGGAACTATGGAATGAATTCACCAAAAGGTGGCTTCATTTTGACAGTTTCACATCTGCCCTAGACATGGAAGAAGAAGAAAATGTGGATTGCCTACTTGCAGATGACTGTGTTTTTGTAGTTGGTTGTTTTTTTTTTTTTTGGTATTTTAATAAAATACAATTATTGTTGTTGCTTTTTAAAGAATCATGACTTCTGACTCAAGCAGCAAGACAAAGTAAGGGTTTGTGCTGTCTTGGAAAGAAGGGCTCCTGTGTTTGAGGGTAAGATGTTAATAGAATTGCCACTTTATACATAATGGTGAACCTTGGCACTCCAGGTGTTCTTGAACTTCAATTACCAGAAGCCCATGTCAGCACTTCTGCTGATCAGGGCTTCTGGGAACTGAAGTTCAAGAACTGTTGGAGTGCCAAGGCGTACCATCACTGCCCTAGATTATAATAGCTCAGGAGTTGTGGGCGCATTGGTTAAACTGCTGTCTTGCAACCAAAAGGTTGTGAGTTCGATCCTAACCAGGGATCAAGGTTGACTCAGCCTTCCGTCCTTTTTAGGTTGGGGGCAAAATGCTAATTAACTTATGAACCACCCAGAGAGTGCTCTGAGCGTTTATATGGGGCGGTATATAAGTGTGATTGCTTTGCTTTGTATTTATATAGTGTATTTCTGAACAGAAAACTTCTGAAGTACAGTAGTTATAAGATTTTTAAAAAGTTATAAACTACTAGTAAGATTTTAAACAAAAAGTTCTACACTAAAACAGAAACAATGATCTGCACCCACCCCCACCCCCGCTATAGACCAGCATCTATTAGTCATTTAAAAGCAGTTGCAGACAGACAGGTCTTAGGGCACTTCTCAAAACCATCAATGGCTTAAATCCAACTTTAGTCCCAATTAGACTAGATCACTGGAAACCTGTTGGCTACCTGTAACTAACAAGTCCCTTTCATTCCAGTGTATCTTCTGTATTTGGGATTAACATTAGATTTAGTTCAATGTAGGGGAATATATACTCCCCAAGGGAGGGAATTTCAGAATGACAAGGCCATGACCAAAAATGTCAGGATCAATTGTGCCTGCTACCAATTTGATTTCTCTGACCAGAGGCATGTAAACAGGGTAGTTGTGATTGATCATAAAGTCCAGGCAGTTTCGTATTCGAAGGAAAGCCTTTGAATAACCTGGCCCTAATCTATTTTGGAATTTAAAGATAGCACTACAGTCACTACTTCGAAATGAACCTAGAAAGGGATTGGCAACCAGTATCACCAATACAGATTTGCATTCCGGTTGTACATCCTCACATGCAACCAGGCACGTCCATTCTTCATTAATCCTTGACAAATTTTAAAAATATTTTTGCTGCTTAGCTTACAGATTTTGTCCTGGTTTCCTTTTTCATAATACAGTGGAACCTCATACAACAATCGCCCCATATAGCAATGAAATCACATAACAATTAGTTTTTTGGGGGGAAATGGTGTCCCGCATCACAATTTTCCTTATGGAAAAAATTGTACAACAATTTTTCAATTGTACAACAATTTTTCAATTGTACAACAATTTTTCAATGGGAAAAACCACTTAGCGAAAAATATCGTTGTATGATGCATCCCATAGGGAAAATCGCTATACGATGCACGCATCATATAGCAATTGTTTCGTACAACAATGAGCCCCATGGCATGAGGTACCACTGTACCTTTATTAAATTCAACTTTGTAACTGGTTCATGATGTGTTTGTAGTTACAGTATTACTAATGTTTCAGAGTTCCTCTTTATATCTTATAGTATGTTACGAATTTTGTTGCAAATCACATAGGAGGTTTTATTGTATCATGTAGTACTACATAAAACAATCAAATAATGAATATGATAATAAAAAAACTTACTTAACTGGTATAATATTATAACGTACAGGCATCCTGTCAGTGTCACTATCCACATGGCTTCATTAACAGCAATGCCAACTTCTTTTGCATGTGTGGATGTGTTCCATACTGAAGCAGCATACTCTGCTGAAGAGATGCTCAGGGCGAAAGATGATGTGTTCAGTGTGGATTGTTGAGTTCCCCATTTATAGTTTGTGAGTTTTCTGATGATGTTCCTTGTACTAACTTTAGCTTTGGTATCCAGGCAGTGCTGCTTAAAAGAGAGTGTCTGGTCAAGTGCCACACCAAGGTATTTTGGTGCTGAACAGTGCTATGATCGATTATCTTGCCACGTAACATTCAGCTTAACCTCTCGGTTTCAAAGGTGTAAAGCACAGTACTTGAGTCTTGCTTGGATTAGGCTACAAATGGTTGATGTTGTAAAACTGTCCTGATGCTTCAAGTTCTCCAGTAAGTTTTCCAGCTACCTCATCAAAGATTGACTCTTGAACAGCTATTGCTGTGTCATCTGCATAGATCAGGGGTTCTCGACTTATGGCCTGGGGACTGGATGCGGCCCATGACACCATTTCATGTGGGGGACCCCACCGCCTCTGCCACACCCGTAAGTGCCATGTTTAGTAAGTAGGGCAAAATGGCCATCTGGGAAAATGGTAGGGCAAAATGGCCCTGAAGCTTTCTGAGGGAGTGTGACCTGGCCCTCGGCTTGAAAAGGTTGAGAACCCCTGGTATAGATGAACAGTTTTGTATTGTCAGGAACTAGCCGATCATTTGTATATATATTATACAGTGTTGGAGACAATACACTTCCTTGAGGTAGACCATCCTTTTGTAACCTCCATCTGCTGTTCTTTCCATTCATCATCACACAGAGCTCACTGAACAAGGAATAACATTAACGGAGGATATAGCTGATGAACACAACCTCCTGTATGTCACTTGAAGGACCCTGAATAGGCTATGGGTTGGAGTCCCTAAATGTAAGACGGACATGTTCAAGTGGAGGCTGCTGGTGAATAACAACATGCTCTATGAATGTGGAGAGATACAGAACCCGACTCATTTGATGGTCTGCTGGTTACTACCGGAAACATACAGCAATGAAGACTTAATTTTGGTCAATGACAAAGCCAAGAAAATGGCTTCATTTTGTCAATCCAAAGTTTGATCTGTACATGAAAGAAGAGGTAATATGGAGATAATTTTAGAGCCAATGTTTTCATGCAGTGGGGGTGTGTCTTCCCCATTCAGGGATACATACACACACATAACCTGTTCTCCCCACGTCAAAAGACTCTTGGTGAGGAGGTGTTTGAGTCCTCTCATCCTAGTCATGCTGAAGACTGAGGCTGGACTACTATTCAGTTAGCAGACTAAAATGCTGCCTTTTTAGAGGGGGTTGTGAGTGAAGTTTAAATTGGAGGATTAAGCAAGGAGTCAGTTAAGACTGGGTGGAGAAATCATTATCCGGTGCATGAATCTTATACGTTGTACACTGAAAAATAACAAAGAACATCCTCTAGGGCTGAAATCCTCTTCTGGTTGGCCTAGGGAAGTGTGTTGGAGGGGTTATGCCCAGGCAACTGGCACTGTGCAATCAGTTGTGTGGTTCGTATTGCAACTGTTGCATGACATGCCTGTGGAAATACTTTTGCAGATATTACTTCCACCCTTCATAGTTGAATTTTTTGGAAGAGTATGCTCACATACTCTGTATATCAGGCATGTCAGAGAATGAACAAAACAAAAAACTGTAGCACTTTAAAGACTGTTACTGTATATTTTAATGAGAGCTTTCATGGATCAAGTTATACCAGTTAGTCTTTAAAGTGCTACAGCATTTTTGTATTCATTTATTCTTTGTTTATTCTCTGATATACTTCCACCCTGTTGCAGTATTTTCATACAGCTCCCTACAGCTTTACACTGTTCTCAGTCACTGTTTGAAACTGGGGTTCGAAGTACTGGAGTCTATGTTTTTGCCCTGAGTTTCCTTATTCTCTTCCCTCTGCATCCCACTTTCCTCTTCAGTCATGCATTTCCAATTGTATTCCCACAGGCAAGATCCTTACTTTCATTGATTATGGCCTTTTTCAGGAGAAGAATAAGGCATATATGCTTTAAATAAATACTGTACGTAGCTGTTCGTTCTGTGGTTGGCAGAAGTTCCAGGTCAGCTAACCCTTTTTTTTTCTTTTCCAGGGGTTCCCAATCTTTTCAAGCCAGGGGCCGGGTCACACTCTCTCAGTCAGCTTCAAGAGCCAGACAGCCATTTTGCCATGCCTGCACAATGGGGGTAGCCATTTTGTCCCAACAGCTTCAAACGGGAGACCATTTTGTTTCTTGAATGCCCTTAGAGGGGTGGGGTGGCACATAAAATGGCGCTGTGGGTCAGATCTGGCCCACAAGCCTTCGGTTGGGAACCTCTGCTTTATTGGATATTTTGCAATGCACTATGCACTTGGCTTACATAAGATCACCAAAGTCCAGGTTACATAAACAATAAAATATAGGCAGCCACAATTTTAATATTTTGCTTCAGTTGAAAATTGAGAATCAGATTAGAACAGAATGCAGTTTTTTTCAGCTTATCAAATTAACAGCCTCGCTGAGCATCTTCATTCCTTATTAATAATAACTAAAGTGGATGGTATTTTTTAATGGTGCTGTTCAAACATTCGGTTGCTCCAATTAACACCAAAGATGAATTGGGATGTTTACTAATGAGATGAAAAGCATCTCATTTCTTTAGACAGCGAAGAGCAAAGAATGTCTTTTTGTAAATATAATAATAGCGCATGGCAAAAGGTGGTTTTTAAAAAATGCAACAATTCCCAGACCTCACTAACCATTCCAGCTGTGGGACATTCTGGGCGTTTTGGTCTGAAAAAAGTAACTTTGCCACAATCTAAGATGATCTACTAGGTGGTGACCAAACTATGAAGTTTCACTGCCAAACTATTTGTGACAGATTTCTGTTATGGGGTACCTGCTTCAATCGGTCATTATCATTTATATGTTAAGGACATATCACTTATATAGCACTTTGAATTTTTGATAACATTCAACATTTTGTAATAGCTAAGGTTGCAAGTCATTCTATATATCATTCTGTTTAGTATAATGTTTTTTCCTACACATCCTGTAATAATAATATCAATAATAATCATGCGCTATCGAGTCTGTTTGGACTTAATGGCAACCGTTTACAGCAGGCGTTCCAAACCTTTTCAAGAGGGGGGCCGGGTCATGCTCTCTCAGTCAGCTTTGTGGGCCAGACAGCTATTTTGCCCTGCCTACAGGATGGGGGTGGCCATTTTGTCTCAACAGCTTCAAAGGGGTGGCCATTTTGTTTCTCAAATGCCCTTGGAGGGGTGCACATGAAATGGTGCTGTGAGCCGGATCTGGCCCATGAGCCTTAGATTGGGAACCGGGCTCATTCTGGAACTGTGTATCTTGCCCAAGGCCACACAGCCTGGTTCTAACCACAGCAAGAAATTGAACTCCCAACCTTTGACTTCAGAACCAGATTCCTAAATGACTGAGCTATCCAGCCAGCTAAAACCACATAAAAAAACCATATATAAATGCATCAAATGGAGTGGGTTTTACCAGTTTCATAAGATCATCCTTTACAAGTGAAACTCGGAAAATTAGAATATCGTGCAAATGTTCATTCATTTCACTTAAAAGGTGAAACAAATATATGAGATAGACTCACTACGTGCAAGCAAGAGATGTCATGCCTTAACTTGTGATGATCATGGCGTACAGCGTACATGAGATTATGTGATGATTATGGGGTACATGAGATGGGGGGTTGGGGTTTTCCACGCAGGCCCTAGTCCTTAGGTAAAGGCAACCCTTGCTTGAAAGCCAGTTGTGTCTGACTCTAGGGTTCAGTGCTCATCTCTGTTTATAGCCAAAGAGCCAGCGCTGTCTGTGTTTGTAGACATTTCCATGGACATGTGGCAGGCATGACTAGGCACCGGAGTGCACGGAATGCTGTTTACAGTAGGGCAAATTCAAGTGTGGACAAATTATTTAAACTAATTAGCCCTGTTAGGGCCATTCCTGTAGCCCTTCAGTTTCTCCAGTAGATGTCTCTATTTAGTTGTAAACTGAAGCTTCGTAAACCTTTGGCTACCATTTGATGTTGTTTCCAGAGAACATAATTTTCAGTCTCTTTCTCTCACAATGCTAACAAAGTACCAGGCATGCTATTTTTTCTTCAAGAGTGCAAGTTCATGTTAATTTGGGAGTAGTGTGGAAGGAACCACACAACACTCCATGCTACTCCCACATCTACGTACTGTATACTTTAAATGTCCATTAAGGGACATCAAGTGGAAAATATGGGTCTATGAAAGTAACTTTATTGTGACTTGAAAAGCTTTCAGAGTTCTATTTCAAATGTGACATAACAAGTAGTTATAAAGGTACTTTTCATATCATAACTCACCTTTTCTAATTGCTTTCAATAAATATTAGAGGGAAGTTTGGTAAGTGTGTTCAAGTTTTACACTGATACCTTATCAATCGGAAGTAGCACGTGGGTATGGCTTGGTTGGTCTTTATTTTTAAGGTGCAGTACCACAACCTGTCAGGAATGTGGTGGCTCAAGTGGTTAAGACGCTGAACTCGATGACTGGAAGGTCGGAGTTTGATTCCCGAGTACTGCAGGACGGAGGGAGCACCCGTTTCTGTCCCAACCCCTGCCAACTTTGCAGTTCGAAAGCAAGAAATTGCAAGTAGATAAATAGGGACCACTTTGGTGGGAAGGTAAACAATGTTCTGTGTACTCCGGTGTTGAGGCATGCCTGCCACATGTCCACAGAAACATCTGCAGATACAGTGCTGGCTCTTTGGCTGTCACCGTGGGCTGGATGGAATGGCATCAGGGGTTGGGTCCGGCCCACAGGCCGTAGGTTGTGACGAACCCCCTGGCTTGAAAACCAAAAGGATGGCAGGTCAGCAGTTCGAGACCCAAGTGCTAAGTAGTGGTGGGCATCAGCAGGTTTGTACCAGTTCACCAGAACCGGTATCAGAAATTCTTGCTGGCCCCACCCACCCATCTCTAGCACCAGAAAGAGGGCCTTTTCTGAGTGGGCTCCGGCCCTATGGAACCTCCTGCCAATAGAGCTACGACTCCAGACGGAGTTGCTGCCCTTCATGAAAGGGTTAAAAACCTGGCTTGCAAAGCAGGTGTGGGGCACTGGGGATGCAGTGACCCCCGCCTGCTGGCTGATATAGTAATATCGCTCCCTGGCTCTTTTCAGTTGTCGGGCTAATTTTTTATTGTATTTTTAATTGGTTTTAAGTTTTTTTATAGCTCTCTAGTGGGATTTATGTAGTTCATGATGTAATTGTTGTACGCTGCCCAGAGTCGCTTGCCGAGTGGGTGGCAATACAAATGTGACTAATACATTAATTAATAAATAAATAATTCCTAACTGGGAGGCGGAAGGTCAGTGGTTCGATTCCCGAGTACTGCAGGACGGAATGAGCTCCCGCCTTTGTCCCAGCTCCTGCCAACCGAGCAGTTCGAAAGCACGACATTGCAAGTAGATAAATAGGGACCACTTTGGTGAGAAAGGTACACAGCGTTCCGTGCACTCCGGTGTTTAGGCATGCCTGCCACATGACCACGGAAACGTCTGCAGCAGCAGACAGCACTGGCTCTTTGGCGGCTTTGAAACAGAGAGGCATACCTCTCAACTGCGGCTCTGGAAAATACGGGACCTGCACAGACCGGTTCTGCGCAGGTCGCCTTCTATGCATGCTTTTACGCTTTAGAAGGCTGTTACGCTTGGTAGAACCCTTCTACGCTTGCGTGCAACCCTTCTACACATGCGTAGAAGGCTTCTACGATCCCCTTCTGCGCAGATCGCCTTCTACGCATGCGTAGAAAGGTTCTACGCATGCGTAGAAGGCGATCTGCGCATGCGTAGAAGGTGATCTGCGCAGAAGGCATGTGCAGTACCTCTTTCCCCCCTGCTGCCAATTCCGGGGTTTTGGCAGCTGCGGGCGGGAAATGGCGCAAATCGGCGCTGAAAATCGGGAAATCCCAGCCAATCTGGGAAGGTTGACAGGTATGCAGAGATGAGCACTGCACCTTAGAGTCGGATACGACTGGCTTTCAAGCAAGGGGAACCTTTACTTCTACCTAATTTGGGTGCAACGCAGGGCCATGCGCACCATACCACGCCCAGTGCCCACAGCATAGTAGAATTTTTTTGGGGGAGCCCACTACTGGTGCTATGTGACGAAGCGAGCTCCCATCTCTGCCCCGGCTCCTGCCAACAACCTCGCCTTTTCGAAAGCCAGAATTTGAAAGCAGATCAACAGGTACCCCTTGGGCAGGGAAGGTAACAGCGTTCTGTGCGCGCCACGTGATGACAGAGACATCTGCAGACGCAGAGACAGCCTTTGGGAGTCGACCTCCTCCTTTCTGATTCTGCAGAGTCTGGGGAAAATCTGCGACTGGCTCCTCCTCCTTGCCTCCCTCCCTGGCCAAAAGGGGCGTGGCTTTCCAGGAAGCCCCTCCCCCTCCCTCCCTCCCTGGGTGGGCTGGGCTCTCCATCCATCCTCTTGGCCGCCTGGTGCCTCCTCCTCCTCCTCCTCCTCCTCCTCCGTTGCCCGTTGCAGCGCCTCTTCCCCGGCCAGGATGGTGATCAAAGTCTACATCGCGTCCTCTTCTGGCTCCACGGCGGTAAGGACGGACCGATCGCCCCGGTTTCCCCCCGAAGCCCGTCTCTCCAACACTCCCACCCACCCCGGGGGGGGGGGGAGAGTTGCCGCAAGCAGAGGAGGGGCGGCTCCCCTCCTCCTCCTCCTCCTCTTCCTCCTCCCTACCTTCCTCCGCATCTGAGATCACTCCAGTCTTTCCAAAAAGTTTATGGGGTGTGTGGTGTCCCTTTATGCCGATGGAGGAACACGAAAGGGATCGCAGAGGTCAGCGCGTAGCTTTAAGTCCCCCCCCCGCCCCCCGCGTTAGGGGGGGTTGCCGCGTTGGCACGTTTTCTGGAAACACGTGTGCACGCTCACACACGCCTCTGGGGGCTGCGCGGCGCCTTTGGGAGTGTCTACGCGCCATCCTGCGCTCTAAAACTCCTTCCAGCAAAACCAGCGCAAAGTCCTGCAGGATCTGAAAGGGTTAATCCGTTTGGGGATGGGGGGGCAGGAGGGTCCGTGAACGAAAGCCGCGCCCCCCTTTCTCAGATGCGTGGAATTTAGCCTCAAAGAAGGGGTGCCCAAACTACTACAGTAGTGGGCCAGATCTGGCCCCTGAGGCCAATTCGTCCGGCCCCTGAGGCCCTCGTCGCTCCCGGTGGCGGAAGTAAAGCACACTTACAATCTATCTCATCCTGTTTGCAAAACAGGTTGCAAAGCACGTTTTACGTCCGCTTCGGGGTGAATTGGCGTTAGGGGCCAGATCTGGCCCACTGGCCATAGTTTGTGCACCCCTGGTTTAAGCAGAGAAAGGGGGCAGCTTAAAATCTCATCTCACCCTGTTGCAAAACAGATTGCAAGGCGCGTTTTTGCTTCGCTTTTGGGAGCAGCAAGGGTGTCGGGGGGCCGGATCCGGGCCACGAGCCATAGTTTGGGCACCCCGGTTTAAGCAGAGAAAAATGGCAGCTTAAAATCTATCTCATCCTGTTGCGAAGCAGATTGCAAGGCACGTTTTGCTTCCGGTGGGAGGAACCACGCTACCGGCCCACTGAACCACGTGACCAGCCCGCGGCCCGAGACGTTTGGGCACCCCTGCCTTAAAGTATTACTACTAAAACAGAAACAAAACAAAAATGAGCTCCTCCTTAGGGAATCTCACTTGAATAAATGACTTGAGCAGAATTTACTTTGGAATAAACGTGTAAGGCCAGTTCTTGCTCCGATTTCTTTACCAAACAACCCCGAAATCTGAGAATTTCAGCCAGTGCTGGACATATATATTAATTATAAGGACATAGAAGTGATTTAGGTAGGATTTTCATTAATTAATAAATTACTGTGTATCGGAGAGTGAACAAAACACAAAGGCACAAAACATTGTGGCACCTTAAAGACTAACTCCTGTATTTTAATGTTGACTTTTGTGAACCAGGTGCACTTCCTCAGACATTAGAGTGAGATTTCATGGCATCAATTTGTGCACATCAGTTAGAGAAGTGCACAATGGTTAGTCAAAATGCATTGCCAACAATGTGTCTTTCACGGACCAATCAGAATTCTGTTACCAATTTAGGATCGCATAGGGGGAAATTAGAGAAGTCTGGGCAGCAAATAGTTACTCATTAACAAGGTGCAGGTTAAATTCCCAGGTGTCGGTGCTGTAACACAACCAGCATCTCATTAAAAAAGTGACAATTTGTTGCCAGAAGTTAATTTGATTTCTCTTACACAAACCTAAATTAGCCATAGAAACTTGTATTTTTTCTTTGTATTTTGCATTCAATGTAGCTGTGAAGTTTATACTCACCCTATAGCAGTGGTTTCTAATGTGGGGCCCACGCCCCACAGGGGAGCTTCAATTCCCAGAAGCCTAAGTCAATACATTAGTGTAAAAGTTCTCAACCTTTTTAAGCCAGGTGCCGGGTCATGCTCCCTTAGACAGCTTCAGGGTCCCGACGGCTATTCTGCCCTTCCTCCACCACATGGCACTTCCTGGTGTGGTGGAGGCGGTGGGCCCCCCCCCCCGCACGAAATGGTGCTGTGGGCCGCAGGTTGAGAATCCCTGGATTAGTGCTTTGGGGAATTGACTTAGACTTCTGGGAATTGAAGTCTAATTCCCTTTTATTCCCTTTTATTCTTTTAATTGGGGTGGGGGGTAGTAGGGTGGGGAAGTGAGTGGGCGATTTGGGATTTTAAAATCTGTTTTTATACATTTTTAACTGCAGTGGCTCAAGTAGGTAAGACGCTGACTGGGAAGCGGAAGGTCAGCAGTTCGATTCCCGAGTGCTGCAGGATGGAATGAGCTCCCACCTTTGTCCCAGCTCCTGCCAACCTAGCAGTTCGAAAGCAAGAAATTGCAAGTAGATAAATAGGGACCACTTTGGTGGGAAGGTAAACAGCGTTCTGTGCGCTCCAGTGTCTAGTCATGCCTGCCACATGACCACAGAAATGTCTCCAGAAGCAGACAGTGCTGGGCTCTTCGGCTTTGAAACAGAGATGAGCACTGCACCCTAGAGTTGGATACGACTGGCTTTCGAGCAAGGGAAACCATTATAACTGTTGTACGCCACCCTGAGTCAGGTTCCCCTGATTGGGCGGCATATAAATTTAAAAATTAAATTAAATTACAGTCCAAAAAACCAAGGTTGGAAACCACTGAACTAGCGTCATAATGTAGGTTCGATGAGGATTTCTTTCCAACAATACTGCTGCAATTTTTATGTTTTTAAAATGCTCCAGAAGTAATGGAACACCAACTTGATGTCATACCAAAATAGAAATCCATTTACTGGGGGAACTGGCTTTTTCTGCCATGGTGTTACTTAGGTCCTTCGATGGACTGGTTGCTTGGTGGGCTAGAAAGGTATGCAAGGCTATTATGTGTGTTTATGATGTGCCATGCCTAGTTTTTTAAGATTGCTCTTGCTTGCTTGTGGTTGTAAGCCCGGTCAGCCACCACCCCCTGTGTACACAGGCTTACCACTTTATGTCAAACAATTGTGTGTAACCGTAACAAGAATGCTTCCTGAAAATGGAGCTCGGAGTGTTACTGCTCGAAAGTCGTTCCAAACTTTCTCCTTAATGCATTTATCTTTCTAAAAGTACAAAAGGGGGGACGTGGAATGTTTGCAAATGGAATCAGGGCCATCTGGGCCTGCGGTTGTGTGTTTTTTAAATTGGATTTTAATTGGACAAGCAGGGGTCCATTAGCATCAGTTTTCAGATGCAGAACCTAATGGTAGATTTATTTATATTATTTATTGGAATATTTTATTTTTTTGGTTTATATTGCCGCCCAACTCCGAAGATTGTGGGCAGCTCACAAAAAATATAACCAATCACATTTTTTTTAAAAAAAAACAATTAAAAATGCCACCAAAAATTACTCCGACCCCTACAGATTAGCAGCCGTGTTAGTCTGTTTCAAGAATATCAAAGGATGAACAAAAATGTTATAGCACTTTAAAGACTAACTGTTGTGTTTTAATGTTAGCTTTTGTGGCTCAAGTCCACTTCATCAGACCATGATATATTATTTTATTTATCTATCTATTCACATAATGTATATCAGAATAAAATCATCCGGTTATAAGCAAAGCAATCACACTTCTATACCGCTCCATAGTATTTTCTGGATGGTTCACAAGTCATTCATTTGATATGCATGCCACCCACTCAGCATACGCCGACTCAGGGCGGCTCACAACATAGCAAACAAGAATACAATACAGCAAAAATAAAGTACACAATATAATAGAATACAGTAACATCTCAGTGACACAGTAACATCTCAGTAACACAATAACATCTCAGTAACACAATAACATCTCACACGTCTCACTCCGGCCCCAAACAAGTCCAAAAGTAAAAAGAGGCGTCGTCGAAAGTCTTTGGCGGTGGTGGTAGGTCCCGGCGTCCGGCGCTGCGGAGGTCTCTCTGCCCCATCCACAAGGGAGACCGGAGGCGGCAACAGTTGATTAGCATTGTGCCCCCAACATGCTGGGTACTCATTTTACCCACCTTGGAAGGCTGAGTCAACCTTGATCCCTGGTCAAGATCGAACTTACAACCTTTTGGTTGCAGGGCAGCAGTTTAACCACTGCACCACCAGGGCTCCTAATAACTAATAAAATAACTAATAAAAACAGGGGAAAAAATCCAGATCCCATTAGAAAATCTTAAAACTATAACAGTATTTATAGTAAAAGTAGATGTATGCTTCAGGTGCCTCTATGTTTGGAAACAGTTACCTGTCTTCTTCACAACCCCTGCTTTCTGGACTTAAATAAGAAAGCGTGTAGGGAAAATAGTTTCAACCATAGAACTTTTTTTCTGTTTGCAAATTCACTTTTTCTTTGATGGAGATTAGCCAGGAAATAAGCATCTGATTAATCCACTTAACACCCTTCTTTTCTCTACTAATACAAGCCTCCTGCTGTTTAGCGCTGATCGTTTTGTAGATCTGTGAAACCAAGTACAGTATTAGTTTTTCCCATGTTGCTTTCCTTTTTTATATATATATATATATATATATATATATATATATATATATATATATATATATATATATATATATATATATATATATATATATATATATATATATATATATATATATATATATATATATATATATATATATATATATATATATATATATATATATATATATATATATATATATTTTCTCTCCATTTTGCCAATCCTGGAACCTTGAATGTCCTTCTGTTTGTTACATCTCTGTATGTCATTTGTCCAGATGGCTCAAGAAAGGCATAAAATAGTATTCCTAAGGTGTCTCTTCTCCTCTTGATACTGTCCATTTTTTTGTTGTTCAGTTGCCCAGTCGATTCCGACCCTTTGCGACCCTACGGACCATTGCCCGCCGGGCACCTCTGTCCTCCACCATCTTCCTCAGCCAGCCCAGCTCTGTCCAGATACAACCCTACATAACTTCAGAAGTAAAGAAATGTCGGACTTTTGGTTATAAATCAAATAAAACTCTGTCGTAGTCTAGATGAGGCCTTTGGCTTGCCAGGAGTTTTAGGGTCATTTCCCACAATCCAGTATGCAGTAAAACACTTCCCCGCAGCCATTTCAGGGTTCAGTTCTGAGAACCTCTCTCCATTGGCCATGGAAGGGTTGCAAGTCCAAAATGTCAAGAACAAGAGCATGGAAGGTAGTCTGCCTAACATACAGGTCAGTCTGCCAGAACATTACTGTCTTGGTTCTTATCACCCAACACAGCCACTTCATTCTGATTGGGGGCGTTGGGGACAATTCCTGGATTTGGACCATAAAGTATCAGCCTTTGCAGCAAAGAGTCAACATGATTACTGTGCAGAATTACCAGTGATGCAGAGGAGAGCACATCATGCGATTGGTGGTTGAGTATGACACAGTATATGTTGTTTTGAAAACATGACTCCGACAGTTCAGCATACAAGACTTTCATGTCATTGTTTCCTCCTCCTCCCCCGTGTTCAGGTCAAACTTTAAATTTCCAAAATAAAACGACCTTGCCTCTGTTGTTGGCCAAAATTAAATCCTCATCGGTGCATGTTTCTGGCAGTAATCGGCAGACCAGCCAATGAGCCAGATTCTGTGTCTCTCCACATTCTCACTGTGTGTTGTTTTCCGCCGATTGATGAGCATGCTGGTCTTACATTTAAGAGCTCCAACCCTCAGCCTATTCAGGGCCCTCCAAGTGACATAGGGGGAGGTCTCGCTCTTCAGCCATATCAGTTCTTATGTATCGATGAAAAAAGAATAGGTTTGCTTTGAGCTGGCTTATCTGTGGTGACATATAAGCCAAACATTCTCCACCTATGGGTTAAAACATCAGCTTCTTGCAAGTCCAAAGAGATCCCTGTTTGGAAGCTGAGATGAGAAATGTTACTCTTTTAGACTAGGTTTCCCTTGCTCGAAAGCCAGTCGTATCCGACTCTAGGGTGCCGTGCTCATCTCTGTTTCTAAGCCGTCTGCTTCTGCAGACATTTCCGTGGTCATGTGGCAGGCATGACTAGACACCGGAGCGCACGGAATGCTGTTGACTACAGCTGCAGTTTTCTGGGAGTTCTCAATGTCAAAAGAAACACACACACACCCATTTTTAGTTAGGAGGACTTCTAAAATGGGGTTGAATCTCCCTGTAAGGACTGTGGGCAGTCATGTGTATACAGGATGCACAGTTAGGCAGAATTGATTTGTGTCATTGATACTGTTTTAGAAGACTTTCGACGGGCAGTTTTAACAGTGATCATAGATGTGGCAACCGGTACATTATGCTTCAAATAGGATACGGTGGAGTGACTTTTAGCAAGGCTGAACCTGTTTTGTTAGCACTTCTTTTATAAGATGGGAGCCATTGCTAAAGCAGTGGTTTTATTAGAAGGGAGAAATGAGAAAATTCAGTTCATTTCCTGCGCCGTCCTTCACAAGTAGCAAAGGTTTGTCACATCCTTCTCAAAACCCATAACTTCCGGATGGTCGCAGCTGTTTTGGAAGATATTAAGCAGACGGGTGCAAATCTGCCTGGGATTCTGTGGAAGTCCTGTTTTGGCCAAGGGTGGACTTGGTCATCCATTCCAATGGTGTAATTTTGGGATTCTTGATTGAGTTACCCATGGTAATTTAATTCTGCTCTAGAATGTAATATCAAAGCTTCCTTTCCACAGATGTACCTATCAAATTAGAGCAGGGATTCTCAACCTGCGGCCTGTGGGCCAAATGTGGCCCATGGCACCATTTCATGTGGCCCACCACCACCTCCCACACCAAGAAGTGCCATGTGGTGGAGGAAGAGCAAAATGGTCATCCGGCCCCTGAAGCTGTCTGAGGGAACGTGACCCAGCCCCCGACTTAAAAAGGTTGAGAACTCGTGAATTAGAGAGAGAGAGTTGTTGTTGTTCAGTCGCATAGTTGAGTCTGAACCTTTGCGACCCCATGGACCATCGCACCCCTCATCCTCCTCAACCTGCCCAGTTCTGTGCCCATTGCATCAACAAAACCATCTAGCCATCTCATTCTCTGCCGCCCCCCCCTTCTTCTTTTGCCCTCGATCTTTCCCAGCATCAAGGCTTCCTCAAGTGAATCCTCTCTTCTCACTTGACATTGAGTTGTGCTTTTTGTGGATGTCCTAAGTGGCAAGAGGAGAAAACTACTCAATTCCTGTATTGATCAGTATGCACAAAGATCTCTGAAGCGCCGTGGTCTCCTTGGTCAGTTCCTACTGGGCTTCTGAGAAGGCGTTGTGTAAGTCTCCCTCAACGCTGGCATGCTTTCACAACATTGCTGCAGCGTAGGACAGATGTTGTCTGCCACATCCCTTGCTCAAAACACATGACGCAATGGCAGCAAAGACACTGCTGCTCCCACACGTTTTTGGGGGTGATGGGATGAATGGAAAGGGAATATTTTTGTGAATATTGATTACTTGAACGTATATGTTGACTTTTCTCCAGTGAACCCATGATGAGATCGAGGGCTCTTCTCTGCATTTCCATCACAAGAGCCCTGCAAGTTGCTGGCTCTTTGGCTCTAAATGGAGCTGGGCTCCGTCATGTTACTTTATTCTATTGCGTTGCATTGTATCTTACTACTTTCTTATGTGTTTTGTGCTTTGCTCTTGCTATTGTGTATTTGTTTTTTGTTATATTGTATCTTTACTGACGTGTTGTGACGTGAGCCGCCTGTGGTGAGTAGGGCGGAATAATAAATAAATAGATAGATAGATAGATAGATAGATAGATAGATAGATAGATAGATAGATAGATAGATAGATAGATAGATAGATAGATAGATAGATAGATAAATGAGCATCGCCCCTTCGAGTTGGATATGACTGGCTTTTGAGCAAGCTCGACCATTTTCTTTGCCTAAGGACATTTTCAGAACAAGCATTTCTAAAACGTCACTCTTGCGCTGACGTGCTGATTCATTTTTCAGCAGCAATGTACATCGCGTATATAGGTCACTCAGGAAGTGCAGGCTTGTATACAGCCTAGTACCGTGATGGCGAACCATGGCACTCCAGATGTTCTTGGACTTCAATTCCCAGAAGCCCAAGCACCCTGTGAATCCACACGGATGGGTTTACTGCGGTTCATCCGGCCCACGGTGCCCTCGTTGCTCCCAGAAGCGGAAGTAAAATGCGCCCGTACAGATCTGGCCCACAGTGCCCCAACCCCCCTTTGTTGCACCAGAAATGCTATGTGTGATAAATGGATTCCCCCATTGTGCAAGCAGGGCTGTCCAGCCCCTGAAGCGGTCTGAGAGAGCTTGATTTGGCCCTTGTCTTGAAAAAGTTGGGAACTTCTGGTTTACGGAGTCTGCCGTGTTCTCATCAGAAATTGTCTACTGCTCAGTGTTGACATCATAAGGACTAGAAACATGGATTTTAGTAGAACAAAACGGGGGAAGTGCTCCTGAATCCTACAGTGAGTACTCACTTTAGTTCCTGCACGCTGGGTTGTGAAACAATTATCCAAGTTAATGGATAATTGATATAAAGTACCCGCCCTCCAGCGATCGGGGAAAGTTTCCCTTGGTTGTTTATTTTGAACAAGACAAAAGCCTTTTTCAGTGCTAGTCAGATGTCTTGGGGCTGATTTCGGGGCTTGCCAAAGGCTGCATCTCTCCTACTAAAAGGCAGTCACTAAAGTTATGGCTGGGATGAGTTAAGAGGGGGGCTCTGAAGTTGTAAAAAAAAAAAAAAAAAACAGAACTGCTGGAAGAAGGCAGAGGACTGAAACCTGATCTTGGGTGCCTCCCGCCCCCCCCGCCCCCCCCCTGCACCGATGGAAGTTCTTGGTTGGGGCCCCAACATATGTTAGTTTTCTATTTAACAAAGTTGCTGTTCTGATATGTGTGGTGATGGATAGGTTTTCCCCTGACTTGCCTGCCTAATAGAAACCATTTTTCTATTTTCTTTTCTATGTCATTTGTGTTGTAATCCAAACAGTGCAACCACTATACATTTTCTCCTAGACCTTAGAAGTGTGGTGGCGAACCTATGGCACATGTGCCAGAGGGGGCACTCAGAGCCCTCTCTTTGGGCATGCGCGCCGTTGCCTCAGCACATAGTTCGCCCCGCCCCTCTGCCCAGCAGCCCAATGGGAGCACTTTCTCCCTACCCCCAGCACAGAGTTTGCCCCGCCCCTCTGCCCAGCAACCCAATGGGAGAGCTTCATCCCTCCCCACCAGCACAGAGTTCACCCCGCCTTTCTGCCCAGTGTCCCAATGGGAGCATTTTCTCCCCCCAGCACAGAGTTCACCCCACCCCTCTGCCCAGTGTCCCAATGGGAGCATTTTCTTCCTCCCCTCTGTTTGGGCACTCGGACTCTAAACAGTTCACCATCACTGCCTTAGCGCAAGTTTGCTTCTGATCTAGACCTGACCATAAGCCCTTCTGTTGTGCAGGTATGTGACTTCCAGCTACCTGTACCGGCAGCATTACCTGTGGTTGGCTACCTGTGTTACAGGCCAGATTCAGGAAACTACAGTATATGATGTTGTTAATAATGGCAGCTAAGCAGAGAGTATGCACCCTCTCCTTGTTTGGCCTCATGCTCAGAGAATTAGAATTCTGTTCTGTATCCAGGCCTTGTTTCATTCCTAGCGTAGGTGTAATGAATAGAGTGACGGACTAGGACTCTGGAGGTCCAGGTTTGAATCCCCACTTGGGGAAGGGATTGGGAAAAACCACTCTTGAAATATCCCCTTTGAAAGCCCTGTTAGGGTCTCTGTAAGTCAAGACTTGATGACACATGCTTAACTATCCCGCTCCTTCCTGAGATTGTGTAATTCAGACTCATAAATTCTTGGTTGCGTGCGAGGGCATGTAGACGTTCCAGAGTACTTTGCCTGTTTTCTGCAAGTTAGCCAATTCTTACTCCGTGTCATAGGTTTGAGCAAAAGAGCAGAAATGTCTAATTAATCCTGAGAAGGATCAGAAGAAAGCTGTTCACAAGAGAAGTGTCTCTTTTTTCCCGTTTCTAAACCCTTGCTTCTAAATCTATTGCCCTATCAAGAGCAGTTTCTTCACAGTCTGAGCATTTTTCCAACCTGTTATTTATTTACTTGGCACTGCCAACACCCGCACATCACCCTTTACCAAACAGCACATGCTAAACAGTGGCGTAGGCAGTCTGGGTCTGTATCTCAAGGAGCAGAACAAACTTGATCTTCTCTATAACAGGAGAGGAGAAGGGAAATAAAGTTACAGTAAAACCCCTAAAGGTAAAGGTTTCCCTTGCTCAAAAGCCAGTCGTATCCGACTCTAGGGTTCAGTGCTCATCTCTGTTTCAAAGCCGAAGAGCCAGCCCTGTCTGCTTCTGCAGACGTTTCCGTGGTCATGTGGCAGGCATGACTAGACACGAGTGCACAGAACGCTGTTTACCTTCCCACCGAAGTGGTCCCTATTTATCTACTTGTAATTTCTTGTTTTCACACTGCTAGGTTGGCATGAGCTGTTCTGTAGGCTTTTATGTAAATGTTGTTGTTTTTTACTTAACTCGAAGCAAAACCATAGGAAAATGATATTTATATAAATCGAAGCAACGCCATAGGAAAAACGATGTTTTTACGTAACTTGAAGCAAACCCATAGGAAATTACTACTACTACTTACTTTATTAGAGAAATTGTATTATATAAATTGGGACATTTATGTAAAACTCATTATGTAAGTCGAATTTTATGTAACTCAAGGCATATGTAAGTCGGGGTTTTACTGTATAGCAAACGAGATTAAGCTGAGCAAAATGAATGGGATGAAATGACCGTCTTTCCCGTTTCTAACCTACGGTATATTAGGCAGAGCCAGCATGTGCAGTGGTTACAGATCTTCAGCAAGGAAGGTTAGGCTTGAAATCAAGTCCTCATTCTTTCCACTGCGGCTTTTCCACTTTCCCTAAATCAGAAGTTCTCAACCTTTTTAAGCTGGGGGCCGGGTTATGCTCCATCAGACATCTTCAGGAGCTGGATGGCCATTTCCCCCCTTCTTCCACCACATGTCACTTCAGGGTGTGGTGAAGGCGTTTGGGCCCCCCCACATGAAATGGTACCGCAGGCCGCATCTGGCCCTTGGGCCGCAGGTTGAGAATCCCCGCCCTAAATCTTCTGGGATGGTACTTAGAACTCGGGTGTTTTCAGCATTCCTGTTTTTGATTTTAGAAACTAGTTCTCCCCACCCCCAATACTATAGTGCACTTTTCGTACTTAAATTGCTGTTGCCTGTGAAAGAAGTGAAATGCATATTTGGCAGGAAGGCCGGGGTTATATTTGTCATTTAATTCAAGCTCAGCAACATACTTGCAAGTTTTGGTGGGTGCTGAGGTTTAGCTAAGGTTTAGCAACTCTGTCTTTAGATTATTGGGCAAGTAGATTACAAATAACAGAATTACCCTTCGGAGTAGGCTTATCCCCCCCACCCCCGCCTTCCCAGTTCACCTCTTCCACTGATTTCTTCCCACAACTTTTGACACTTCTTTAGTTTGTGTGGGGAGTTAGGTTTGGGTTGGGGCTTCATTCTATACCAGTGGTGGTGAACCTTGGCACTCCAGGTGTTCTTGGACTTCAATTCCCAGAAGCCCAAGTCAGCACTCCTGCTGATCAGGTCTTCTGGGAATTGAAGTTCCAGGGAGTGCCACGGTTCGCCATCACTGTTCTATACTGACTATTGTTCCACTGCACAAATAAAACATGTTAGAGGAAGACTTCTAACCATTTGGAAAATGCTGTATCACTGTTCAATTTAATGTCACTTAATAGGATTTATTCCAGTTAATGGAATCAATACTTTCTGCAAGATTTTCGAAGGCATTTTAACCCCTCATGACTTGCAAAGAATTGTTGTGGATTGGAATGGATAGTCTCCCAAAAATTCCAACAAAAGTCATTTTACACCAGCCAAGAGACTAGTATTTTATCCTTCTGTACTAGCCATGCTAGGGACTGCGGTGGCTTAGTGGTTAAGACACTGAACTTGATGACTGGAAGGTCGGCAGGGCAGCAGTCCGATACCCAAGTACTGCACGACGGAGTGAACTCCCATCTCTGTCCTAGCTCCTGCCAACTTAGCAGTTCGAAAGCAAGAAATAGTAAGTACAGTAGAACCTTGAATAAAGTCCAAACTCCATTCCACAAGTTTGTAGTTTATCCGGTTTTGGACTTTATCCAAGGTTCCTATACCAAATACCTCGGATAACGTCCATTTTTTTAGCGGTTTTGGACTTTATGCGATGCATCACGTGTGCATGAAAACCGCGCACCCCTGGTCTAACACAAAGACTATAGCCAGCTCGTTCACTCACAAAAAGATGTCAATTTTTCAGAAATGTAGATGCCATGGAAAGGGAAAAACTGGAAATTGGAATGACAGATGGAAATAGACACCGTATTAATTTTCATGTCAATTCTAAACATATTTCAATACTTTAGGAACAAAAAAAAAGATCTATCCTTCACTTGGTTGGCATATAAAACTACTATTTGGCATATTGGTGAAATTCAGAAATAAAGCTTTATGATGCAATGCTAACACAAGTGCCAGCTGTAGGGCATTCATAATGGGCATTTGGAATAGGCAGGAGATTCTTGTGTTGGCAAAGTCCTTTTATGCCAACAGAAATGCCTTTGTGTTGGCAAAAATCCCTATTCACTGGCTAACCTCCGGCCTCTGCATGCTAAGGGAATCTGCTAGTTTAACTGCTGTGCTTTCTAAGACCAGCTATCAGAATAGTCAAACGAAGGAGTGGAGAAGGAAAGAGGTGTTCGATTTGCCAAGTTTTCTTCTTTCTGTTGTTCTGCCGTATCTGAATAATGGTGAGCCTCATGGCGATCAACCATGAAGACTGTCCTGAGAATATAATGCTGTGGCCTTTCATCTGCCTTCTGCATCGCAGCATGACACCCATAGTACCACTGATCCAGTTCCACGAGTCACTTTCTGGTCTTGAGCCCTTTTGGCACTCAAAGTCCTCCTCATCCCCAGGCCAGGATGGATGAAGCTACTGCCTTCCATCAAGATGGATTCAAGTGGGATTTAATCCACTTGAGGACCATCATCCTTCCATGTGGACTTCAACACACAAGCCATTAGTCCTCAGGGTTGTCAGGTTAGTTAACTGCCACCTGACACCTGGCATTGAGTCACTGGCAGTAGGGTCTACTCCATTACCATAGCAGGAGAAACCTGGCCAGACACTGATGCCGAGTTTTAGAAGATCCCAACTTCTTCTAGCCTAGGGACACAGCCACTATCTTGGGACAAAGTTAAGCCAAAGTAAAGTAAGTTAATCTTAAGTAATTTCTGTCATACTTAAGCTGGGAGAGATTTGGATTCAGCACAGCTTCAGTTGCTCTAGGGTCAATCCATGGGGCCTCAGCCATGTACCACAAAGACATGTCGTAATGACAGATGCTCACATAAGTCTGCCTTTTGACTGACCAGTAGTTGCCCAGAATGTTGTGTCAAGCGAGTTGGAACAAGAAGCATAAGCATTACTTAATATGTCATCCTTGGCTCAAAAAACAAAACCTACAGCCAGAGAGGAAAGATGCAACAAGAACTCAGCAGTAATTATCAATATCTAAAAATAGCCGGTATTATCAGACCTCATGTAAGGAAAACATTTGGATCTTGTTGCTGCAAATGTTCTTGATGCTCCTTGAATGTTTTAGGTTCTTAGAAGAGTGTCGTCTCCCAGTTATTGAGATGGTTGAAAAACTCTGGGATATAATAATTTCATGTCAGAGATTACTCTGGGTTGAAAGGATTTTTGCTGGAGAAACTCCACTCAGGGGACGTTTGAATGAGGCTCCTTTCATGTTCCCAAGTGTAGCTCTTGCAACTAGAGTAGGCCCTATGACTCAATGGATATTTGCTGAGTCAACTCTTCCATAAGTTCCACTGTTTGAATGGGCCAACACTGATCCTGAGCCCTTTTGCATGCATAGTTGGGTTTTGATACCTGACCTTCCAGTCTCCAGCTCAGCATCTTAACCACTAAGCCACTGGGGGAGCTGGTGTGAAATCCATATTATCATCCCCCCTCCCCCCCCAAGCTTTGCTGTCACCTTAGCTCAGGCATGATTTGAAGTACTGTATAATGTGTGAGTTGAGAGCTCACACCATATGTAGACTATCAAAATCTACCATATGGATTCTTAGCCAAGCATGGTCAACTGTTTTGTGGAAACTGGGCATATGTTTTGTGCATATTTTAGTTTGCTGTATTCAAATAAAACAAACTGGGTTACCAACAGTCTCAAGCAAGGAATTCCTGTTCCCTGTTACTTGCAGTGCCAACCCCCCCCCCTCCTCCTCCCGCATCCAAATACGAATATTGGTGATCCTTATGGTGATCAGCTATGAAGATTGTCTTGGGAACCATATAATGTAGTGGTCTTCATCTGCCTTCCACATCACAGCATGACAACCATACCACTGATTCAGTTCTGTGAGTCACTTTCTGATCCTGAGCCCTTTTGGCACACAAAGTCCTCATTGTCCCCAAGCCAGTCTTGATGAAGCTGCTGCCCCCCATCAAAATGGATTCAAGTGGGATTTAGTCCACTTGGGGACCATCACCCTTCCCTGTGGACCTCAGCATCCAACGCCATTAGTCCTCAGGGTTGACAGGTTAGTTAACCACCACCTGACACTTGGCGATGAATTGCTGGCAGTAGAGTCTACTCTATCACCATAGCAGGATAACCTGGCCAGACTTTTAAACCCTCCTTATTGGCTGTGTAGTAAGTTATAACTAGAGTTGGCCCATTCAAACAGTGGAACTTATGGAGGAGTTGACTCAGCAAATATCCATTAAGTCAATGGGCCTACTCTAGTTGCAATGTACGACACTAAGATGCAAGATTTTAGCCATTATGTTGTCTTTGCCCATGGTGTTCTGAGGCAAAAACCCACAATTGTGCACTTCTGAGGATGCCCTGCATTAGATAAAGCAAATAAAGTCCTAGATTAGTTAACAGAAAATGAACTCTGGGCTGAGCCTTAAGAACACACATGTCCTGTTTCTCAATATGTTTTTTTTAACTTAAAACAAGGCATGGAAAAGCTCTTGATTTATTGCAAGCTTACTTTCATGGTCTCAGAGTGGAATTTTGTGGAATGTAAGTCTGTGCAGCCATAGCTTATAAAAATAGAAAGGATGAAAAAAATGGCTTGTGTTGATTAATGTCTTCAGGAAAGGGTGGGAAATTACAGTATTTTAGAGGGTTGCTTGAGAAACTATGTAGTTTTTAGAAAACATTAGCTACATACTGTTTGGTGACATCTGGTAACACTTTGGAAAGCAGTCACATTTATGGTGGGATGAGATTTAACAGGCTATACTCTATCACACATCTGCAGTGACTTCATGGTGATCTGGTGGAGCCTGAAGAAGTATACTTAAAAGAAACTGTAATCATCATAAACTTTGGTTTAGCTGTAGTTGTGTTCCTTTTGTGAAGAGATTCCACCACCCTTCACTCCTTGGCATCTCATCCAGAACTAGAGATCACAGCCTTCCTTGTTTGAATGCCATGATTGAGACAACTGGACCTTTGGGGAAAGGGTTGATCTTTGGAATAATAATTAGCAAGCTCAGTTTTAGGTGGCTTAGCTAGCTTGCTTGACCAGTCTGGCCAGGCTTCCCTGCTATGGTCATAGAGTAGACCCTACGGCCAGTGACTCAACGCCAGTCATCAGGCGGTGGTCATTACGAAATGTCTTTGTGGTACATGGCTGAGGCCCCATGGATTGACCCTAGAACAACTGAAGCTGTGCTGAATCCAAAGCTCTCCCAGCTTAAGTATGACAGAAATTACTTAAGATTAACTAACCTTACTTTGGCTTAACTTTGTCTCAAGATAGTGGCTGTGTCCCTAGGCTAAAAGAAGCCGGGATCTTTTAAAACACAGCATCGGTGTCTGGCCAGGTTATCCTGCTATGGTAATGGAGCAAACCCTACTGCCAGCAACTCAACGCCGGGTGTCAGGTGGTGGTTAAATAACCTGAAAACCCTGAGGACCAATGGCCTTGGGTGCTGAAGTCCACAGGGAAGGATGATGAAATCCCACTCGAATCTATCTTGATGTAGGGCAGCAGCTTCATCCATCCTGGCCTTGGGCTGAGAAGGACTTTGCATGCCCAAAGGTCTCAGGACCAGAAAGTGACTCATGGAACTGGATCAGTGGCACAGGTGTCACGCTGCGATGCAGAAGGCCATTGGAAGGTCACTGCATTATATGGTTCCCCGGAAAATCTTCATGGTTGGTCGCCATGAGGATAGCCAATATTTAGAATCGGATACGGCATTTGGAGAAGAAAGAAGAAGCTTACCTGCCAGAAAATTGCCAGTGATTATTGCTTCTTAAATGAGTCTGAACTTGCACGGTATAAAAGAAACAACAGTTTTAAAAGCCAGATGGGTTGTTATTTAGAAAGGGGTTAACATAGGAACACATCTGGGGTTGAGGAGTGTATATTCCTAGAGAAAAGATAGTTGAGCCCCTGGGGTGAAATAAGAGTGATGGACTCCAGGCCCTGATGTCTTTCCTTAGCTCAGTTATTACTGTTACTCATTCTTTTCCACTCATATTTTGTCTTGCTTCCTGCTTCTCAGAGTGGTAGGAAACTTACTTGCCGCATTCGTTAATTTCTTGTGAAAGGAAGTGTCGGTTATTTGGTCTGTGTTTATCTCATCTTCCTTAGTTACAAATGCACAAAAAAATTTTTTGCATGTGGAGAACAGCCAGGCTTCCGGAAATCAGCCACCTCTCTTTTAAAAACAGTTCATGTTCTCTCTTTCTCCCTCTCGTTAAGCATGCAAGTTTGATTTTAAAAAGATCCTTCAAAAGTAACGTGTGTTTAATACTTCAGAAGAGTGCTTCTTTCAACTTTTCAATACAAAATTCGGTCTTCAACTGCAGATATTGTCTTCAGTCTTTTCATCTTCCCCCTCCCAGATGTCACACAATGCCATGGCTTGGAATAGCACATGTCATCAAGAACTCTAAGCATCTTCAGCTATCAAATCCTTCAAAAGCCATCTGTTTGGCTTATAAGCCAGTGTAGTGTAGTGGATAGAGCACTGAGCATTGGACTGGGATATGAGAGACCCAGGTTAATGGAGCTAAGAAACCTACCAGGTGACCTTGGGCAAGAGACTCTTTCCCCACCTGCCCTACCACACAGGGCTCAGTGAGGTAAAATGGAGAGTACAGTCATGGATGAGGTCTTGAGCTCAATAGTCTATCTATATCTATAAAACAGAGGTGTGGGTTTATATGTGCTCGAAAGGCTCCTACACCCCTGGACCAATCCTGCTGAAATTTGGCACATATGTACTTTGCGCTGGTGAGATCAGCACTGCAGGGGTCACAAGCCCCATGGGGGGCATACGTCCCCCAGATTGCATCCCAATTGATCTATACAATGTGTGTGTTTCCAAGTGTTGTAATTGGCTGATGTCATAGTCCCAGGTAGGTTGAGATTGTGACATCATATGACTAGATCAGCTGTAGCTCTC
Organism: Bradypodion pumilum; assembly: GCA_035047305.1. Lineage (NCBI taxonomy): Eukaryota > Metazoa > Chordata > Lepidosauria > Squamata > Chamaeleonidae > Bradypodion > Bradypodion pumilum. The sequence continues at coordinate 31,314,009 of JAWDJD010000011.1, read as the reverse complement.
TGAGCTCAGCTGTAGTTTTCACAGTAGGTGGAAGGCAAATGGGCATGTGAGATCAGCACTGTGTGGGGTCACAAGACCCATGTGGGAGTCCCTCTGAGCTCTGGAGCATCAGAGGCGGAGGCAGTGGCCAAGGTGGGCGAAGCCGAGGGGGGAGGGAAGGTCCGAGGGGTCCTCAACGGCTGTGTGCCACTCTCACCAGGTGGCCAGACACATGTATAGGAAGGATAAGGGCAGTAAGTGACCATTGATGGGGAAGCGGGACAGGTGAGGGATGAGAGAGATGGAGGAAGAGAGGCACATACACCCCACAAGGTTTCCAAGAGGGAAAGTCTGGCCTACGTTAAAGAAAAACCCGAGCGAAGCCAAGTAATCAGCTAGTAGGATATAAGCATAGCAAAGATACGACACGTGAACCTAACCTTGGTCTTATGTTTGGCAGAGACATTCCAGTCCATACCACCAGGAGGGGAATCAGAAAAACCCCTGACCTGAACCTACAGCCATCCTTTTGAGAGTTGCTCTTAATGGAGGGGCTTAGCAGGCGTATCTGGCCATTATTTTAGGAACTGGTATGGGGGTGTTTTTTCTTTTGCTTTTTTGGCACCCTCCGCAGCTTTTTGGTGCCCAGCCTGATAAAGATCTGTACCGAGTTGAACACCTACTGGTGTTTCTGATTTTTATGGTGACCCAATGAAGGCATCGCCTCCATTGGATTGTGTACAAGGACCACAAAGTGTTCCCCCTCTTATTAATTCTCCTTCTTTAGCTGCTGTATCCATTCCAGATATTGGCTGTCATCGTGGTGACAGTCTTCCTGTTCTTAACTCCTTGGAACAGTTCTTCCGAGGACATGTCACTCCACTCACTTTCTTCAGCCATGAAGTCCATCTACATCCAGGGCTTCCTCTCTTCCCAGGGATTATTAATTAAACAACAGAGATGCACATTTACATTGATATTGTAAATGTGATCTTTAACTGATGGTGTCCAAGTGACCATTTAGGACTGATGGAGGGGGTAAAGAAGATGAAGATCCATATCGTCACAAAACTGAAGATCTCCCTCTCACACACAAACACACGGACACATACGGACAGCCCGACGAGACCCAGATAGAGTCACACAGCCCCTTTCGATGCCAGCAGCTCTGAAATGCAAACACAGCCAAACATGGCAGCTACTTGCCAAGAACACAAGCAGGAGCTGCGCACTTTCGAGATAAAGCTTCTCAGCTCGTTTTGTTTGCAGCGCACTGGCTAATGACTTGGGCGGCATTACAGCTTCCTTTGTCTATAGCTCCGAAGTGCCAGGGTCGTTCCCCCAGCCGGGCGGTTGGTTTGCAGAGCGACTCTTGTGGCCTTGGAAGGATAAGCACATTCCTCGTGCTCTTTGGAATGTCAAAACTGAAGGCAAAAACACACAACTCGGACCTCAGACTGGCTCGGTTCCCTGCGGAGAAATTAATTTGCCTTGGCAAAGGTCCACCATTCCTTGTTATGGCCCCGGAATGAAACGGAGGCCTCTTCCGAGTTTTATCAACAAATAGTTCAGGCGACTTGAACAGATGCAGTTGGCAGGCACTGAGAAAACCTCCTGGAATAATGCTGTGGCAGTTCAGAACCTCAGCAGAGTCAATGGTTGGCTTTTAAAATAGATATTTTAGTACAACCCACCTGGTGTGTATGCTTTTTTTAAAAAAAAAAGCTATTCTGAATAATACATCACTTCTGAGTACTGTACTCTGTACCTAGAAGATTCAGGCCCCCGGCAGTGTCAGGAAACCACTGATGTGAGCATGCGCAAACAAACCATGTATGCGCAGAAAACCAAAGGGGCGTGGCCAAAATGGGGGCGCGCGTACCGGGCCCGGAAATTTCTGATGCCAGCCTTGAGATTCTGTAAAGGGGCCATTCAACAATTATGTGATCCATTTTTTGGGGGAAATTGACCCCCTCCCCCCCCTATGTAATCCAACCGTAATTTTAGCTTCGATCCCCTCTCCCTCCCCTTTAAAATTACGTGATCAGAGCTTTTGTATTGAAACTCTAATTTTTAGAGCTTTTCACTATTGGTGCCTAATGCACAACAGCTCCAAATAGATTACGTAATCTTTGACCTGATATCCCCCCCCCACGTAATTCAGATGGCAGACCCCCTCCCCCCTTCAAGGATCACGTAATTGTTGAATGGCCCCAAAAGGTCTCCATAATTGCCTTGACAGTGCTGCTGCTGCTGCTGCTATTATTATTATTATTATCATCATCATCATCATCATCATCATCATCATCATCATCAAGGATCTAAGTCAGGGGTGTGTTTTACTTCTGCTTTTGGGAGTGATGAGGGCTTCGTGGGAGATGTAGTTTTTTAACCAGGTCCTTTGAAGTCTCTGCTATAACGCACACAGCCTCTCTAGTAGAGAATTCAAATTTTTTAAAGACTTGAGACGTGTGACTTAAAGGGTATCATATTGCTATCGTTGTTTAGCTTAAATACCCGCACAGTGTCTTGTTTTGCTGCATTTACAGGTCAGCCTTCAGTCTAGACCCGTGATGGCGAACCTTGGCACTCCAGATGTTCTTTGACTTCAATTCCCAGAAGCCCAAGCCCCCTGTGAATCCACACGGATGGGTTTACTGTGATTCATCCGGCCTGCACCGCTCTCGTCGCTCCCAGAAGTGGAAGTAAAATGCGCCCGTATGGTTAAGGCTCTTCCGGGTTAACCCTTCCTCCGTACGGGCACGTTATACTTCCGCTTCCGGGAGCGACGAGGGCAGTGCGGGCTGGATGGATCGTAGTAATCCCATTCGTGTGGATTCACAGGGGGCTTGGGCTTCTGGGAATTGAAGTCAAAGAACATCTGGAGTGCCAAGGTTCACCATCACGGGTCTAGAAAGTGCTATTGCTAAAGACCTGCGTGTGCTTCTTACCAAGAGCTGAGGTCTAGGAATGAGCTTCTGTTTATCTCCTGACCACTTTCTCCTTTGTTCTCTCCTTTCGCGTGCCGGAGAGCTCAGCTTCCATATTTGGAGCTGCTTTGGCCTGTCTGCTGACCTCACATCTGCTTGGTGGAAATTTTTTGGTGTTTCCCCTTGCCCATATATGGGGAAAAACTGCCGGAGGGGTCCAGTTTCTGGCCAGAATTGGCTGTAGTACATCTTCCAGAGCGTAGCTTTGCTCCCAATGGGCTCATTAGCTGCATTCTGGTTTTTCACTAATAGGAAGGCTTAGGTAAAGATAAAGCCAGTCGTATCCAACTCTAGGGTTCAGTGCTCATCTCTGTTTCCAGCCAAAGAGCAAGCCCTGTCTGCATCTGCAGACATTTCCGTGGACATGTGGCAGGCATGCCTAGACACTGGAATGCACGGAACACTGTGTACCTTCCCACCCAAGGGATAACCTACCTATTTATCTCCTTGCAATTTCTTGCTTTCTAACTGCTAGGTTGGCAGGAGCTGGGACAGACACTCGAGTTTCGACCTGCCGACCTTCTAGTTGTCAAGTTCAGCGTCTTAACCACCAAGCCACCGCTTATATCCCTTCAATATTACAAAGACAATTCAGATGGAAGAACTTTATTTTTAAGAGCACTCGGTTTAGACAAAAAGATTAACAAGTGAGTTAATAGCTAGCGTATGTTCAGCTCACCAAAGGCAAATGGGATTGTTTATTTAATCTTATTTATCCATTAGTTCCATTTATATGCTACTTTACCTCCAGTAAGATAAAGGAGTCAAATGTGTCCTCCTATTTTTATCCTCACACCAGTCCTGTGAGGTAGGTCAGGCTGAAGGAGGAGGAATGTGGCCCAAGGTGTGTGTGTTTTCGTGTCAGAGATTACTCTGGGTTGAAAGGATTTTTGCAGGAATATGAGTCTGGATCTTCCAAGTCCTGGTCTAGAACTCTTACGGAGCAAGGATACATACGATTCCCAAAGGTTTCTGTGCTAAGAAATGGCCAATCTCACTTTTTTTAAAAAATAACATTTAATGGTATCCAGTGTTTCTCAACCTTGGACCTCCAGGTGTTCTTGTTCTTCAATTGCCAGAAGCCTAAATCAGCACATCTGGGAACTGAAGTCCAAGAACATCTGGGTACCCAAGGTTGAGAAACCCTGGAAATTAACCCATAAGAACAAACAAAAAAAATCATAGACCAAACTGTTGTTTAATTTCCATTTTTGTAAGAGTGATGATATCATTGCCATAGGGTCATTTTTTCCAGCAAATAGACCGGCCCCTTCTTCAGTACCAGGGTTCTCACAGCTCAAACACAATGGCACGTGAATTGGACAATGACATGTGAATTGGACAAGCTGTGTTACAGAAGTAGGAACTTTTCAACTGCTGGAACTATTTTCCTGCCAGTGACATCATCACCATTAAGCAGAGTCACTTATGCCACAGGGTTGTGGCCATGGTTCACCTCCTTTTATGCTGCTACACAGCCTGGCTCTTCTCCTAGGAGGCAATGTGGGGAATCAAACTCCCAAACGTTGGCTCCACAGCTGGGTACCTAACTGTCCAAGCTATCCAGCCAGCCTGAACCTACCTCAGGATAAATCTACTTTGGTTCTTCCTGCGCCGTCTTCCTTTGAGAAGCGGTCATTCGGAACGAATTCATAGTATTTGTGCTTTATTTAGTCATCTATAGACTTGAAACCTGAGTATTTTCCCCCTTTCCCTTCCACCCCCTCATTTCTGGCATTTTGCATTAATACACAAGGGGATTATCTTTTGTTGTTGAGGAGTAGCTGCTTCACCGAGAGCAAAGATTAGCCAGTAATTCTAAACAATTGTAAATTGCTGCTGCGCACTGTACCATGGATGTCGTATACCATGGAAGTTCATTGTATACAATGAACCTCCAGCTTTTGAATGCACAAGAAGTGGGATGGTGAATTTCCAGGGTGCATGGTCACTTATCATAAATTTCCACATCAGCTCAACCATAGGGTATTGGTCATAGATTGCTAAGCACATGCCTTCGGTAGAATAGAGGAAAATATTTCTAGAAGAAACAGTATGATTCTTGCCTTTGTACTCAGAGTGTTTCCTCCCCTATATTTGCCTGAGACAAAGAATAGGAGTCCAGTCTGGCCAGGTTATCCTACTATGGTAATAGAATAGACCCTACTGCCAGCAACTCAACGCTGGTCGTTAGGTGGCAGTTAATTAACCTGACAACCCTGCGGACTAACGCCCTTGTGTGCTGAAGACCACAGAGAAGGGTGAGGGTCCCCAAGTGGATGAAATCCCACTTGAATCCATCTTGATGGAGGGCAGCAGCTTCATCCATCCTGGCCTGGGGCTGAGGAGGACTTTGCATGCCAAAAGGGCTCAGGAGCAGAAAGTGACTCGTGGAACTGGATCAGTGGTACTATGGGTGTCATGCTGCGATGTGGAAGGCAGACATATTCTCCCCAGGACAATCTTCATGACTAATCGCCATCGTACCTGTCAAGTTTTAGATTTGGAAATAAGGGAAATTTCCCGGCCAATACGGGATACTTGACAGCTATGCTTATCCTGTGCTGCCCTCCAATGGTGGCAATAGGGCATTGCAGTCTAATTAATAAGGGGTGACTGCGGGAAATATGGTAAAATAAGGGGTTTTCCTGGCCAATAAGGGATACTTGACAGTTATGCTTATCCTGTGCTGCCCTCCAATGGCGGCAATGGGGCATTACAGTCTAATTAATAAGGGATGGCGGCGGGAAAGAGGGTAAAATAAGGGGTTTTCCTGGCCAATAAGGGATACTTGACAGTTATGCTTATCCTGTGCTGCCCTCCAATGGCGGCAATGGGGCATTGCAGTCTAATTAATAAGGGATGACGGCGGGAAAGAGGGTAAAATAAGGGGTTTTCCTGGCCAATAAGGGATACTTGACAGTTATGCTTATCCTGTGCTGCCCTCCAATGGCGGCAATGGGGCATTGCAGTCTAATTAATAAGGGATGACGGCGGGAAAGAGGGTAAAATAAGGGGTTTTCCTGGCCAATAAGGGATACTTGACAGTTATGCTTATCCTGTGCTGCCCTCCAATGGCGGCAATGGGGCATTGCAGTCTAATTAATAAGGGATGACGGCGGGAAAGAGGGTAAAATAAGGGGTTTTCCTGGCCAATAAGGGATACTTGACAGCTATGATTGCCATGAGGATTGCCAATCTTCGGAATTGGATATGGCATTTAAAGATGAAGAATAGGAGGAGCAACCCCTCCCTTTCCATTCACAAAGCCAATTGAACCAGCAGTTGAACCTGAAGGGGAGTCTTTTGTTCTGCTTTATTTTTGAACTCCCAGAATCCCCCCTAATAATAATAATAATAATAATAATAATAATAATAATAATAATAATAATAATAATAATAATAATAATAATAATAATAATAATAATAATAATAATAATAATAATAAATTCTCAGGGCAGAAGTCTGGGAATTCCAGTCCACAAACACCAGCCTTCATTTCAGTCACCTGGACAAGGATGAGGGTCACTTTCTATGCCTTAATTTCCAGCTATAACGCTAAGGTAGCTGCCGCCACGGCTTGTGGAGGTGGGAGTTGTTGTCCTTTAAGCTCAACAGAGAACATCTCCTGTAGAACCACCCTGACCCCAGCCTTGGTTTGCATGAAGGAGTGTTGAATGCATTAGCAATGGTCTGTCCATGTGAAACCTTGAGATCTGGACACTTCAGTTCTAAAATAAGAAACAGAATCACAAGTAAGCAGCATGTTCACAAGTTGTCCATGCAAACCTGCTGCAGAAACATGTTTTGCTGGGACATGAGTTGAAACCGAGGGTGTTTCTGTGACTAGAAAACCCGTCTTCCTGTCTTCCGACGGATCCCTGTGTCTTGGTTTCAGATTAAAAAGCAGCAGCAAGATGTGCTCGGCTTTTTGGAAGCCAACAAGATCGAGTTCGAGGAGAAGGACATAGCAGCCAACGAGGAGAACCGCAAGTGGATGCGAGAGAACGTCCCAGAAGAAAGCCGTCCAACCAGCGGGAATCCTTTGCCCCCGCGGATTTTTAACGACAGCCGATATCTCGGGGTGAGAGCCTGGATTTCATGCTTGATCCATGATAGGTGTTGTTGGTTTGTTTGTTTAGAGCATTTTACCATCTCCTAAGCTGAAAAGGAATCATCTCAGTTCCTTAAATATCAATCCACCAAGAGGTTACTTCTGCGGATCCCCTAAATGTTGACACAAATTTGGTTGTTTCAGTCGAGGGACAATTTAGGGCAGGCGTTCACAATCCCTGGCCCGTGGGCCTAATCAGGCCTGTGCATATCATTTATCCGGCCCGCGCTGGCCACCCGGCCACCTCTAGGCACTAACTATTTCTTGACAGTGAGGAAGGGAAAGGCAACACACGCACTCCGCTTCCAAAGTTATGTTATCTTTGCCCAAGCATTTGTGCAATCATGGAATTTCCTGAGACAAACTTCCAGGTTGTAACACAAGTCTGATATTGGCTTTCTGATTCGGTTAGTTTATCATTAAGATGGAAATAATTTTATATCTAATGCTTTTTTAAAAAAATAAAGCAAACAAAGAGCTGAATCATTGAAGTCACAAGCCAAGTGCTAAGAACAACTTATGGAAAGCGCAGTTTCTGACGTAGTAGGTATTAGAATTTCTTCTTAGCCACCTTTCATCTAAGGAAGATTCAAAGGCAACAGAGCAAGGTATGCGAAATGGCACCTTCTGCCAAGAAAATGTTGAAGGGATGCTCAGACTGGCAGGATTTTTGAAACCAGCCAGTCACGTCTTGTTAAATTTCTAAAGTAGGAAGGAAGGAAACACTCAAACTTATTTAGTCCCTTAAAGGCTTCGGCTTGATGGGAGGCAGGAGGTCAGAGCATCGTTGGTGCATCATGCTGGAATCAGGGTTGTTCCATTAGTTTGGCTTGATTGCTGGTAACTAATTAGGCCGTTGTCTGGGGTGGGCAGGAGAAGGCAGAGTTTAAAGCTACTTGCGTAGCTATTGCCATAGAGACCAAACCCTACACTCTTGGCACCATGCTTGAGCTATATCTTTTTAATGTAAGAAGCACCAGAGCAGATGGTAGAAACAGGAACTAGGGCAGTGGCGATGAACCTTGGCGCTCCAGCTGTGCTTGGACTTTGATTCCCAGAGGCCCAAGTCAACACACCTGCTGATCAGGGCTTCTGGGAATTGAAGTCCAAGAACATCTGGAGTGCCAAGGTTAGCCATCACTGAACTAGGGAATTTGCAAGAGGAGGTCGCCCAGGATTTGGTAATTTTTCAATTTGTGCTCTCAGTCTATACGTCCTTTGATTAAGGATTTATCACCTCTAGTTGGGATTAGAAACCTGGAGGTAGCCCATAAAGATGTAATAGTAGAAAACAATTCATCATGGGGAAAATAAATCTCTCTTTATTAATGCATTTTTTTGGGGGGGGGGATTGAATTTACAATTCTTTAGAATTAGCAGGGGTTCCCAACCTTTTCAAGCTGGGGGCTGGGTCATGTTCTCCGTTAACTTTGAGGGCCGGACAGCCATTTTGCCCTGCCTGCACGTTGGGGGTGGGCAGGTGGGCCATTTTGTCCCAACAGCTTCAAAAGGGTGGCCATTTTGTTTCTTGAATGACCCTGGAGGGGTGGGAGGCAATATGAAATGGTGCCACAGGCCAGATCCAGCCCAGAGGCCTTAAGTTGGGAACCCCTGGTATAAAGAGAATTTTTCCCAAGGCAATTGAAACTAGTTTATGTCTAAAAATATTAAGAAATCCAGCTCAGGGGTATTCCTTCGAGGAAGGAAGTTCTCTTATTGAAAGACAGGTGATACAGCAGCCTTGCTATAGTTCAACAGATCAGACTAACTGGGCAAGCATCTTAAGTTCCTTTAGAAGGTGCCATGTAAATACAACCATTAAATCAAATATATGTCACTTTTAACATCTTCATAGTTCATTACCTAACTATGTTATCACCTGTCTATGTCAGGGATTCTCAACCTGCAGCCCATGGGCCAGATGCAGCCCATTGCACCATTTCATGTGCCCCCCCACCACCACTTCCACCACACCAGGAAGTGCCATGTGGTGTAGGAAGGGCAAAATGGCCATCCGGCCTGAAGCTGTCTGAGGGAGCATGACCCGGCCCCTGGTTTTAAAAGGTTGAGAACTCCTAGTCTACGTCAGCCACACTGCGTGAAGGACTAGTTATGCGTCCTTTGAATCTTTCTGGCCTTAATGCTGATTTTTCTCTTTTGCTCCTTTCTCCCCTTAAAGGATTATGAAGCTTTCTTTGAAGCTAGAGAGAACAATGCAGTATATGCTTTTTTAGGCTTGACCGCTCCACCTGGATCAAAGGTAATTGTTATATCAAATGTCAGCACAACAAAGCATTATCATCATAATATGAACAAGGTAGACTGTCTATATCTATCTATCTATCCATCCATCTATCTATCCATCCATCCATGGCGGTCGGGGGACCCACATCTTCCTACACAGTGGTCCTTATCAATTGCGCTGTCTTTGCAAAATGGTAAGAATAGGTGGCTTAAAGTGGTGCTTACTGTAATATGCAAAATGAGATGTAAATGCATATAAATTGCTTGAAATCCATGGAAAGCAAGGAGGAAGAAACCAGAAACAAGTGTGAGTTGTAACGGGCGACATTTCTGACAACAGAAGATGTAAAAACATCTGTTGCCAAGGAGAACATCTGCAGAGGGTCTTCTGGGATGCAGCCAAATGTGTCTCTTTGCAGCAGAGTCTTCTGGCTCCTAAAAAGACTGAAAGTTGCATTTGGCCTCAGCTGCAATTCAAGAAAGCTGCTTTCAGGTCCCAGAAAGCCTTTCTTATACGAACATCCTTTAAACACGCAAGCCTGCACCTCTGGTTTGTAACACACACACACACACACACACACACACACACACACACACACACACACACACACACACACACACACACACACACACACACACACACACACACACACACACACACACACACGGAGCTGGCAGACCTGTCTTGCAGGAATCTCACAACAGGAAAATCTTCTCTGCTGATTGTAGCATTGAGATAAGACCTGCTTACCAATAATGGATGGTTTTATGTCTGTACATCAAGATCCCCCAAATTTCTGCCAAAATAAATTGGCAGGAAAAAGAGAAGGATTTTCCACAACTGCAGGACGGAAATGAACTCCAGTGTTCATCCCAGCTCCTGCCAACCTAGCAGTTCGAAAGCAAGAAATTGCAAGTAGATAAATAGGGACCACTTTGGTGGGAAGGTAACAGCGTTCCGTGTGCTCCAGTGTCTAGTCATGCCTGCCACATGACCACGGAAACGTCTGCAGAAGCAGACAGCGCTGGCTCTTTGGCTTAGAAACAGAGATGAGCATTGCACCCTAGAGTTGGATACGACTGGCTTTCGAGCAAGGGAAACCTTTACCTTTGCCTTTTCCACAACTCACCTTTGATGTGTTGTTTCTTAGGAAGGTTGCTTTCAGCTTTGTAAGTTTCTTTAAAAAGTAAGAATAGACATTATATATTCCCCAATTGAGCCTTGCTTTCTGTTGCTCATCTTTAAAAGAAAAGGAAGCTGGTTCTCTTGTCTAGAGCAGCGTTTCCCAAACTATGCTCCGTGGAACATTGGTGGAGTCAATTCCCAGAAGCCTAAGTCAGTACATTGGCTGATCATTGTTTTGGGGAATTGACTTAGGCTTCTGGGAATTGAAGCCCAAGAACCAAATCTTCACTGATCCAATGGGTTTACTCTAGCTGCAACTTGCTATGCCAAGCAACAGGATTTCAGCATGTGTCCTTGGTCTTTTGATGTATCTGGAAGAGTGTTTCCCAACCTTTGGTTTTTGGACTTCAGTTCCAGAAGCCTAAGTCAATTCCCCAAAGCACTGATCAGCCAATGGACTGACTTAGGCTTCTGGGAATTAAAGTCCCCCTGTGGGGACTGGGCCCCACGTTGAGAACCACTGCCTTAGAGGTAGGCCCTTCTCCAGTTGCACGAAATGTACCTCCTGCAGGTTTGCAGACTGAAACTTCCACAATTCTTCCTGGGGAACTCTTGGAGACTTCTGATAGATGGAGTCCACAAAACACGAGAGTGCAACTCTAGCTGTCTGTAGGTTTTTGCAATAATACATAACTTTGGGGAGGAACTTGCCCCAACCTAGCACATGAAGAGAACAAAGAAATGTCAAAGCACATTCTTCAGTTATGCTCTGAGCCTGTCTTGAAACCGGAATTGCCACAGTCCTCCGTCACTGAGGATCAAACGAGGCATCAAAGGGTTGTCCCCAACAATTTACCTGACCGTCAACCTCACATCCAAAATACACATTTTAGGAACAAATCCTGAAAAACCAAACCTGTATCGTTGGTTTAGTGGTTAAGATGTTGAACTTGATGACTGGAAGGTCAGCAGTTCGAGACCCAAGTGCTGCATGACGCAGTGAGTCTCTGTCCCAGCTCCTGCCAACCTAGCAGTTTGAAAGCAAGCAATTGCTAGTAGATAAATAGGGACTACTTTGGTGGGTAGGTAAACAGTGTTCCATGCGCTCTGGTGTCTAGTCATGCCTGCCACAGATCCACGGAAACATCTGCAGATGCAGACAGCACTGGCTCTTTGGGTATAAACAGAGATGAGCACTGAACCCTACAGTTGGATATGACTGGCTTTCGAGCAAGGGTGACCTTTACCATGTTAAGTGCAAGATACTTATAGGAGGGACATCACATGCTTATGGAATACAGACATCTTTCCCCACTTGAAGGGACACCTCAGCCCAACAAGTGGTTAGTCTTCAACTATTGTCTAGTTTGACTCTCAGGGGAAGCTGTCCCCCCTTTCCATTATCTCCACTGACCCTTCGGCCTCTTCTTCTCCACTGCTGCTTGGGCAGTGCTGGTGAAGATCCCAGGGCATATCCTGCTAGGATGAAGCCGTGGCACCAGCTGGGTTTCCACCATGACTTGACTCACAAGTGGTATATCTGGCTCTTCAAGTTTGAAAGTGATTCCAAGAACAGAGGAAAATGCGTCCCTAACTCTGTCTCCAGTTGCACATCTGCCTTTAAGCCAATAGCCTCCTTGTCTACAAGTTTATTGCACCAGTCAATTGGCCGTGGCAAAGTACAAGAAGTCAAATGATCAAAACTGGGACATGGACATGCGCACAACAATTAAAATTGACCCAATGAAATGGGTACATATTAAGATTGGATACATACTAGGTAAAACTTTACTTATAAAACAATTTGAAATGGTATTGTTTCCCCTGGTCTTACTGCCGTTGGCGCAAGATGTTCAGAAATTGCTCAAGGTCCACCACAATTTCTTTTCTCTCTTGACCAGCTCCAGTAGCCATCAGAACAAGCCTTCATGTTCAACTTGTTGCGTTTTGCTTAGCAACAAATCCCCAATATGTTATATTCATTGTTATCATTGTTCTCTTTATTCCAGGAAGCAGAAGCCCTGGCCAAGCAAGAAGCCTGAATTCTTCCTCACCTCTGAAGCCTTAATTTTCTGCAAAGGGAAATTCCTGCAGCTTTTTTTCTATAATAGCAAAATTGCCTGTGCTTGAAGAAGGGGGAAAATGGTTTTGTTGTTTATCCTAAAACTCTTAACTGCTGCATTTAGCCTTGTGCCGTACACGAATACAAGCCAGAATGCCAAGTAAAGCATGCCATGAGGACAACAAATGTCATTAAGTGAAGCATTCCGAAATTGCTTATGATTTCTCTCCACCCACGTAGGGTAAACTGCTTTGTGGCAGTTGCATAGAGGGTTTTTTTTGGTTAGTTTCTGTCCTTTAAAAATATCTATACTGTATTATATTATACTATTGTCAAATCAACTCTAAGCAAAGCAGAAATTTCTGTTCATAAACCCCAGTGCCTCAACTGCCTCAAAAACATAACTGAAAAATGACAGAAAATACCATAGAATGATATCTCTTTCTTTTTTCTTTTTTTACAATGGGGTTTTAAAAAGTTACGTTGTAGTGTAGTAATGGATAATCATTTATTGTAATGGCTAGGACATTTCTTCATTTGTATTGATTTTGATAGGAATGGTCTATTGAAGTGGTGATGAACCTATGGCACACATACCAGAGGTGGCACTCGGAGCCCTCTCTGTGGGCACCTGTACAGTCACCCCAGCATGGAGTTTGTCCCACCCCTCTACCTAGCAGCCCAATGGGAGCACTTCCTCCCTCCCCAGCACAGAGTTCACCCACCCCCCTCTGCCCAGCAGCCCAATGGGAGCATTTCCTTCCTCCCCTGTTGCTGTGTTGGCACCTTGCAATAAAAAATTGGGTTTTGGGTTTCAGTTTGGGCACTCAGTCTCTAAAAGGTTCGCCATCACTGGTCTATTATGACACAGGGTGTAGTCTTTTTCCTTCTTTTATATGTTGTGAGATTCTCTTTGGTGTGAAAATTAGGGGAGGTGGGTATTCCACAGACTAGTGGGTCTGATCATGATGCAGTGTAGTTACCTCTTGGGGACCAAAATAAACCCCAGTGTACAAAATGTGAGTGCATGTATGTTGAGACATGGATTTTATGTGTTGCAAATAAGGACAAAAGAAACAAAAACAGCCATGGAACTTTCCCCTGTAAATGTAATGCCTTTCACGCAAGATTTGTTCATTCATTCCATGCCACTTTAGTTCTGTTTATTTTCTTCTTATGCCATATCCGAATATAGGCGATCCTTATGGCGATCCGCCATGAAGACTGTCCTGTGAATATAATGCAGTGGCCTTCCATTTGCCTTCCGCATTGCAGTATGACACCCATGCCACTGATCCAGTCCCGCAAGTCACTTTCTGGTCCTGAGACCTTTTGGCACTCAAAGTCCACATTAGCCCCAGGCCAGGAGGGATGAAGCTGCTGCTCTCCATCAAGATGGGTTCAAGTGGGATTTAATCCATCATCCTTTCCTGTGGACTTCACCACCCAAACAATTAGTCCTCAGGGTAGTCAGGTTAGTTAACTCCCACCTTAACACTTGGGGTTGAGTCGCTGGCAGTAGGGTCTACTCTATTACCATAGCAGGGCAGGAAAAGAAAGCAAATGAAACATCAGTCACTCTTAAACAGTACACTTGTAAAATTTTGCTGATGTATAGAAAAGAGGTATTTGGAGAGCAGAGGAGCTCAATTGTGAGTTTCTTAGTTTAGAATTTCCCCAAATATATGTGGTTACAAGCATCAATGCAGTGGTTTTCAATGCAGTGCAGCTTTTTTTCCAGCAATGTGTGCATTGTCTTGAAGGAAGCTGTGCTGTCTGGTTGGGTTTTTTTAAAAAAAAAATTCTATGCGCTGGTGACCCATTTTCACGCATCAGAAAAGAAACCCAACTGTGATTCCATCAGAGTGCGCAAGTTTTCACATTCCCCAGAACTCTCCCTCAAGCTAGGTAGTAAAATAAATCAGGCAAGGGACAGAACCGTGGATGTTCAAAGCACGTGGCAAGATTGAAGCTCCAAGCCTTGAGGTTTTGCAGTTAAACTCAATCCCCAGGTGGAGAATGAAGGTTGGAGTAGCCATGCAGGTAAGTAGGTAGATTTGAGACAACATCTAGCAATGTTAGCCGTTTAGTCATTTTTTAATGGATCAACACAGGAAAAATTGTTGCATTTATCTATAAGACGGTGTTGAAATGTTTCAAGTCTCTTAACCTAGATCTGTTTGGAAGCGGACATAATATCAGTTTGAACCCCCACGGTTCTATCCAGTGATTCCTTACCGTACGTACGTTTAGCCTACTAACCCACTTCTTTCCTCTTGTTCATTGGGACAGAGGTGGCTTCACATCTGTCATGTTCAACCACAATAAGTTGGTTTGTTGCTTGCTGTCACGTGATTTTTTTCCTCCCTTAAAAACAAAACTAGAGTGTCTTTTGTCTGGACTTTGTACCAATGTGTGGGACTCCCTCCAGACCACAAACTATCTGAAAATCAGACATCCTCGTTTAGTTGCCTACCCTTCTCAGGATTTTGGTAATCTGCCTTAAATAAATTCTCGGTTCAGGGAAAAAGTTAACTTTGCTCTCTTTCATCATGGTTGTGCATGTGTGAAGGATGAGCGGCTGAAGAGGAGACCTTCCTCTATGAATGGAGGCTCCTAACATCATCAGATGCCTTAATTTTCAGGTTCCCAGTTAGGTGGACTGTCTCCACCCATAGAAGTTATCCTGTTCAGACTGCTTCTGTCCACGTGACAGCGATCGAAGTGACGGGAGGGAAAGATTTATTTGCAAGTTAATTTAAAGTAGATCGTGAAGAAGCACGATAGGTCATCCATGCATCGATCTAGCTTGGAGAAGATATTCTGAGTGTAGGTCTCAGGGCCTTTTAGCTAGCATGATCCCTAGCTGGGTGTGTGTGTGTGTTCTGTGAGTTGTAGCTTGAGAAAGTAACGGTTCCAAACTCTCCGCTATTCAAATTCTGAATTTCAGCAACCACTGCGACGAAGCCAGGAAGTAGAAGAATGACACGCACAAGAGGGAAGGAAAGAATGCACAAAC
Source organism: Bradypodion pumilum (assembly GCA_035047305.1). Classification (NCBI taxonomy): domain Eukaryota; kingdom Metazoa; phylum Chordata; class Lepidosauria; order Squamata; family Chamaeleonidae; genus Bradypodion; species Bradypodion pumilum. The sequence continues at coordinate 31,298,475 of JAWDJD010000011.1, read as the reverse complement.
TTTTGGCGTGTTCCCAGCCAGGGCTTACCACCTCATATTTTAACTCACACATTAACAATATAGTGGTTGGAACTCTGAAACAGGAGAAAGATGTTGCTGCCCTAATTGCTGGATTTCCCATTGCCTGTATCTGTAAGGGCCCAGTGCATTCAATTCTGCTTCTCTACATATGCCCAAAGTGATCAAGGACTGCTTGTGATAGTGTGAACCTACTCTTCCTATTGAAGAGGGGAAGGGGTCTCTCTCTTTCGTGTCCTGATCAGACCCTGGGCTGCCAAAATGAAGCCATTTTCTTGGCTTTGTCATTGCCCAAACCCAAGTCCTCATTGGTGCATGTCTCTGGCAGCCATCGGCAGACCAGCAAATGGCCTGGACTCTGTGTCTCCCCACATTCACACTGTGTTGTTGTCCACCAGTGGTCCCCAATTTGAGCCTGTCAGTCTTGCATTTAGGGACTCCAACCCTCAACCTATCCAGGGTCCTCTAGGTAGGGGAGATTGAGATCTTCAGCTAGATCCACCTTTAACAATGTTCCTTTCCCAGTGAACTCCTCCCTACATCTTCTAAATTTGGTTTTGCTCTTGTGAACCCTCAAGAATGTTTGTTCTTGCCATAAAGCTCTTCCTGGATCTGAGCCGGTGGACTTGAGGCTCATCTCCATTCTGAGGACATCAAGGGTCCTTCTCTTGCTTAGTTCTCTCAGCATCTGCTGCTACTTCTCTCCTGATCTTAGGTAGAGCAATACCAACAAGGGTGTCTATCTTCTCAACTGGTATAGGTTTAAGGCGTGCCGTCACTATCCGCATGGCTTCATTAACAGCAAATAACGGGAAGGGGTTATACATGAAGACTAAACAGCACTGACAGTTGCCTCAGGGGCATAATCTTGCAACAATTGTCTAGTTCTTGTTGAGTTGGTAGCCTATATCTGAGCTCTTCCTTGAAGACCTCACGTGAAAGCAAATGTGATGAAACACCACACAAAAGGAGTAGTAGTAATTTAAAGAAAGACTATGGGAAAAGTGCATGTATCTGGCAAAGTTCACATGATATAACCACTGATCTTTAAGGTACCACAATATTTTTCTTTTCAGTTCCCTTTTTGTCTGACTACTGTCATTCCCCACGCGCAATTCCCCCTCCAAACAGTGAAGTTTATAACGGCTGTAGCAGCATAAAGCATCGTAAAGATGTAGCAGCATAAAGATGTCAGTTTCACTGTACAGAGAAATTCAAAATATGTCAGACTGATGTCTGCAGCCCTTTCTAAATCACCACCTGGAGAGGTTTTTTTTTTAAAAAAACTTTAATATTTTTTTGGTAGAAGCACTTAATAATGTGTGCAGGTTAAAAGAGGGAAAACTCAGATACAGGTGCTCCAACTCTGTGAGAAGTAACTGGATACCTGCCATGCGGACCTCACCCTTTAAACTACTTTTTGAGACTTGAACAAAATTGCATTGGTTGCCAAATACAATCACCCACATTGCTCATTACTTAATTTAAAATGGGTGCCAAAACTATGGCCTGTAGGCCAGATCCGGCCCCCGACACCAATTCATCCAGCCCACGAAGCCCTTGTCGCTCCTGGAAGTGGAAGTAAAACGCGCCCATATGGGCGCGTTTTACTTCCACTTCCGGGAGCGACAAGGGCTTCGTGGGCTGGATAAATTGGTGTCAGGGGCTGGATCTGGCCCACTGAACCATGTGACCGGCCCACAGCCAGAAATGTTTGGGCACCCCTGATTTAAAATGTACTTGAGTTTTGTTTTCAATTCAGAGCGGCCTTCATTGAACAGTCTTGGTTCTTTCAAGGTTTCTTTACTCAAACCTGCCTTTCCTGTTTCGAATTGTCTGGTTTTAATTTCTGAAATCCATAACTCTTCCCTCTCATCATTTTGTTTCCTGAAACAAGAGTCAAACAAAGTTTTGTTTCCACCTCCCTTCTCCTCTCTCAAAAAATAGAGATGTCACTGAAATTTGCAGATTCTACAGCAGGGTTTGGGGAGGATCATCATGTCTTTCTATTAAATTAGTTTCTTTATTGATAATCAGCTCAGAAACAATACCTAAATTCCATCCATCTGTAGTGAGCATTGCATATGTGCCTCTTTTCACTCTGCTTTTTCCATGTTCTAGGATGTGCATAATAAAACATTTTATTTGACACACAAATTAAAGAAATGTCGTTTGTCAGCTGCAACACATTTGCGCAAACACAGTAGATTTCCACATTTCCAGAACTTAGGACAATTTTTGGGGGTACTATAATTCCAATTCTGGAATTTTCTGGGTGCCATGGTCTAAAAATAATAACCTTTGATATCCTCACGAGAGGTCCAGATTTTGTTAATGTCTGCAATCAGATTCACTTCTCATCTTTCTTTATGTCCACAAGAGCCCAGGCAGCTGGTAAACACCAGCCCAAACATGGAACCCACTGAGACATGAAGAGGGATGTATTGATCTGCTGTGGGGAATCACAAGATTTATGGAAAATACCCTCCCCTCCTTGATCTGACCACATGTTATGGGCTAGGCCAGAGGTCAGAAAACAGCTCTCCAGGTGTTCTTGGTCTTCAATTCCCAGAAGCCCAAGCCAGGACTCCTGCTGATCAGGGCTTCTGGGAATTGAAGTCCAAGAACATCTGGAGAGAGGCAAGTTTGCTGACCCATGGGCTAGATGAATCGGTCCCTCCAATGTAACATATTTTGACATATAGCTCCCATCATAACTTATCAAGAGGGCTATTATTTAGGGGACTACAAGGATGGACACATTCAGATCAACTGAACAAAGGTTCTGGTTTCGGCTCCTTTACCTTTCTGCTCTTGGTCACCTACTGTGATTTGTTGTTCGGTCGCATAGTTGAGTCTGACCCTTTGTGACCCCAAGGACCACTGCATGCCAGGCACTCCTATCTTCCACCATCCTCCTTAGTCCGCTCAACTCTACACCTATTGCATCATCAATGACACCTACTGTGATATCTTATAAAATAACACAGCTTGGTTTGGGATAACTTTTTATGGGCTATCCCATAAGGCAGGAGTTCTCAACCTTTTAAAGCCATGGGCCGGGTCACGCTCCCTCAGACAGCTCAGACGGCATTTCCTGAGGGGGTGGTGGGCCACATGAAATGGTGCCGTGGGCTGCATCTGGCCTGTGGACCGCAGGTTGACAATCCCTGCCATAGTGTATGCGTGAATGGAGGAGATTTATTCAGTGAAGAAAAAAAAACCTACACACACACACACACACACACACACACACACACATATCTATATCTATATCTATATCTATATCTATATCTATATCTATATCTATATCTATATCTATATCTATCTATCTATCTATCTATCTATCTATCTATCTATCTATCTATCTATCTATCTATCTATATATATATATATATATATATATATATATATATATATATATGCCAACCTAGCTGTTCAAAAGCAAGAAACTGCAAGTAGATAAATAGGTACCACTTCAGTGGGAAGGCAATAGTGTTCTGTGCTCTGGTGTCTGTCTAATCATGCATGCCACATGAATATGGAAACGTGTGTAGCTCTTTGGCTATAAACTGAGATGAACACCCAACCCTAGAGACAGGCACGACTGGCTTTCAAGCAAGGGAGACCTTTACCTAATATTCCTCTGACTATATCAGCGGTTCCTAATGTGGGGCCCATGCCCCACAGGGGGAGTTCAATTCCCAGAAGCCTAAACCAGCTGTGGAATTGACTTAGGCTTCTGGGAATTGAAGTCCAAACCCCAAAGATTGGGAAACACTGTACTATACTGTCTTTTGGCAGAGCAGAACACTGGTGCCTTTCCAGATGTTGCCCTCAAATTTTGATCAAGCAGCTGGAATTTGCAGATCCATCAACTCCTGGCACTGCACAGGTTGCCCACGACTGTTCTCAAGTTACATTTTTTTTCATGGTTGAACACTATTAAGTTGTCACGGGTCTTTAGAAAGATGTAGAGTTGGAAGGAAGGAATTTTGCTCGCTTGGGTCACACTTCTCATAAAGCCCGGCTTTGTCGTTTAGTATCTTTATGTCTTTCACATTGGCTGAGATTGGATGCTTTGATGTATTAAAGACAACCCAAGAATAGGCTTATCGAATCCACGGGGATCTGGTCAGCCAGTTCCTCTAACTCCCCCTGATTCAAGAAGCCCGCTCTAGTTGAGACTTACTACCCAAAGCAACAGGATTGCATCCATTGACCGGAATGGGCTCAGCGCACACAATTAACCAATCTGTTGCAACTCTAATATAAACCTTTTAATATCATTTGGCATCTGCCGCATAGTTTCAGAGGGAATACCCTCTTCCTGCACTAGGGTTGACCATTGCTGTCTTCAGGAACTTGGGCACTTCTTTATTCTCGGTTGCTTCGTACAGCATCTCAAAGTCCTGCAAGACATACAAAGGGCATGTCAAAAGGGCAGAGGGGAGAAACTCAACCAACCCTGTGTTCTGGGTTCACTTTAATGGGGGACAAATGTATCCGGAAATGGAGCAACAGATGTGCCTGGCAAGGGGAACAACAGAGACAACAGAAACATCTGGATACCATAGGTGAGGGTTTCTTGCTTTGGCAGTGGATTGGATTCAATGTGTTGCAGCCAACTTATTTCTCTGTGGTTTTTTTTTTTTAAGTAGAAGGGATTTTGGAAAACAGACATTATGCTGCATTGACCTCCTTGGACAGAGGTTGGAATAATTGCAATAGCAATTACACTCATAGCAATTACACTCATAGAGCTTAGCGTGTTTTCTGAGCGGTTCATAAGTTAATTAGCATTTTGCTCCCAAGATGCTGGGTACTCCTTTTTAAAAACCTCAGACCAGATGGATGGCTGAGTCAATCTTGAGCCCTGGTCAGGATCGAACTCACAACATTCTGGCTGCGGTAAAGGTCGCCCTTGCTCGAAAGCCAGTCATATCTGGGTTCAGTACTCATCTCTGTTTATAGCCAGTTCAAAACCCATTTTTTGGGGGTCCCGTCCGGGGCGTGATACGATCTGTGCCGAGACTGTTGCTTTGTTGGCTTGTTGAAATGTATGGACTTTAAATGAAGGATTTTTCTTTTTTGTAACGTTGTATTTCTATGATGATATTTTGTAATGTTGTATTTTTTTTTATGATGATACTTTGTAATGTAGTATTTATGACTTATATGATTTTGTGATATGACGTGTGTTGTTCCAATTGAGATATGTAATGTTTGATTTGTTGTGAGCCGCCCTGAGTCGGAGTATGCCGAGTGGGCGGCATGCAAGTCGAATAAATCATATCAATCAAATCAAATCAATCATAGCCAAAGAGCCAGCGCTGTGTTTTCTGCAGACATTTCCGTGGACATATGGCAGACATGACTCGACACCGGTATGCATGGAAGGCTGCAGTATAGCAGTTTTAACCACGGTGTTACCCGGAGTAACCAACCATACGGAACTGCCTAACGAGGAAATACTTGTAGCAAATGACCACCAAGAATAAAGCACCGTGATCGCTATCTTATAGGCCACCTTTTTTGGAAGATGAGATGCAGAAGCCAACCTTCACACCAGACTGCCTGCTCGTTGCATTGCTGTCAATGCACAACTGTAGCAAGAGTACACTTTACTTCAACTTCTGCCCTCCAGTACGATTGCTCTTACCCCGCAGTACTCCTCTCCGTTAAAGATCTGTGGTGGTATTGCGTTGGGCTTGCCAGCTTTCTCCCTCATCTCTTGTAGAAGACTTTCACTGAGGGACACGTCCACCAACTGGTACTTCAGACGGTTTCCATCCAGGATGCGCAGGACTTCGGACTGCCGCTTCTTCACCTAGACAACACACAGACATTCCCATGGAGCCAGGATGTCGGGTGGAAGGAAGGGCTTGCTAGGAAATCTGGGATCAGACCCTCACTTTGAACATCTGGAAGGGTTGCTTCTCTTCTTTCACCTGCTTCAAGACATCTTGCAGTTCAGCCAGAGTGGAAGGAGAGGAAGTGAAAGGGAAGGGACCCATGATGGCCATAAGATAAATGCCAAAAGGGCAATGCCTTGATTTCATTTTATTTTAAAAAACATGTACCTGTATAGGTAAAGGTAAAAGCCGTTCTTGCTTGGAAGCCAGTCGTATCTGACTCTACGGTTCAGTGCTCACCTCCGTTTATAGCCAAAGAGCCAGCGCTGTCTGCATCTACAGATGTTTCTGTGGACATGCAGGCATAGGGTTGCCATATGTCCTGGAAAACTGGGATTGTCCCGGATTGAAGGTCAGAAAAACTGTCCCGGCAAGTTCAATAAAAATCATGCTAAAGACCCGGATTTTTAAAATTTACTGTTTGTGTATTATAACACACCTTTAAAATAAATTCAAACACTCGCCATCAAACAAGCGATTTCCTGCCACATTGGAGTTGGAGTATACCTGGAGACAAATCTTAACATCCTCGCCTCACACCACCGCCCGATAAGTGTGACCGGTGTGTTTCCTGGAAGTGAGGACATTAAGAGTTGACCATGACGTGATTTCTCGGAAGTACAAGAGATCATCTTACAGTAAGAATTCACTGTTGTAAATAAATTTATTTATGTATTGATATATTTAATGTGAAAGTGTTTTATAGCTGTCATTATATTGTGTTTGTTTTCAAAAAGGCTATTTTGTAGATAACCTGCCCATTTTTTTTGTCAAATATACATACTTCTGTCCCGGTTTTGTGGGAGAGAATTCTGGCAACCTTAGGCAGGCATAACTAGACACCAGAGTGTGCGGAATGCTGCTTACCTCTTTATCTACTTGCAATTTCTTGCTTTTGGCTTTTGAACTGCTAGGTGGGCAGGAGGACCTGTTTCTTACACCCTGCTTACTATTTAAGCCAGCACTCCCGGCGGCTTAGTGGTTAAGGAGCTGAGCTGGAGACTGGAAGGACGGGGTTCGATACCCGAGAGCTCCATGATGGGGGACATGAAAGGAGCCTCATTGGGGCGTCCCCTAAAAACCCTTTCAACCCAGAGTAATCTCTGACACGAAATTCGAAAGCACACACGCTATTTAAGTGGTGGGCCACTTGGGGGCGCACACAGCACATTCACACACATTTGTACACTGCTTAGAGTGCAAGTGGTTAAGACGCTGACTGGAAAGCGGCAGGTCGGCAGTTCGATACCCGAGTACTGCAGGACGGAATGAGCTCCCGTCTCTGTCTCAGCTCCTGCCAAGCTAGCCATTTGAAAGCAAGACATTGCAAGGAGATTAATAGGGTGGGAAGGTAAAACAGCATCCCGCGCGCTCTGGTGCCTAGTCATGCCTGCCACATGACCACACGGGAACATCTGCAGAAGGAGACAGCGCTGGCTCTTTGGCTATGAAACAGAGATGAGCACTGAACCCTAGAGTCGGATACGACTGGCTTTTGAGCAAGGGTGACCTTTACCTTTACCTATCCAATGCTAAGGCTAGCTAAAGCGCAAAAATCCGAGTCGATCCACCCTGAGCGTGCGTTACACGAGTGGCGATCTCCTCCCAGGGAGACCCGGACACTCGCAGCCCGGATTAACCCCCTCCTCGCCGGGGCAGACGAAGCCCTCACCTCCCGAGACCCCGTGACGCTGGTGTAATAGACCCGAATGGTCTCCATCCTCCCCTAAGCCAAGGGTCCCCCGATCCTCCTCCTGCTGCCCCACTCCCCTCTGTTGCTATGGGAACACAACAGCTGGATCGAATCAATGGCGCTGTATGGTCTCCTGGAGCTGTCACTCAAAGCACGCCCCGCCCCCCAACTCTGGTCCTAGGACAGCTTTGAGATGGAATATTCTGTTTAAAAAATGGAAAGTTGATGGTCTAAAGAGATGTGGAATAAATGATAAAATTAACATGTGAGTTAAAGGAATTAATTACAAAAAAGCTGACTTTCAAGAAATATGGAGAGAATTTTTAGATTATGTTTGTAGTGCAAGAGAAAGGCGCAAAGCCGGAGCAAGATGTATTAACTTTTTGGGAATGAATATATATATCTTAAAATATAATTATACTGAGTAGTTAATCAAGAAAGTTTATAATGCCCCACTGGTGATGGATGCACGTAATAGTTATATGTAATTCTGTTAAGAATTTTGTTGGTTTGTTTGTGTAGTTGTTGTATTTTGGGGACCGCAGTAGCTCAAGTGGTTAAGACACTGACTGGGAGGCGGAAGGTTAGCAGTTCAAAACCCAAACAATGCAGGACGGAATGAGCGCCCATCTCTGTCCCAGCTCCTGCCAACCTAGCAGTTCAAAAGCAAGAAATTGCAAGTAGATAAATAGGGACCACTTCGGTGGGAAGGTAAACAGCATTCTGTGCACTCAGGTGTTGAGGCATGCCTGCCACATGTCCACGGAAACATCTGCAAACGCAGAGAGCACTGGATTTTGGGCTATAAACAGAGATGAGCACTGAACCGTAGAGTCAGATATGACTGGCTTTTGAGCAAGGGTGACCTTTACCTTTACCTTTTTGTATTTTAATAAAATTATATATATTACATATATTATTATTATTATTATTATTATTATTATTATTATTATTATTATTATTATTATTATTATTATTATTATTATTATTATTATTATTATTATTATTATTATTAAAAATATTTAATTTTTAAAAATATTTTATATATATTTAAAAAAACAACTTGCGCAAGGTCCTCTGGGTGTAAAAGGAAACGGGAAAAGATGAAGCAAGTGTGGCAGACAAACACGGAAGGTGAATAATCTGAGGATGGACTAATGATTGACTAGTGAAGGAAATCCCTTTATTGTGAAATCCTATCTGTGCTTGTGTAGACATTCTCAGAAGTAATCATTCCTCCATTTCTAACATCTGAGCATGCTTCCACCTGCAGCCTTACAGATGTTGTGCCTTCCTCTATTCCAGGGATTCTCAACCTGTGGCCTGTGGGCCGGATGTGGCCCATGGTGCCATTTCATGTGGTCCCCCCCCCACTGCCTCCACCACACCCAGAAGTGCAATGTGATGGAGGAAGGGCAAAATGGCCATCTGGCCCCCGAAGCTGTTGGAGGGAGCATGACCCGGCCCCCGGATTAAAAAGGTTGAGAACTCCTGCTTTATACATATCACAGGGGCTTGAAGATGTCAAGGGAGATGCCAACATCAGCATCAGGGTTGGGCACATTTTGGAAGACGAATGCTCTGCTTGGAAGAGCTTTAGCTTAGCTGCAGATATAATGGATATTAAAGGAGCAGCAAAAAATGCTGTTGACGAGCATCTCCCAATATCCTTGACATTGACTGTGCTGGTTAGAGCTGATAGCAGTCCAGCAATGGTCAGAGGGCTTCACTCGCCACTGTAATATCTGGACAAATTGGTGGACATTTTATACTTCTACCATTTATTTATTTATTTATTTATTTATTTATTTATTTATTTATTTAAAAAAAACCTCATTGAGTACTATATCATTTGGTGAAGCGTTCTGTGGAGCTGAAAAGATTGCACCGTTTTTGTGTTATTGTGGTTGCTCGCAATAAAGGTGTCAACCTTAGTTCTGACTTTTCAGGTCACTAACTACCCAAGCTTCTGCTCACGGCGGTTAGTTGTAAGGCTAACCTGAGAACATTTCAGGTGGAATGCATTTAAGTTGTGCATTCTGGTTTATTACTCCTCAAACTTTCCTTCTGGCAACAACATGCTTGGAGACAACAACGATCCCTGTTTTTGTCATACGGAGTACCATCATCTGATCACAAGCCTTCACTTTATCACTTTCGTTATTGAGTCGCTCTTCCCGTTTTCCAAGGCGGTTCCCCAAAACAAGCATCCGTTGCTTAGAAAATAGCTGATTGCACAATTTTAAACATCACACATCCTCTTTTTTTCATTTGCTGTCACTGTTCGGACTGGAACACAATTATTCTCCCCTCGGAGGGACTTGTGCATTGGACACAGCGAAACGAGGGAACCCATGTGTCTTGTTGTGCAAGACAAAGACACTCTGAAGGGCTTTGAAGAAGAGAACCTAAGAAAGCCATTGATTCTGCTTCCCGGCTGCTTTCACAGGTAATTTTATAGCGCATGTAATTCTGTCCTCCTTGCAAAGGTATGCCATCAGATTTTCTCACTTTTTATTTCAAATAAAATCAAATAGAGAATTAGGGCAGTAATGTTCTCTATAGTTCCAGCTTAGTCTTATGCATATTTATTCAGAAATAAGTCTCGATGTGTTCCTGCTCCCTAGTAAACATGTTTAACATTGTAGTCTTTAAACATTGCATTCATAAATACAGTTCACTGAGATGGTTTGAAGAAGTGGACTTGATCCACGAAAGCTCACGGTAAAAATATAGCAGTTAGTCTTTAAAAAGTGCTGCAGTGTTTTGTTTTTAGTTCAGTTCATTGAGAGTAAGTCCCATTGAATGGAACAAAGTAGAACACTGTTTACCTTCCCACCGAAGTGGTCCCTATTTAGCTTGTTTCCAGTCTGGCCAGGTGATCCTGCTATGATAATTGATCGACAGTGACTCAACACCAATCATTAGGCAACATTGAACTAACCTGACCACCCTGAGGACTAACCTTGGGTACCAAAGTCCACAGGGAAGGTTGATGGTCCCTAAGTGGATTAAATCCCACTTGAACCCATCTTGATGGAAGGAAGCAACTTCATCCATCCTGGCCTGGGGCTGAGGAGGAGGACCTTGGGTGCCAAAAGGGCTTAGGACCAGAAAGTGACTCGTGGAACTGGATCAGTGGCACGGGGGTCACACTATGATACGGAAGGCAATGGAAGACCACTGTATTATATGGTTCCCAGGACAATCTTCATGGCTGATCGGCATGATGATCACCAATACTGTATTCGGAATCAGATATAGCAGTAGAAGAAGAAGATTCTTGTTGTTATTTCTCATGAAGTTGCCTCCGACTCATTATGACTCGTGGCTCAGTGGTTAAGAAGCCTACCTTGTTCGCTGGAAGGCTGGCAAGTTTGGGAGCCGGGTACTGCATGACATATTGAGCACCTGTCTCTGTCCCAGCTCTTGGGGACATGAAAGGAGCCTCATTTGGGCGTTCCCTGAGTGGAGACTATTCTGCAAAAATCCTTTCAACCCAGAACAATTCGCCACTGGCTTACTCTGATTTGTACTCAGTTTAACAGCCTTTGGATATTTGAATAGTGCAGCTGTAACGTCTGGTAAGAGACTGCAGTGGCTTAGTAGTTAAGATGTTGAACTTGACGACTGGAAGGTTGGCAGGTCAGCAGTTCGAGACCCAACTGCTGTGCAAAAGAGTGAGCTCCCGCTTGTGACCCAGCTCCTGCCAACCTAGCAGTTCAAAAGCAAGAAATTGCAAGTAGATAAATAGGGACCACTTTGGTGGGAAGGTAAACAACGTTCCGTGCACTCAGGTGTTGAGGCATGCCTGCCACGTGTCCACAGACACAGGTCTGGCTCTTTGGCTGTGAACAGAGATGAACACTGAAACCTAGAGTCAGATACGACTGGCTTTCAAGCCAAGGCGATCTTGACCTTTCCCTATTGTCTGAGCAACAGACAGCTCTTGAAACTGCATTCAGGGGAATCCTGGTTCTAGAGAGGCTCTTCTTATGCTTCTGGACGGGAAGAAGGAGACAGAATGGTTTTCAAAAGTAAAAGGGATGTTGGAGTAGGTGGGGAAGCAAGCAAAAGATCATTACTTTAGTTCCTACAAAGCAGAGCACGAGAGAAAGGTCAATCTAACAGATATTGCAGAACTACTGCTTCCAGAGCTTGGAAAAGTTACTTCTGTAGAGGTAAAGTAGATCTCCTGGAATGCTTCAGCCAACATGGTCTCTGCCCATTCTGTCTATGGACCTTTGGGAGTTTTAGTCACCCCAAAGTAACTTTTCCAAGTTGAGGCCAGGTGAGACTGGGCTACGACCAACATCTGGAACCCATAGGTTGCCCAGTTTTGACAGAAAGGGCTCTTCCCAAAAATGAGTTCTCTGTATTATTATTATTTTTGTCTTGTTTAAGGAAGGATTCCCTACCTTATCAGCTTCGTCCCATCTCCATTCTGATCCAAGATGCTGGCGGAAAGCTTCCTTAGCAGCATTGCCTACAAAGCTGAACTGCAGAAGCCTCATACATACCAAGCACCAGAAGCCATGGAAGAAGAACCCTGGAGAAATCGTCTGGTAGAGGAAGATGCCAATGAAGGGTTCTGTACAGGTTCAGAAAAGGTGGTGGCGCCGCGTCCTGACATGGACTTGTGCCGAGAGACTTGCCACCAGACATCCGCACAGAAGCCACTCACTACGAAAGGGTGCAACAATATCCCTCTGTCAGCTCCTCGGGGTATACCATGGAAAGAGCAATGCTGTGAAAAAGACCTGGATTTGTACCGGTCCTGGTCAAACCAAAGCCTTTATCAGAACTACCCGGATCTCCATATTAGGGGTGACCACATTGCTGACCATATGTGCGATTCAGGTTGCTTCATGGAGCAGGGCTATGACGAGCTATCCAATGGTCCCGTTTTGTTCTCCAAAGACATCCCGTTCCGAAATTCCCCTGCCAACGAACCTCTGCAGAGACTGAAGGCCATCAAATTCTGCCACGGAGATGAGTGTGGAGAGAGGACATTGATGCTCCATAAAGAGCCCTTATCCAACTCCATGATCAATAACTACATGGAGGCCAAAGTTCACGAATTCTATAAGCAGTTCCTGGAGGAGAAGCTGGCTAGGTGTAGCTCCGTAACCCACTCCCTGGCCTCCAGTTTGCTGATGAATAATATCAATGAGTTGCCTCAAGAACAACATGCTGAAGCATCCAAAGCTTTCTTGCAATCCCTGGCGCTCTTTGGTTTGAAACACACCAGCTGTGGACCAAGCAGTGAATTCACTACTCCCAATTTACAGATCTCAGCTCCACTTTGCAATCTGACGTCCTCTATTGTGCAGACTACATAGTGACGGAAAGGTAAAGAATGGTGTTGTGGTGGAAGACTTTTGGGAACATGGTGATGTGTCCCCTATTAGACTGTCGTACACCCTTTCTGCCAACCCGTTGTCAAACGAATATCCGCATTCTTTCGATACCTGGTTATGAATCTCCAACCATTGTACACCGGCCATTTGATTCATTTGTGACAGATGCCTTAAACCAGGGGTTCCCAACCTTTTCAAGCCAGGGGCCGGGTCACGCTCTCTCAGTTAGCTTCAAGGGCCAGATGGCCATTTTGCCCTGCCTGCATGATAGGGGTGGCCATTTTGTCCCAACAGTTTCAAAGGGGGTGGCCATTTTGTTTCTTGAATGCCTTTGGAGGGGTGGGGTGGGCCACATGAAATGGTGCCATGGGCCAGATCTGGCCAACGGGCTTTAGGTTGGGAACCCCTGCCTTAGACACTTGCATTTTCAAGTAACAGAGTGATACAACTGTGCTTAGCCTTTTGATGGTTTACGAAGAATTGCTACAGACATTTCATGTTACATTAAAAACATTTGCTTACCGTGATTCATCATTTTCCAAACGAGATATCTTTTTGAAGCAAATGGATTGAAATGACACGAAGGTTATTAGTCTAAACATCTAATGTTCTCAGTGCGGTTAGATTTTCCTCCCTATTTAGTATCATCTATATAGCAATGTAGATGGAGTTTGATAGAATTTAAGTCTGTGGGCCTGACAGTTTTAAACAGTGATTCCCAACGTGGGGCCCATGCCCCACAGGGGGATTTCAATCCCCAGAAACCTAAGTCAGTACATTGGCTCATCAGTGCTTTGGGGAATTGACTTAGGCTTCTGAGAATTGAAGTCCAAAACCAAAGGGAAAGACTGGTCTAAAAGGACTGTATACATAATGCTAGTAAGCTTCTTGAAGGAAGGATAGTGCCTACATAGCCCATCATGTGCTCCCCTATGCCAATATGCTGTTTTCAGATGTGGGACTATCACCCTTCCCTGTGGACTTTGGCACCCAAGGCTTTTAGTGGTCAGGTTAGTTAGTTAACTACCACTTGACACTCGACGTAGAGTCATTGGCAGTAGGGTCTACTCTATTACCATAGCAAGATAATCTCGATTTAGAGCAAATGTTCCACTCATCCTATCTGACTTTGGACACAACCATTTTCAACTTTTGGTTTCATTTCAGTTGTAGAAACCTATCATGGAAAATTCTGGAGAAAGTTAGACCTGCATTGTTCTAACAAAGCCCAGCCTAGAATGTGTGTGTGTGTGTTTTGTTGGGTTTTTTTTTTTAAAATTAAAACTAACATTTTTCAAATGACATTTACGGAACAATGGGAGTTACTCAATCCCGTGTGACATTTAAGTTCTGGTTGGAAAAGAGAGGAGAACAGAAACAGACCCGCACTTCTGCTTTCTGCTGCTGATGTTCACATGTCAAAGAGTTCTCTCCTGCTTCCTAAAATGCAAAGGCCTTCCAACCTGTATGGTAATTACTGCGGCATATGGTAATTTAGCCCTCCATACAGTATACGGTTAACTGTATGGGAAAATAAGGTAATTTAGAGAGTACCGTACGGAAAAATACGGTAATTTAGAGAGTACCGTACGGAAAAAATACGGTAATTTAGAGAGTACCGTACGGAAAAAATACGGTAATTTAGAGTATGCCAACCTGTATGGTAATTACTGCAGAAAAAAGTTATTTAGCAACTCCGCCCACTTCCAGCCTTGACTCCACCCACTTCCAGCCTTGACTCCACCCACTCCAGCCTTGACTCCACCCATATTTGGCCATTATCATTAACTTTTGGAGACACTGACAGAAACAATTGGTTCCTGGAACCAATCAACAAATCAAGCCGGTGGCTTCCTTTAGGGCCATGGTTCCCAATGTGGGGCACATGCCATGGGGTGGGGGTGGGGATTTGCTTCTTAAGGGGGACAATTCGAGAATGAGTTAGACCAACTTAATGGCCTTTTAGGCTTCCTCCATGTGAATAGGAGTTCACTTTTTTGAATAATAAGAACTATATGTCACAGGAGAGGGGCATCAGGATTTTAGAGATGCTTAGGTAGGGCATAAGAGACCCAGTGGCTCAAGATGCTGACCATACCCATCAAGCGCGGCTCTGGAAAATATGAGAACTGCTCCAGCCTGGGTGCGCATGCACAACAACAACTCCTTTGCACATGCGCAGAACCCCTTTACGTATAACGCCTTTGTGCATGCGCAGAGCCTATTTGCGATGGCCGCGCATGAGCAGTACCCCTTTCCCCGCTGTTCAAATATGGGATGGCGGCGGGAAAGGGGAGGAACGCATGGGGAAATACAGGGTATCCTGGCCAATCCAGGATACTTGACAGGTATGATGCTGACTGAAAGGTGACAGGTCAGCAGTTTGAGACCTGAATACTTCATGATGGAATGAGCTCTTTGGACACAGCCATTTTCAACTTTTGGTTTCATTTCCGTTGTAGAAACCTGTCATGGAAAATTCTGGAGAAAGTTAGACCTGCATTGTTACAACAAAGCCCTGCCTAGAATGTGTTCTAGCAAAGCCCTGCCTAGCAGTTCGAAAGCAAGAAATTGCAAGTAGATACATAGGGACCACTTCTGTGGGAACGTAAACAGTCTTCCATGCTCCCCAGTGTCTAGACACGCCTGCCACATGTCCATGCAAAATTCTGCAGACGCAGACACTTGGACTGTACACAGATATGAGCATTGAGCCCAAGAGTCAGATATGACTGGCTTCCAAGCAAGGGTGACCTAGGTGGAGCATGGCCAAAAAGAGTTTAGGAACCACTGTTTTAGGGAGTTAATGCATCTCATATCTAGTCTTCCTCTTTTCCTGTTGCTCTCAACATTTCCCAACATTATGGAGTTTTCCAGAAATCTGGCCTTCTTATGACATGCCCAAATTACGGCATGGTTTTCCATCCATGGTCATGTTATTTTGGCTCTCATGACACTACAGTAAAGAGCATTTGCCATTTGGTGTAGTTCTGAATCACAAGGGGGCAGCAAATGGCCTGGAATATGGGACAAGATCTTTTGCTTCTTCCGTTGCCATAATTTTCCACATCCTGCTTTTCTTCCTAAATTGATGCCAAAGCTGGTGATCGTAAACGCCGTAGCAAATACAAAAACATCAGAGCCACATCAACCGAACCGCATGCAACATGAGCTAACCCATAAAAAGAACTGCAGTCACTCAGCAATAAAAATCCCTTTCTGACACCGAAGGAGAGGGAAAAAAATCAATTAGCACAACGGAAAAAGTCATCAATAATAAATTCTTATAGCTGAAACGCCGCAATAAACAAAGAGATTATAACATAGGACAGACATTGGATTGAAATGAGTGCTCGCTCGCTCTCCTCCCAAGTTTAAAATGATTATATCCAGAGCTTTGAAAAGTTACTATTTTGGAATGCACAAAGTCCAGCCATGTCACCCATTAGAAATTCAAACAAATGCAGGAAAGAAACAATGCCTTTTCAGGTCACTTTTAAAATTCAAAATTTAGCAAGCTTTTGTAGTTCACAACTACTTCATCAGGCTAATGTGCTGTGGAGTCTGTTAGTCCAGCCTGGCATATTCTTAGGCAGGGGTTCAATGCAATACAATTTTCAATGGGTATGCCGCCCCACTCGCAGAGCGAATCAGGGCGGCTAACAAGGAAATATCACAATTGCAATTACAAAATAACAATCACAGAAACATCTCAGAAGCATTTCAACCATAGCTGTGTTGTGTTCTAATAGTGTAACCTTCCACATGTGATATCAATGTATCTGAACCAATGTAACCTTGCCTATGAGTAACAATGTAACCTTCAGCTGTACCACATAAACCCTGTAATAGGACGCGAGCTAATGACCACCAGCTGGCAGCAGCGAGCGTCCAAGCTCTCTTGGTTCAAACCCATCAAAGACCGCAGCGCGGGAAGTTTCCCGCCGCTACCTACACCTGGACAAGAAGGGCGTGACCAGCCATGACGTCACGCGGACCAGTAGCCAACGGGCTACCGTGGAGCCACATTCAAAATACGTTACTACCATATATATAGAGCTGTTCGTCCGCCATTACCTCATGTTCCCTCTGTCCACCATGCAATAAACCTGAGTTAACCCAGCCTTTGGCTGTGCCTTGTGTCTTGACTCTCATATACTAAATTGGCGACGAAGGTGGGATGATGGATCCCCATGGAGCCAGGACACAGAGCGGGTTCAACATCACCAAACCGCAAGACTGGGAGCTTTTTGAGATGGACTTCCAGGCGGCACTGGTGGAACTCAAAGTCAAAGAAGACGACGAGGAAAGGAAGAGGGCCATCCTCACCCGCATGCTTGGGATGGAAACCAAGCGGACGCTGGTGGGCATCCTTGCACCGAAGAAGATGAGCGATTTCAAAGCCGGTGACATCATGAAACTGCTGCGTGAGCGTTTCCGACCCTCGAGGGCAATGTTTCCCGCTCGGAGCGTGTTTTGGAGGCGAGTTCAAGCGCCGGACGAGTCGGTAGAAGCCTTCGTAACGGCTATGAGGGTAGCCGCCGCCCCCTGCAAATGGGACCACGTCCTAGAGATGGCCCTCAGGGACGGAGTGCTGTGTGGCCTGAAGGACAAGGAAGTACAGCGCAGCCTGATGAACAAGGAGCCACCACCCACACTGGAAGAGGTTGTAGAGGCCGCGGAAGCCGCGGAATCCACGAATGCTGGAGTAGATGAGATGCACAAGTGGCGTGAGTGGCGTCCGAGGGCCGGCAAAGCGGAAAACTCGTCGCACGGGAAGTCCGGTCAGTCGGTGCATGCAACCCGACCGACCTCGAAATCGTCTTCAGATAGCAGCGATGGCGAGGAGGTCCAGAAGGTCCGGACAGGCGGGCGCCGCTGCGATGGTTGCGGAGCGGCCCATGAGCGCGTGAAGTGCCCATTCAGGAAAGCCGAGTGTTTCAACTGTGGACGTCGGGGGCACATCGCCAAGGCGTGCAGGAAATGGAAAGAGGGCCGGAGACAGTCGCAAGACCGTTCAGCCAGACCGGACCGTCCAGCGAGGTCCAAAGATGGCGCCCGGGCCACGAGGAAGCAGGACGGCGTGGGCCGCATCTCGGACGACAGCGAGGGCGACGCTCCTGTGTTCAGCGTGTCTGCGGGACAGCCCCATTACTTTGTTGAGGTACTAGTACAAGGGACCCCCATTAGGATGGAAGTTGACTCGGGGTCCTCCTATTCTATAATTCCCCAGAGAGAGTTCTTGAAAATCGACCCCCACGTGCGGCCCAAACTTAAAGCGTTGAGGGCCACACTACGGGACGTACAGGGGAACAGCATTCCAGTGTTGGGGGTCGGGACATTCCGGGTTCGCTTTAAGAGACATTCTGCGGAACTTCCCCTAGTGGTGCTAAAAGGGGGGAGTTGTAGCCTCCTCGGAACACAGTGGTTTCAGCCCTTAGGCCTGTTCATAGGGGGGGTGCATGCCGTAGGCGAGGACCCAATACAAGCGGTGTGTGACGCACACCCCGCTGTTTTTAAAAGTGGACTGGGAAAGTTCAAGGGACCCCCTGTAGCCTTCGACTTAGACCCGGAGGTCCGCCCGATAAGACTTAAACCGCGCAGGGTACCGTTCGCACTAAAGGACAAAATAGAGGCGGAACTGGACAAACTGGTGGGTCAAGGAATTCTTGTTCCTGTGGATTCCGCGGAGTGGGAGACTCCAATTGTAACAGCACTGAAGGCTAACGGGGAGGTGCGCATTTGCGCTGATTATAAGTGCACCATTAATAAGGCAATCCGCCCTAATGCATACCCGGTGCCAGTGGTCAGCCACCTTCTGGCCAGGCTAAATGGGGGAAAGTGTTTCGCTAAACTCGATTTAGCACAGGCCTACCAGCAACTCCCGGTAACCCCCGCCACAGCGGCGGCACAAACAATAGTCACACATAAGGGGGCGTTCCAGGTGTCGAGGTTACAGTTCGGCGTGAACTCGGCACCTGGCATTTTTCAGTCGCTAGTGGAACGCCTCCTGAAGGGGCTGGAGGGGGTGTTGCCGTATTTTGATGACGTGTTGATAACGGGGGGGAGTAAGGCCGAGCTGGCTCACAGATTGGATAAGGTCCTGACCGTGTTCGAGAAAGCGGGGCTGCGACTGAGAAAAGACAAATGTGTATTTTTCGAAACAGAGGTTGAGTTTTTAGGGTTCCGTGTCACGCCCGAGGGAATTAGGCCGTCCAAATCTAAGGTAGCCGCCATTAAGAAAGCCCCTCGCCCCACTTCCAAAACCGAGCTACAGTCGTTTCTGGGGCTTCTCAATTTCTACCATACATTCCTTCCACGGAAGGCATCTGTTGCCGAGCCGCTCCATCGGTTACTTAAAAAAGAGGAAAAATGGCTGTGGGGTGACGAGCAAGAAAGAGCGTTCTCAGAGTTAAAGCAACTCCTCACATCCGAGGCAATCCTGACTCATTTCGACCCCAAACGGCCCATAGTTTTAGTCTGCGATGCATCCCCGGTGGGCGTGGGAGCGGTGCTTTGCCACGTGTTAAACGACGGAAGGGAGGCCCCGATAGCGTTTTATTCAAGGTCCCTGTCCCAAGCAGAGCGGAATTACGCACAGACCGATAGGGAGGCACTAGCGATAGTAGCGGGAACCAAGAAATTTCACGATTTTCTGTATGGTCGGCCGTTCAAGGTCGTTACTGATCACAAGCCCCTGTTAGGAATATTCACTGCAAATAAGCCCACGCCACAGATCCTGTCCCCGAGGATGCTGCGGTGGGCTATTTTTCTTAACGCATATCAACATGAGTTAGAATACCGGCCAGGGAAGGAAATCAGCCATGCAGACGCGCTCTCACGGTCGCCGTTACCCTTGTCGGACGACCAGAAGGCAGGGGTAAGAAGAGACCGCCAGGTATTATTAATAGAGGTCTTGGAGTCACCCCCGATAGTACCGGCCGACGTCACCAGGGCGACCGGAAAGGATAGAACACTAGAGAAAGTATGCTCGTGGGTGCAGAAGGGGTGGCCGGCGTCATCCCCAGGCGCGGAATTCGACCCATTTTTCCGAAAGCGAGTAGAGTTGTCTTTAGAGAGGGGGTGCCTTTTGTGGGGCCAACGGGTGGTGGTTCCTACGTCCCTGCGGCCGAAGGTGCTAAAGCTGTTGCACGACAGCCACCCGGGAATCGTCCGTTCCAAGGCGTTGGCCCGGAGTTACTTCTGGTGGCCCCAGCTGGACGCCGACATAGAGCATATGGTGGGCACTTGTGAGGCATGTCAGTGCTCCCGACCGGAGGTGGCCCGCCTCCCGCATAGGGAATGGGACGCAGCAAGGGGACCGTGGTCCAGGGTGCACATAGATTTTGCTGGCCCGTTCCGAGGAACCATGTTTCTCCTGGTGGTGGATGCATATTCAAAGTGGCTGGAGGTCATTCCGGTAAAGAGCACATCCTCCGCCACTACCATTCGCCAGCTAAGGAGGGTCTTTTCCACGTTCGGTTTACCCGACACTTTGGTCAGCGATAACGCCAGTTGCTTCACGTCCGCTGAGTTCGCAGCATTCATGGAGGCAAATGCAATTCGGCATGTCACATCCGCGCCGTTTCACCCGGCCACGAATGGCCAAGTGGAACGGTTGGTGCGCACCACAAAGGATGCGCTGCGGCGAATGGGCTCGGGAGATCTAAATCACCAAGTTTGTCAATTTCTATTAGCGTACAGAGTGACCCCCTTAGCGTCTGGATACTCGCCGGCTGAGCTGCTGATGCGGAGGAAACTGACGACGCTTTTGTCCAGGTTGGACCCGTCGAGGGTCGAGGACAAAGGGAAGAACATAGGTTTAGCGGTCTCGAAAGGTTTCGGCGTAGGCGACCCTGTACACTGCAGGAACTATGCCAACGCAGGCCCAGCCTGGGTACCAGGGACGATAATAGAACAGACGGGGCCAGTGTCATATCGGGTGGAAACTAGCACCGGCCTCCTCTGGAGGAGGCACGCTGACCAACTGAGGCACCGAGTGAGTGAGGGGCCGATCAGTGGGGCTCAGCGACAGGATTCAGCGATAGGGTTCTCCCCCACCCGTTTAGCCCAAGGGGGAGACAGAGAGGGACACCAGTCCGAAGCCAGGAGGGAAAGCGGTGAGCCCGACTCATATCCTTTTGATACCCCAGTCCTATCCGAGCCCGGGGGGAGGGAAAAGGAGTGTGCGGCCGCCGCTGCCGCTTCCCCCGAAGCCGATTTTGATTTTGATTTTGCTAGCCGGGGGGGTTTTTTGGAGTGTTCCCCCACCCATCCAAGCGAGAAGAGGGGTTTTTCGTTAGCCCCTAGTGCCCCCGGTTCGCCCCAAACAAAGCACACACCTTCCAACAAAGCCGCAGAACCGCGGCAAATCACTAACAAGTCATCCTCTCCCGTTACAGGGCAGGCAGCCAGGGAGCAAGGAGGAGGGAGCGAAGCCAGGGCAGGGCAGCCCGCGCCGAGACCCCAGCGTGTTCGAAATAAGCCACCTTGGCTGAGAGACTTCGTCTCATCCTAGGGGGGAGGAGTGTTGTGTTCTAATAGTGTAACCTTCCACATGTGATATCAATGTATCTGAACCAATGTAACCTTGCCTATGAGTAACAATGTAACCTTCAGCTGTACCACATAAACCCTGTAATAGGACGCGAGCTAATGACCACCAGCTGGCAGCAGCGAGCGTCCAAGCTCTCTTGGTTCAAACCCATCAAAGACCGCAGCGCGGGAAGTTTCCCGCCGCTACCTACACCTGGACAAGAAGGGCGTGACCAGCCATGACGTCACGCGGACCAGTAGCCAACGGGCTACCGTGGAGCCACATTCAAAATACGTTACTACCATATATATAGAGCTGTTCGTCCGCCATTACCTCATGTTCCCTCTGTCCACCATGCAATAAACCTGAGTTAACCCAGCCTTTGGCTGTGCCTTGTGTCTTGACTCTCATATACTAAAGCTGTCAAGCTGTTCCCGGAAAATACGGGAACTGCTCCGGCCTGGGCACGCATGTACAGCAACAACCCCTTTGCGCATGCGCAGAACCCCTTTGCGCATGTGCAGAACCCCTTTGTGCATGCACAGAACTGCCTCTGATGGAGGCGCATGCGCAGTAACCCCTTTCCTCGCCATTCAAAGTACGGGATGGCGGCGGGAAAGGGGAGGAACGAGCGCTGAAATATGGCAAATCCCGGCCAATACGGGATACTTGACAGGTACAATTTCAGAAGCATTTCAGCAAATATCCCACCCACCCACCATTGTAAAGCATCAACCCATCCCAACACAATACTTCAAAAAATAATACGGAAAACATTGTTAACTCAACTTCACCACCCGTGTCCTCTTCCCTCCAGGCTGAGACCGGCCGAGGGGGCATCCGGTGGTGGCGGTAGCAGTGGCGGGGTTTACAGCCCACCAGCCACAAGCTGCTACTGCCTTCCCTCCAGGTCAGTGTGCAGCTGGGGTTCCCAATCTAAGGCTTTTGGGCCGGATCTGGCCCATGGCTCCATTTCTTATGTCCCCCCACCCCTCCAAGGGTATTCAAGAAACAAAATGGCTGCTCCTTTGAAAATCAATTATGAATATTACCCAGTGAGAGCTCTTCTCCTTGCTCATACCTGTCAACCATCCCGATTTGGCCTGGATTACCCCGTAATTCAGCGCCAATTTGCGCCATTTCCCGACCCGCGCTGCCAAAACCCCGTAATTTGGCAGCGGGGGAAAGGAAGCACTGCACAGTCAATCTGTGCAGGTCACGTTGCACGCATGCGTGGAAGGGCTCTACACTTCTGTAGCTCCCTTCCACGCATGCGCAGAAGGCTATGCCGCCTGCATAGAAGGCTACGCAAGTGGCATAGCCCTCCACGCGCATGCATACAACGCGATCTGCACAGACCCGGTCTGCGCAGGTCCAGGATTCGTCGGAGCCACGGTTGACAGGTATGTCCTTGCTGTGTTGGTCTTCAAACTCCCTGTTGCATGTAGCGGCTATTTATGGCATCTCAAAAGGTTCAATAAACAAAGTCCAGCCGTATGACTCATTAGAAATTCAAACAAATGCAGGAAGGAAACGATGCCTTTTCAGGTCACTTTAAAACTTTGGAATAGAATTCCTAGGATTCCCTAGACCAGGGAATCTCAACCTGTGGCCCACAGGCCGGATGCAGCCCACATCACCATTTCATGTGCCCCCACCACCACCACCACCACCTCACCAGGAAGTGCCATGTGTTGGAGGAAGGGCAAAATGGCTGTCCAGCCCCCGAAGCTGTCTGAGGGAGCGTGATCCGGCCCCTGGCTAAAAAAGGTTGAAAACTCCTGCCCTAGACCTAAGGAGACTCAGGACACTTCAGTCCTAAAAGCAGCTTCTTTGAATTCTGCAAATAACATGTTATAATTAATTTCACAAGACTGCTGTCTCCTGAACCACATAAAAACTCTTTCTTGCGCATGGAAATTGGATTGCCGAGGATTAGCTCTGATATGCATTGAAGAAGGAGGGTCATTTTCCTTCTTATGGGGATGCTGGTGCAGTTGTTCACAGGAGCACATGCTCAGACATGCGTCTGTCCCTCTTTACATCGCTGTAGTTGCTTTCGTGACTGCAGCGAACACACATGGAACATTGAATAGGATGCCACCATGGGGCCAACTGTTCTTAGCTAGTTGTACTGGCATGGCGCAAACAGTGTAACCTTCCTTGGGAGGCGAATTGCCTTAAGTTAAGAATTTGCTTTAGACACAATCTGTCGCTGGCTGAATGATTCAGCTCAGTATGCAATTGATAATATCTACAGGGGCTTCTTAACCTGGGCCAATTTGCCATCACAGATTATGGCTTTGGCATAGCTGCATGAGAAGATGCTGGGCCCTGTCTCATGTGCAAAGAAATCATTTGTTTTAATTCCAAAGTTGTCTTACAATCAGCGATGCACTCCTAAAAAATTTACTACCCCCTTGTGGGCGGGGCCAAAACTGTGGGCATGGCCAACGCAATGGGGTATGGAGGTGGGTGTGGCCAGCCAGGTGGGTGTGGCCTGGGGGAATTTCCGCTACCGGTTCTCCCGAACAGGACAGGACCTGCTTCAGTGCATCACTGCTTACAATAATGGGCTGTGGCAGCTTAGTAGTTAGGATGCTGAGCTTGATGAACTTGACAGTCAGCAGGTCAGCAGTTCAAGACTCGAGAGCTGTGGGTCGGAGTGAGCTCTTGGCATCAGTCCCAGCTCCCACCAACCTAGCAGTTCAAAAGCAAGAAATTGCAAGTAGATAAATAGGTACCACTTCAGTGGGAAGATAACAGCATTCTGTGCATGCCAGTGTCTAGTCGTGCCTGCTACATGCCCGCGGAAACGTCTACAAAATGCAGACACAGCTGGCTCTTTGGCTATAAACAGAGGTGAGCACTGAACCCTAGAGTTGAATATGACTGGTTTTTGAGCAAGGGAGAGCTTTACCTTTAATGGGCATTAATGTGTCCTGTCCCAGAACATTCCAGTCCCTGGATGGAAAAAATGCTCTTCACTCTTCAACCTATGTGCGAGCCATGGTTCGCAAATGTTGCCTGGATCGGCTGGCTTATCCTGCAAACACCCAGCCTTGCACGGTAGTTATCAGAAAAAACTGCGAGATGGAAGAGACTGAATCTGCGCATCTAATCATATTGACGCTAAACAGATTGATGTTGGTAAACAAGAGAAAGAATTTGTATCTGATTAAAATTACATGTTGCACTAGGGATATTTACATTTCCTTTTGCCACTGTGTCAAGCATTCAGTGGATAGCATGAATGGAAGATGAAGGACGTAGACAAATCAAGCTTGCAACCCGAGTCGGATTTGTTTTGAGAGGAAGATGTATTAAGCTGTGGGAGGGGAAAATCAAGGAAGAGGCTGGAAGCTTTGACTTAAGCCTGATGCCAAGGGATGGCTGCCATATGCTTCCCTTCTCTAGGGATTGAATTGAAATTTTAATTTATATACCGCTTACTCACCCAATGAGCAACTCAAAGCGGTTCACAAAACAATCAGTACAAGCATATAATCAATACAAAAGCGAACACAAGAGATGCAAAATAGCATCAAGCATAATTACTGTATTTTCTGGTGTATAAGACTACTTTTTAACCCCGAAAAATCTGTGCCAAAGTCGGGGGTCGTCTTATAGGACAGGTACTTAACTGCAGCTTGTTTCCCCTTGCTTCATATGTCCGGCGCATATGGTGGGGGGTGCCGCGGCCGAGTCCATGCTCTGTGCGGGGAGTATGAAGCAAGGGGAAGCAAGCTGCACACATCTTCCTGTACTCGAGGAGGAGAACGTGAGCGTGGATTGGCTCTCCACCAGAACCTGCCCATTTGACTCGGAGTGTGGGTTAATTTTTATTTGGTGTGCATTGGAAGAGAGGTAGTCTTATACGGCAAGTATATTCCAAACTATATTTTAACTGGAAAAGTTGGGGGTCGTCTTATACGCCCAGTCGTCTTATACGCCGGAAAATACGGTATACAATAATCATTATAAAAATTACAGCAGTTAAACATATCACATATCATAAAAAACAATTACATCAAACGAATAGGCAATACAACATCATCAATTCATTCATTCATTTCATTCATTCATTCATTTATTTGATTTGTATGCCGCCCACTCAGCATACGCCGACTCAGGGCGGCTCACAGCACATCAAACAATAATACAACACAGGAAAAACACAATACACAGTACAACAAAACACAGCAAACACAGCAACACCCCAGCAGTGCAACAACATCCCACACATCTCTCCCCGACCCCAACAAGTCCCAACAAGTCCTCGAGGTGCCGGCGGCATCGGCGTCCTTTACTGCTCTCCGGGCGGGCGGGCCCGGAGAGCGAAGGCAGCTGCGGCGGCTCCGGCGGCGGCTCCCACCTGTCTCCACCCCCGGGGCCGATGGTGTGGGCTCCCGGGCGAGACAGGGAGCTCCTCGAGGGGCCGGCGGCGTCGGCGTCCTTTTCTGCTCTCCGGGCGGACGGGCCCGGAGAGTGAAGGCAGCTGCGGCGGCTCCGGCGGTGGCTCCCACCTGTCTCCACTCCCGGGGCCGATGGCGTGGGCCCCCGGGCGAGACAGGGAGCTCCTCGAGGGGCCGGCGGCGTCGGCGTCCTTTTCTGCTCTCCGGGCGGGCGGGCCCGGAGAGCGAAGGCAGCTGCGGCGGCTCCGGCGGCGGCTCCCACCTGTCTCCACCCCCGGGGCCGATGGTGTGGGCTCCCGGGCGAGACAGGGAGCTCCTCGAGGGGCCGGCGGCGTCGGCGTCCTTTTCTGCTCTCCGGGCGGGCGGGCCCGGAGAGCGAAGGCAGCTGCGGCAGCTCCGGCGGTGGCTCCCACCTGTCTCCACTCCCGGGGCCGATGGCGTGGGCCCCCGGGCGAGACAGGGAGCTCCTCCAAACACTACAACACTACAATCCTCATAAACACTACAACAATAGAGCGTCCCGGCTTTTGCATCCCCGATGGCTTGGGGGCGGAGGCCTGGGGGTGTGGTGGCTCAACCTCAGCTGGGGCTAGAGCCGGCAAAGTTCCTCGCAACAGAGTGGAACCCATATCTTCCATGGGGCTCAACAATGCAGAAAATGTGATCTGTCTCCCACAGCCAAGCCGAGAACTGGTTCTTTGAGCAGTACAATAAAATTTATTGAAGGAACAGCAGCTCTAGTTGACCACAGGCAGCCTATATTGTAGGTGGCAAAGCAAAATTGAGTGACGGTTTGCAGTCTTGGTTGCTCTTCTTCTTGGGCCACCTACTTGTCTATAGTCTATAGTCAGTGGCACTGGTTCATTCTTCTTCTTCATCACCCATGAAGATTGTCCATAGTGACCCTTCATCTAGCTTCCTCATCACAGCATGACCCCAGGATCACTGATCCAATCGTGCGAGTCACTTTCTGGTCCTGAGCCCTTTTGGCACACACTTGACGGCTGTTAACTCCGTTGAAAGGAAAGCCTTTGGAAGGTGGTGGTGGTGGTGGTGGGGCACATGGCTCACCTCTTCTGGGCTGAAAATGTTACTAGGAAAAAGGGATTTTGTGCAAGAATCAGAAGGAAAATACTGGATTCTCCTCTTGATTTGCACTAGGAAGGAAAGGGAGCGCTAGTCTTCCCTGCTGTCATTTAGGAAGATGGAACAAAAGCAAAGCATTGATTTTTTTGCTTTCGTTCAGCCCTAGCCCCGGAGCCCCGGGATTTTAATTAGCTGTGACCAGTGGAATCTCTTGCATAACAACCCCAGCTTCACTGCAAATGTTGGCACTGTTGCATTTAGATCTTCAGATGGCTAATGCAACCGATAACGTCAGGAAATATTCTTCCTGACTTCCAATTAGTAAAGATAAAGGTTTCCCTCGCTCGAAAGCCAGTCGTATCCGACTCTAGGGTTCAGTGCTCATCTCTGCTTCAAAGCCGAAGAGCTAGTGCTGTCTGCTTCTGTAGACGTTTCCGTGGTCATGTGGCAGGCATGACTAGACACCAGAGCGCATGGAACGCTGTTACCTTCCCACTGAAGTGGTCCCCATGTATCTACTTGCATTTTCTTGCTTTCGAACTGCTAGGTTGGCAGGAGCTGCTAAAAAGTAAAAATTCCTTACCAGTTGATGGCTATGCTTTTGGCGGGTCTACAATAAAATACATTTCGTGTCAGAAATTACTCTGGGTTGAAAGGATTTTGGCTGGAGAAATTCCACTCAGGGGATACCCGAATGAGGCTCCTTTCATGTCCCCAAGATCTGTCATGCAGCACTCGGGTATCGAAACCCGACCTTCCAGTCTCCAAGCTCAGCATCTTAATCATGCGCAGTAATCCTATTCGTGTGGATTCACAGGGACTTGGGCTTCTGAGAAATGAAGTCCAAAAACTCCTGGAGTGCCATGGTTCACCATGGCTGACCTAAACCAAGGCAAGAGAGGACTGATCCACTTCTGTGGGAACTCTTTCTAACTCTGATCGCGAATCAACACCCTTGCCTAGGATTTTTCTACCTGTTGGGCTGAACCAATCAGTCTATAAGGGCTACATTTGCTCCTGATAATCAATTGCAAAACAAGTGTGGGGGCTGATTTACCAGCCTGGAATCTGACAGGCACCAGGGCCAAAAGCTTTCCAACAGTAGCTCATCATTGGACCAGGGGATTCTTCAAATGCACGAAACGTTACGGCAGAAGCTTTTCATGAGACCCGAGAGCTGCACGATGGAATGAGCTCCCGTCTCTGTCCCAGGTCCCAGCTCGAAACAAATTGAAAGCAATTTGGCGGGATGGTAAACAGCATTCTGTGCACTCTGGTGTCTAGTCATGCCTGCCACATGTCCACGGAAACATCTGCAGAGGCAGACAGCACTAGCTCTTTGGCTATAAACCGAGACAAGCATCACACCTAGAGTTGAGCATGATTGGCTTTTCAGCATGGGAGACATTTACCCTTAATTGGCATTATTGTGAACTTTACTTTTACTATGAGCACTTGTGGTCAAAGATCTCCTGGAGTTGCATCTTGGTATTTTAAAGGATTTAAAGGATTTCTAGAGGATTTCTATATTTAATGACTTGCTATTCTTTACTGTATAGGTTGGCTCTCAGTCACCATACAGTCTTTGCGCATGGTTGTCTAAATCGTTTCTTTCTTCTTCTTTTTTTTGCAGAACAACTGCATAGAACAAGGGTTATCAAGCCAAGGCCAACGGGCCAGATCCAGCCCACAGTGCCATTTCATATGGCCCCCACCTCCAAGGGCATTTGAGAAACAAAAAGACCACCCCTTTGAAGCTGTTGGGACAAAATGGCCACCCTCATTGTGGAGGCATGGCAAAATGGCCACCCAGCCCTCGAAGCTGACTGAGAAAGCGTGACCCGGCCCCCAGCTTGAAAAGGTTGGGCAACCCGTGTTCTAGGACTTAAGCAGCATCTGACTGTTGCTCATTATATTCAATGTTCTTAAAAGTAGATTTTTCAAACTTAGCCTATGCGCCTTCTCCTCAGAAGGTCCTATGTCTGATATTTGAAGGACGGTCTGGTCCAATTTGATTTAAAGAAAAAGACCCCCCCCAAACCAGACTGAGAGAGTGGGAAAAGTTTGGGGACCCTTGGCTTAGAAGGTCTCTGCAGAGAAGAAGACTAGAACCTGAACCATGTGGGAATTCTTTTGCTGAAAGCAAAGGATAGACATGATTTGGATTGCGTGATCTCAGCAAAGTTGATAATGCATTTCCCTCCTCCCGCTCCAGCCGAACAATAGATTTTCTCTCTCGCACCGATCCATGCAATTTAGACCTGACCGCATGGTGCACTTAACTAGGGCAGTGCCCAGAAACAGCTCAAAGGGTTGAGCAGCAACTGCCCAGCCTGGAACCTGCCTAGACAGAGAAGGGTCCTCCAGGCAAATGGAGACCCTGATCCTCCTTGGAAGGAAGACAGGACCAGGGCCATGGCTTTTCTTGGGACCTTCTCTTCTCATGTTTCCAGTGGCTGCAGATGTGGAGGATGCTACGCTGCTGGAAACTCTTGAGGATGCATATTTTGGAAACAGCCAAGCTAATGAGTCTGACGGCCACACCGTCTTCTTCTCCTTGGACTACCAACATGTCCAAATACCTTTTGAAATTACCTTGTGGATCATGTTGGCTTCTTTAGCCAAAATAGGTAAGCAACCCCCTGCCACAAACGTGGTGGGATGATTAATTTTGACGTAGGATACATTTTCCTAAACAAGCATGGTCAGTAGTGTACGTTTCGCTACAGCACCTTCATGGATTACTAGTCTTAATAAGGTTGGGAACCCCTGTGCTAAACTATTTAAGGGAAGTATAGAAATGCAATCCTGAACACCTACATTGTGCATTTTTTCAGGGCTGCAAAAAAATGAGATTTGAACAACTCTGTAGTAAAAGTCACTGCAAATAAAGTGAAAACTCAGGATTTCCAATCCCCATTCATAATACACCAGTATAAAGACTGACCAAGAAGCAGCATTGCTAAACTTCTGCTTTATTTGTTCGTAGGTTTTTTTTATTTCCCAACAGTGTTTCTTCTTTCCCTTCACAGCTTTCCATCTGTTTGAAAAACTGCCTTCGGTTGTTCCTGAAAGCTGCTTATTAATCTTTGTGGGGCTTATCATGGGAGGGATCATTTATGGCCTTAATGATAAATCGCCTCCAGTCATGAACAGTGATATCTTCTTCCTCTACCTCCTGCCCCCCATAGTCCTGGATGCGGGCTACTTCATGCCTAGCCGTCCTTTCTTTGAGAACATTGGGACCATCCTCTTATACGCTGTGGTGGGAACCATATGGAACGTCTTTGGGATCGGCTTCTCACTCTATGGGATCTGCCAAATCGACATCTTCCACCTGAGCGACATCTCGTTGCTTCATAACCTTTTGTTCAGTAGCTTAATCGCGGCTGTCGATCCCGTTGCGGTACTCTCGGTGTTTGAAGAAATACATGTCAATGAAAAGTTGCACATTTTAGTGTTTGGAGAATCGTTGCTCAATGATGCCGTAACTGTGGTAAGTACACACAAAAAAGTAAAAGAAGCCACAATAGCCTGTTAAAACAGGGGTTCCCAACTTAAGGCCTGTGGGTCGATCCCCCCCGGTGCCATTGTATGTGATCCCCCACCCATCTAATGGCATTTAAGAAACAAAATGGCCACCCCTTTGAAGCTGTTGGGACAAAATGGCCACCCCCATCATGTAGGAGGGGCAAAATGGCTGTCTGGCCTTTGAAGATAACTGAGAGAGCGTGACCCAGCCCCCAGCTTGGAAAGGTTGGGCAACCCCTGTTTTAGGACTTAAGCAGCCTCTGTTGCTCATTATATTCAATGTTCTTAAAAGTAGATTTTTCAAACTTAGCCTATGCGCCTTCTCCTCAGAAGGTCCTGTGTCTGATATTTGAAGGACTGTCTGGTCCAATTTGATTTGAAGAAAAAGAACACCCCCCCCCAAACCAGAAAATGAGGGGCTTGAACTTTTCAGCCAACAATTAGCACTCGAAGAGGAGATTTGAACTGGCATATGGCTGAGTGAACAGTTTCTATGATGGGGGAAAGGAATCCCATTTCTACTGAAATTATCCTCTTTTCAAATTGGCATCTGTGCGTATCAAAAAGGATTTGCTGACTTTCAGCCAATCTGTGACTTCTTTTTGGCACTTAGTTTTATTGGCAAAGCTTTAGGGGCATGAACCCTGGACCCAGCATGGAAGAAGAGTTGCTCATCTGCCCATCTTCTCCCATTTCTTCACATTCATCCAGGGATAGAAATTCTGAATAGTTGCCTCTGTCATTGTTAAACCCAAAATACATAGGGCAAAAACAGCGCCTGTAGTTACCCCAGTTTTGTTTAAGGGGAACTGACAGTGCAGTTTCCTGCTACATACTTTGGATTTAATGCTTATTTAGATGTCCTATCTCAGCAGGGACTTAGTGGTGACTTAGTGGTTAAGATGCTGAGCTTAGATACATGAGACCTGCACTTGGGGACATGAAAGGAGCCTCATTCGGGCATCCCCCTGAGTGGAGTTTCTCCAGCAAAAATCATTTCAACCCAGAGTAATCTCTGACACAAAATTATTATTATCTCCTCAGGGGATGAAGAAGTTAAGGGAGACGAGAAAAGGCAGTCATCTCAATATCTTATCATTCTCTCCACCTCTATTGTCCATCATGTGCCACCTTGGAGTGGATACCTTCATTGAGTCTGATAAAGGCCTGCTAAATATATTAAGAAGCAGATCTTGTTTCCCACACAGGAGGCCATATTTAGGTCATGGGAGGTATCCTTCGCGGGGAAATGTTCTTTTTCAGGATTCACTTACACGAAATTCCCAAGAAAACATGGCAGTTGAGCTTGACAGTTGTGTTTTGGAAGTTACAATCTGGAAGGAAGGAAGGAAGGAAGGAAGGATGGAAGGATGGACGGACGGACATATTAAACCAAGGAAGGAAGGAAGGAAGGAAGGAAGGAAGGAAGGAAGGAAGGAAGGAAGGAAGGAAGGAAGGAAGGAAGGAAGGAAGGAAGGAAGGAAGGAAGGGAGGACATATTGGGCCAAGCAAGCAAGGAAAGAAGGATTGGTGATATATGGAAGGAAGGAAGGAAGGAAGGATGGATGGACGGATGGACGTACGGTCATATTAAACCAAGGAAGGAAGGAAGGGCATATTGGCCAAGCAAGCAAGGAAAGAAGGGTTGGTGATATATGGAAGGAAGGAAGGAAGGAAGGAAGGAAGGAAGGAAGGAAGGAAGGAAGGAAGGAAAGAAGGAAGGAAGGAAGGAAGGAAGGAAGGAAAAAAAGAAAGATGGATGGATGGATGGATGGATGGATGGATGGATGGATTATTCTAAGCTCTGGGCCCACCATATGTAAAGATCTCTTTCCTTATTCCGGCATCGTCTTCATTTGTTTTTCCTTCTTAGGTCTTGTACAAGCTCTTCAGAACTTTCTGTGAAATGCCATCAATCAAAACGATCGATGTGTTTACAGGCATCGGGACGTTTTTTGTGGTTGGTATAGGAGGTGTCTTGGTAGGCCTCCTCTTTGGTCTGATAGCTGCCTTCACCACCCGCTTTACCAACAATATTCGCGTGATTGAGCCACTTTTCGTCTTCCTCTACAGTTACCTGTCCTACCTCACAGCGGAAATGTTCCACCTCTCGGGCATTGTGGCGTAAGTAGATGGAGGACCGCAGACACCAAAGACTTCTTGAGTGGCTACATGTTCAACCCAAGAAGGCCTTTATTCCACAATCTTTCAATAGGTTTCAGAACAACACACAGTTTATCAGGATTCTGAGATGGAAAGAGCTTAAAATCTCCTGGGAAAAAATTAGCTCAGGGACAAAACCACATTCACAATATAGTTATATAAAGGAACAGAAATCAAAGTGTACATTTTCTCTAATGTCCTTAGCCAAGCAATCCTGTTTTCATTTGAGGGTGGATGGAAAATAGGAGGGGAGAAAATTGACAGAAATTGGAAACGCTGCTGTCCATCTCACCTTAAATACCTATTTCTGACGTCAGCTCACTGACTTGCCCAGACATGCCTGGCCGCTGCTGGAACATGCATGCCACCAGGGGACATGATACAGTTGAGGTGGCAGTAGGCATAGTGGCAGATGAACTGTTACAATGTTCCCATGTAAAAATACATTACCCAATTACCAACCATTTGAACAGTAATAGCATGCCGTAAAATCCGTACATGATAGGCAAATTCTGAGTTCAGATTTGGAATCAGCACATTTGATATCAGGTAAATCACATGTGTTAGAAAAATCATTGTTGTGCAGTGATTTTCAATCCCCCCAGCCCACTCCCTCAAAAAGAGGGAACAGCTCTACAGCTGTTGCCAGTGCTCCAAAAAGTCATCTAATAACTGATGGCACCCTTATGTTCAATTTCATAGTGTCCATGCTTTCTCGTGATTTCACAACCACAAAATTTTACGCAGATAAAAAAGTATATGAGGCCTGAAGTTTCTGAAACACAAGATTTGGGTTGTATCAAACCTTCTACTTTTCATTATTGTGGCTTGTCCATCAAAAAGCAGATATGCCTCAAAGGGGAAATAAGCGTACTAAATAGATTTTTTTGCTTTCTTCTTCAGAATCATTGCTTGCGCGATGGGCATGAAACGTTACGTGGAGGCCAACATCTCTCTGAAGTCCCACACCACCATTAAATACTTCATGAAGATGTGGAGTAGCGTCAGTGACACACTCATCTTCATCTTTCTTGGTGTCTCCACCATCGGTGACAATCACGAGTGGAGCTGGGCCTACATTTGTTTCACCGTCATTTTTTGTCTTGTTTGGAGAGCGCTAGGTAGAGAGATCCAGGCAGTTACTCAGCCTTTACTCCCTCTGTGCATGGCCTCACTATTTGTTCGAAGGGGCTGGAAGCTCTCAACCTTTTAAAGCTGGGGGCCGGGTCATGCTGCCTCAGACAGCTTCAGGGGCTGGATGGCCATTTTGCCCTTCATCCACCACATGGCACTTCCTGGTATGGTGGAGGCAGTGGAGGGCCACATGAAATGGTGCTGTGGGCCACATTCGATCCACGGGCTGCAGGTTGAGAATCCCTATTCTAAGGGGCTGGAAGCTCTCCAGGCAGAGTTTGGGATGGCATGGAGGGATAGTGTAGGGAGGAGAGGATGAGAACATTTTTTTGGTAATGCGACATGGGGGGGGGGGGAGAAGTCAAGTCCTCCTGGATCAATGGGCGAGAGTTCTATCAGTGCAAGGTTGCATCTGGATTTTGCCCATGGAATTTAATAACAAGAGCAGTGAGAAGCATTGGTGAAGAACATTGTGTTTAAGAAGGAAGCCCCTTGGTCTAGAGCAGTGGTTCCCAATGTGGGCCCATGCTCTACAAAGGGGCTTCAATTCCCTAAGTCAGTGCTTTGAGGAATTCATGTAGGCTTCTGGGAATCGAAGTCCAAAAACATGGTTGGGCAAAACTGGTCTACAGCCTAAACCTTGTTGCTTCTCTATTTTACTAAAATTCACCAAAAGATGCATTTTTAGACGTTGGTGCGCTCTAAATTTGGGTGCCTTGGGACAAGCCCCAATTGCTCCACCTTAGTTCCAACTTGAGATTTCTCATGATGCATGTTGTGAGCATTTGCTAATGTGCTACCTGGTTTGTGGGAGCCACTTTTTAGATCAGGCTGTCCTTCAGTGGCACATGGCCTTTCTGGGCTATAGACTTTGGAAGTCCCAGCCAAGAGGTTTTCCAGACTGTGTTGTTTGGCTTGGTCTCTCTCTCTCTCTCTGTCTGTCTTTTATTTTGATCATGTCAGAAGCACACTAAACTTCTTTCTGGGTTAAAAAGGAGTTGAGCTGGAGAAACTCCGCTCAGGGGATGCCCGAATGAGGCTCCTTTCATGTCCCCAAGATTCTTTCCCACTAAAGTGGTCCCTATTTATCTACTTGCAATTTCTTGCTTTCGAACTGCTAGGTTAGCAGGAGCAGGGACAGAGACAGGCATTCATTCCATCATGCATTACTCGGGTCTTGAACTGTTGACTTGCCAACCTTCCAACTAGCAAGGCACACTTCTTAACCACTCAGCCGCCACAGTCCCATGGCGTGGTTTCTGTGTTGGTGCTTGGGTCCTCGGTCATGCCCACCAAACCTTTGCCTGATCTGTCCCTGTTGCATCCTGGGGTTATGATGGCCATATTACGGAGGTGATGTGGGGTTGAGCTTCATGATGTTTTTTGATTTTCCCTGCCTTGCTTTGCTTGATCTAGGAGTTCTTGTCTTGACTTTCGTCATAAACAGGATGCATGTGAACACCGTCACACCAAAGGACCAGTTCATCATTGCATACGGTGGCCTCAGAGGAGCCATTTGTTTCTCTCTTGTTTTCTTACTTCCCAATTTTCAAAGGAAGAAGCTCTTCATAGCTGCCACCACAGTTGTGATCCTCTTCACTGTCTTTGTACAGGTAATTGCAGGATGTTTGTTGTTCCTTCTGTTCCACCAGATTTTTGTTTAAACTAGGGGTGCCCAAACTTTTCAGGCTGTGGGCCGGTCACATGGTTCAGGGGGCCGGTCACGTGGTTCAGGGGGCCGGTCATGTGGTTCCTCCCACTGGAAGCGGAAGTAAAACGCATCTTGCAATCTGTTTTGCAACAGGATGAGATAGATTTTAAGCTGCCATTTTCTCTGCTCAAACTAGGGGTGTCCAAACTACTGCCCGTGGGCTAGATCCTGCCCCCGAAGCCAATCCATCCAGCCCACACTGCCTGCGCCGCTCCTGGAAGTGGAAGTAAAGTGTGCCAGTATGGGCACATTTTACCTCTGCTTCCAGGAGCGGTGTGGGCTGAATGAATTGGCTTCAGGGGCCGGATCTGGCCCATGGGCCATAGTTTGGGCACCCTTGGTTTAAACATGTGTATCTTTCATGAGGAGGAAGCCCATTACCCTATTTTTAAAGAAATGTCAACATTGCCTTCCAGCTTTCTATGCCAACACTGAACACAGCCTTACGGAGTTGTTGGGCGAATGATTTTAAGGTCCTCCATTAATCTAAATTTCAAGGTGCTATAGATCACCAGCATTCATTCAGATTCAAGTCGCATAATAGATTTTATGAACAAAACAAATGAACTGTCTGACGAAGTGGACTTGATCCACGAAAGCCAACATTAAAACTTAACAGTTAGTTTTCAAAGTACTACAACATTTGTTTTGTTTTGTTTATTCTCTGATATGCTTCCAACACAGACTATAATAATTTTGTGTCAGAAATTATTCTGGGTTGAAAAGGTTTTTTGCTTGAGAAATTTGGGGGTGCCCAAATGAGGCTTCTTTCATGTCGCCAAGAACTGGGACAGAGACGGGTGCTCAATCCGTCATGCAGTACCCAGGGCTCGAACTGCTGCCTTGCCATCTTTCCAGCTAACCAGTGAGATGGATAAATAAAACCTCTTTTTCTGCCTGCTAGTGCCATCTTGTGGTTAAAAACAATCTTCTAACTGACTCCTAAGTCTTTCCTTAGAGCCAGTGTGGGTAATGTATAGGATACTAGAGCCAGTGTGGCGTAATGTATAGGATAGTACAGAATAGGATTCAGGAATCATTGGTTCAAATCTCTCCGCAGTCCAGAATACGCACTGAGTGTTAGCCATGGTAAACAAAGAAAATTAGCTGTGTGATCCATATTCAAATTATAAAACATGCAAACAAAATGCAGGGAGGAAGGCGATACCTTTATTGGATCACTCAAAACATTAAAACGTTGTGCGAGTTCTCGAAATCCAAAATCTCTTCATTAGGCAGGCATAAAATCATTAATGAAAGTTCATGGCACAATGTTCTGCCAGGTACTCCTCGTAGAAATGCATGTTGAACAACAGCAAAAGCCTTCTTGGTGTTCTTGTGGGGATGGCATAATAACACTAAGAAGCCTTTTGCTGTTGTTCAACATGCATTTCTAGGAGGAGTACCTGGCAGAACATTGTGCCATGAACTTTCATTAATAATTTTATGCCTGCCTAATGAAGAGATTTTGGCCATAGGAGTGATATTTTGATTGCCTAAGGATTATCACTCACCTCTGAGCATTGGAAGCAGAACATAAGTGCTGTATGTAATTTCCCCCCTCATGCACAACAACTCCTCCTCCCGCTCCATCTAACTCTTGTTTCCTACTGCAGGGTATGACCATTCGTCCCCTTGTAGACTTGCTAGATGTCACCAGAAAGCAAGAAAGTGCTCCCACTGTGGGAGAACAAATTCATATCAGGGTAAGTTCTCATACATGTGTGTCCATCTCCATGGAGAGGCTGCCGTTGACTGACCAACCAACCTGTTCCTAATGCCCTCATTGCTCTCCATCATGAATGTAAATCACCTCTGGATCTACGCATGCTACAGAATCCTTGTGAGATGGTTGAAGTGGATTATACTTCTCCAAGCTGTAGCTCAGATGGACAATGATCCTGTAGATCCATAGCTGTCAAGTGTCCCATTGCGGCCAGGAACCTCCCGTATTTTACCCTCATTCCCGCCGGCGTCCCGTATCAGTTACACTGCAATGCCCTAATGCCGCCACTGGAAGGCTGCACAGGATAAGCATAGCTGTCAAGTTTCCCATTTTGTCCAGGAAAATTTCCCTTATTTTCAAATCTAAAACTTGACGGCTATGTGTAGATCAGGGGTTCCCAACCTAAGGCCTGTGGGCCGAATCTGGCTCATGGCACTATTTCATATAGCCCCCCACACCTCCAAGGGCATGCAAAAAAAAAATGGCCACCCCTTTGAACCTCTTGGGACAAAATGCCCACCGCATTGTGCAGGCAGGAAGCTCACTCCTTCTTGCCGTACTCGGGTCTCGAACAGCTGACCTGCCAAACTTCCAGTTGTCAAGTTCAGTATCTTAACTACTTGAGCCACTGGAGGAAGACAAAATAAGAAATGTATGCCGGCTGTTTCCATCTTTATGACTGGAGTTTTGTGGGCCTCTCTAGAAATGCATGGCTGTTGTGTCTACAGACTTCTGATAACTATCTCATGGAGTCTTTGCTTTGGGTAGTGGGAGCATCAGTGTGGCTGGCTACAGCAAAACTCCTGACATCTCTCTCTCTCTCTCTGTGTCTTCTCCTCTGTTCAGTTTCTGGATCATTTGTTGGCTGGCATAGAAGATATATCGGGACATTGGGGACAGTATTACTGGAAAGACAAGTAAGTATTCGCTATGAATACAAGTCTGCACATGAGAAAATGGAAAAACATTAATTCACAAGTCTGTTTTGGGTTGCCAGTAAAGGTCCCACTAGAGATGGCTCAGTATGGTTCATCACCCACCAACCCACCCAAAAGCAGATAATTATACTGCACAACAACGATTTTGCTACTAGGAATAACACATGTGGTTTACATGCTATCGAGTGTGCCGATTCCAAATCTGAACTCAGAATTCGCCTATCACGTACAGATTTTAATAGCATGCTATAGCTGCTCAAATGGTATTCAATTCAATTCAATTATTCGACTTGTATGCCGCCCCAGTCGCAATGCGACTCTGGGCAGCTAACAAAAAGCCAAATATCACAGTTACAATAAATACAATTACAATATCACAGTTACAAAATACCACAATTACAATGTCACAATGTTTTCACTGCAGGCCTGGAGTAAAAAACTTTTGAATAAGCATTTATTGAAAATAGACAATATCTATAAATTTAAATGTGGTCTATTTCCAAAAGCTGTTTAAATATTGTATAAATTTAAATATTGTCTATTTTCAATAAATGTTTAAACATTGCATATTTAAATGTTCAATATCCAACTGTACTGAGTCAGATACCAGACAGGAATGGGATTTTTTTAAAATAAAAAAAAAATCATTTATGCAAGGGTTAAGCAACATGTATTTTTACATGGGAATATTATAACAGTTGCAGCTACCACTAGGCCTGCTGCCTCCTCCACTGAATCACGTCCCCTGGTGGCATGCATGTTCCAGCAGCAGCTGGGCATGTCTGGGCAAGTCAGTGAGTTGATGTCAGAAATAGTTATATAAGGCGAGATGGACCAAGGGCTTGTCTCTAGTGTGAAACAATCTTGTTGGATGGCACAGCTAGGCCATAGTGAGTCTGTTTTGAGCTAAAGATGAGTATGCACAGCTGTGTTAATAAACTGGACAATTTTTGCTACAGTTGTGGCAAATATACCCTGTATGATCAATACAAGAACCTAACCAAGAGGGTGAGATTTGCTAACTTAAGATCCTGACATCCTAGGCAGAATTGGACTTCAGATTTGGATTCAGCGCACTTGATTTAGTATAGGACACATGGATTAGACCAAGTAGCAGACAATATTTATTTATTTTTTGGGGAGACGCAGTGTTATTGCACAGCAAAAAGAGGCAGTTTCCCCCCTTTTAAAATTTTCTTGAAACTCTAAACACAATCCTCGAAGATTGTGGTGTTTTTGAACCACAATTAGGCGTACACTGGTAACGGCCACCTCGTGTCACCAGCTAGTCTTTCTCACACTAGATCAGGTGGAAGGAACTGCAGAATGGACTCACCAAAGGTGGTTTCATATTGGCAGTTTCATGTCTGACCTTGACACGGAAGAAGAAGAAGAAGAAGGAGTTTGTTTGGAAGTTTTTCCCCCTTTTTCTTTTTAAAGGAAGGGCAGCATTTCGATGCTCTCATGTCCTCCTGGCTCTTAGAATAGGGTACATTGGCCATTTCAAGGAAAAGAGGGTGACTGATGGTTCCTACAAAGATTAGAGGATTATTGTAGCTAGGTTCCTGTCACCAGTCTGGCTGGGCGATCCTGCTATGGTACTAGAGTAGACCCTACTGTCAATGACTCAACACTGATCACGAGGCAGCAGTTAACTAACCTGGAAACCCTGAGGACTAATGGCCTTATGTGCCAAAGTCCACAGATATGGGTGATGTTCCCCAAGTGGATTAAATCCCCCTTGAATCCATCTTGATGGAGGGAAGCAGATTCATCCATCCTGGCCTGGGGCTGATAATGAGGACTTTGTGTGCCAAAAGGGCTCAGGACCAGAAAGTGACTCGTGGATCTGGATCAGTGGTGCAGGTGTCACACTTTGATGCAGAAGGCCTTTTTCACGGTCAATTGACTGGCGCAATAAACTTAGTGAGTTATTGAGCCAAATGGAAGGCTACTGCATGATATTCTCAGCACAATCTTCATGGCTGATCACCGTGATGATTGCCAACATTCAGAATTGGATATGGCAGAAGGAGGAGGAGGTTTCCGTCACACTCTAATGATACAGCAGTGAGTTCCTCCAGGCTAAATATTTTATTCATGCATCCAGTTCCTTTTGGGCACATCACTAGAATAGGAAACCTGTTCCTTTGGCCTTGCCCCCAGCAATTCCTCAAGATCTCAGGTATTTCTCGTCACCTGTTGTCTCAACCAGTCCCTGAAGGAGCTGAGACTCAGCAGAGGACCTCCTGCTTTTAAGACATGGGTGGGCGAAGTGTGGCACTCCTGGCCCTCGTGGACTGCAACTCCCAGCATCCTTGAAAATGGTCTATGCCACCTTAGGCTGATGGGAAGTGTAATTCAATAACATCTGGAGGGACACACCTTGCCCTCTCATGTTATTACTTAAGATACCTTCCATGAGAGCCAAGCAAGTATATGGAAGGAAAGAATGTCGTCTTGTTTGCCTAGATCAGGGGTAACCAAACTACCACCCTGGGGCCGAATCTGGCCCCTGATGCCAATTCATCCGGCCCACGCCACCCTCGTTGCTCCTGGTAGCGGAAGTAAAACAAGCCTGTATAGTGCGCATTTTACTTCCACTTCTGGGATTGAAGAGGGCAGCGTGGGACAGATAAATTGGTGTCATGGGCCAGATCTGGCCCCCAGGCCATAGTTTGGGCACCCCTGGTTTAAGCAGAGAAAATGGCAGCTTGAAATCTATCCCATCCTGTTGCAAAACAGATTGCAAGGCACGTTTGACTTCTGCTTCTGGTGGGAGGAACCATGTGAGCGGCTCCCTGAACCACGTGAGCGGCCTGCGGCCCCCCCCCCCCAAAATGGGCACCCCGGCCTACATAGCAATAAAGGCTAGTTCTCTTTGTTTAATTTTCTGGACAGATTGGAGTACCTCAATAGCAAATACCTCCAGAGGTTTTTGCTCCGGGAATATGCGCAGCCCAAGTCAAGCATCGTGCTCCTTTATGAGAAACTGGAGAGGAAGCATGCCATTGAGTTAGCAGAAGCAGGCCAACTCATATATGGACCATCCCATAATGACTTGATGTAAGTGTCTCTTTAGTTCTTTGGTAAGTGTATAAAACCCCTAGACTTCATCAGAACTCTCTACTGTATCACCCCAGTGATTTCTTTTCTGTCGGCAGCTTTTCAAAAACTTGGGTAGAGGTGGATAAGAATCCCCCCCCCATTCCTCTTTCATAGGTAAAAGGTAAAGATCTCCCTTGTTCAATAGCCAGTCATATCTAACTCTAGGGTTCAGTGCTCATCTCTGTGTATAGCCAAAGAGCCAGCGCTGTCTGTATCTGCAGACATTTCCACTGACATGTGGCAGGCATGACTAGACACCGAAGTGCACGAAATGCTGTTTACCTTCCCACCGAAGTGGTCCCTATTTCTCTACTTGCAATCTCTTGCTTTCGAACTGCTAGGTTGGCATGAGCTGGGACAGAGACGGGCGCTCACTCCGTCGCGCAGCACTTGGGTCTTGAACTGGTGACCTGCCGACCTTCCAGTCATCACGTTTGGCGTCTTAACCATTAAGCTACGGAGTACCCAAAATCCACATATTTGTTCACATTTGGTATCCAATGGTTTAAAAAGAATGCGCAACATACGAAAACGTGAGATTGATCAGCTTAGGCGCTGGATTTTAAAAGCTCAGTTCTGCAGAGTCTGGATTCAAATCAGTATGTATTCATTCGAGCATCTTAATAATGTGGTTGCAACGCCATTTCAAGCTAAGGAGACTTCATTTTCAACCTCTGTGTAGCAGGCAGGTTTGATGAAGAACTCTCAATTCTGGGCATAGGTATACAGATAGCTTGATTGGTTTTTCCACACCCCCACACACCCCCACAGGTTTTTAAAAATTTACTCAAATTTGCATTTTTCTTTAGATTTGGGTGTGCAAAATTCAAATCTGGGGGAGGAGGGGGAGAGAAAGGTGATAGATTTTCCTTCCTGATCTTAAGCAGAAGAACCAGGCACGGTTTTTCTAGCTGTATTCCTGAACCGGTTCACCCCAGACTGCTAAATTATGTGTTACCAGAGCAGAATTTCCCCATCTTTATGAATTTTGCAAAATAATAATAAACTTCATGCTTACAGTCAATGTACTTTATCTCAAAATTTTCAGAAGGCACCTGTTTGCGCTTTGTTGCAACCTCTGGCAGAGAACCAAACTCATGGGATGTCTGTGTTGTCATCTACACAGATGACAACATAGATGTCATGAGCATTTCCTACAGTACCAAATGTGAAGGAAGGGCTGTACTTCAGAACAAAGATAGGAAATGTAGATTTATTTATTTATTTGTTTATTTGGGGGCGACTATAGCTCTTGGACTCGCCTGGTTAGCATGACCATGGTTGGGGTACAGTAAACCCCCCGCATTACAGAATTCATTCGTTCCACAGGGTTTTCTTATCACAAAAATTCCTTATCGCAAAGCACCCATAGGAATGCATTGCATAGTTTCCCATAGGAATGCATTGAAAACCAGTTAATCCGTTCCAGAAATAACATTGTAAACTGAGACATTGTAAACTGGATTTCTTTCTGTGTGGTGAGTTTTCCGTTGCGCGAGATGTTCATAAGGCAGGGTTTTACTGTACTTGGAGAGTTGTAGTTCAAAAGAACAATGTTTCCTGTCTTCCAAGCATGAGGCAGGGTCAGACCTCATGTAGCTGTCATGCCAGGATGTTTTAATTAGCAAGGAGTATCACTTCCCCCAACCCAATTATCAGCCCTC
The DNA here is from genome assembly GCA_035047305.1 of Bradypodion pumilum. Classification (NCBI taxonomy): domain Eukaryota; kingdom Metazoa; phylum Chordata; class Lepidosauria; order Squamata; family Chamaeleonidae; genus Bradypodion; species Bradypodion pumilum. The sequence continues at coordinate 31,255,477 of JAWDJD010000011.1, read as the reverse complement.
TTTGAGGTTAGCTGCAATTCTCAGTGCGGCTGCTGTGAGAGAAAAATATGGGTTTCACTGCAGAAATGGGAAGTGCACAGGGTCATAGCCAGGATTCTAGATGTGGGTGGGCAAATATTTTTTCAGGATGGGCAACAAAGCCTCTTTTCAATGCATTCCTATGGGAAACTGCGATTTGCCAGGGTGGGCAAAGTGCTAACTCAGGGTGGGCCGAGCAAACCCTGGCCACCCTCTGGCTACAACCCTGGAAGTGCATGGTGATGGTGGGAGTTGCCTTGAATGGGCAGCAAACACCCACTCAAAGGGTTGGACTCAACTGTACGACTGTACAACAACAGAATCATAGACTCATTGAGTTGGAAGGGGCCTTTTAGGCCATCGATTCCAACCCCCCACCCCTGCTCAATGCAGGAATCCGAATCAAGATCTGACAGATGGTTGTCCAATTCTCCCTTGAATGCTCCCAGTGTTGGAGCACCACCTCTCGAGACAGTTGGTTCCACAGTCGCACTGCTCTGACCTCAAAATGTAGTTACTTTTCCAGGCTCTGTACTGAACCAGGCGCATGTCTGTTCCCACCTGACATAAGGTGGCTTTCTGTTGTATCGGAAGGCAACCTACATCCTCAGATTTACTCAGGAAACCTACAAAACCGTGTCGTGAGAGTAGTTTGCAAGGACGAATGTAGACATCAGGCCAAAGGAAGTCCTTCTTCTCCACTTGTTCTTGCTTAATTAGCATTGTCTGTTGCCAGCTTTGATCCCTGCACGGGATGACTAGTTATAACTGATGACTAGTTATTCTGCTCCTCACCATGTATTTTAATCATTTTCTGAAACTTCTCCGTCTCGAAAAAGATGGAAAAGATTTTCCATCTGGAAAAAGTGCAGAGGAGGGCAACCAGAATGATTAGGGGACTGGAGCACCTTCCTTACCATCTGAGGCTGCAACGGTTGGGCCTCTTCACTCTTGAACGATGGACGGCGTCTAAGAGGTGACCTGATTGAAGTGTATAAAATCATGCACAGTGTGGACAAAGTAGATAAGGAAAAACTGTTTTCCCTATCGCACAACACTAGAACTAGGGGACACTCCATGAAACTTTTGGGTACTAGTTCTCAAACAAATGAGAGAAAGTACTTTTTCACCCAGAGGATTACTGGTCTATGGAACTCCCTGCCAGAAGAAGTGGTGACAGCTGTCAGTCTTGACAGCTTTAAGAAAGGATTAGACAAGTTCATGGAGGACAAGAGTATCAATGGCTATAATTATGGATACTTAAGGACAACCTCCGGGTTGGAGAGATAGGCAGGATATCTCTCAACATCATTTCCAGGGAATCCTAAGCAGGTGAAGGCATCTGCTTGGGAAGAATACCCTGAAGCCAATGGTGAGCCACTGTGTGAGACAATGCTGGACTGGATGGGCTGTGGCCTGTTCCAGCAAGGCTCTTCTTACGTTCTTATCTTTTCCCTTCTTCACAGCCATACTAACATACCTGCCACCACCGTCAACGACTCAGACAACCTCAGTCTTGATGTGGTGGATGACATCCATAAAATTTTGGAAAGGAACCTTTACAAAACAAGAAGAATGGTGAGATCATTTTCCCAGTAGAACGTGACACTACCGTAAGGTAAACACCTGCAGTGCCATTTACATTTCCCATAATTTCCCAGATATGCTGTGTTGAGGGGCATTATGGGAATTCAAAATGGTTGCTCAGACCCAGCATGGGAAGCCCATTTTGGGTTGTAAGAAGTTGTGGGGATGTGTGTGCATGTATGTGTTTATTATAGTATTATAATGGAGAAAGTCTTCTCTTGGAGGTTTCTGGGCAAAAACTCTCCATTTTGGACTTGTTTCCATTCATTCATTCATTCATTTACAACAGGGGTTCCCAAACTTTTTGGGCTGCAGGCTGGTGACATGGTCCAGCGGACTAGTCACATGGTTCCTCCCACTGGAAGTGGAAGTAAAACACACTTTGCAATCTGTTTTGCAACAGGATGAGATAGATTTTTGGGCTGCCATTTTCTCTGCTTAAACCTGGGGTGCCCAAACTATGGCCTGTGGGCCAGATCTGACGCCCAATGCAAATTCATCCGGCCCGTGCTGCCCTCATCACTGCCCTCATCACTCCCATTTACTTCCACTTCTGCGAACAACGAGGGTGGTGTGGGCTGGGCAAATTGGCATCAGGGGCCAAATCTGGCCCACAGGCCATAGTTTGGGCATCCCTGATTTACAACAATGCACTCAATATAGGGAAGTCTAGGAGCTTGGAAAGGCTCAAAGAAGCTTCAGCCAGCACAAATTCCCACCCCTGATGTAAATGTTCAAGAAGTAAAACTGAAATATAAAGGTTGGGGGAAGATTTCCCAGACCTAAAATTGCATGGCTGGTGAGCACTTTCTTAATAGCACATGATTAATGGTTCAGCATGACTTGGCTTCCTGGACTCATGAATGAAGAGATCAAAAATTACGGACTGCCGCTAAATGTGAAAAATGATGTTGTATTGGGGTGGTGTGTGTGTGTGTGAGTTTCCCTCCCCAAAAAGCACCACCTCAATAGTTGACCAACAGACAGTGACCCTGCCATTACATTGTCTTTTGCCTGAAGTTACATTTTAATCTTTCCCATTTCCATTCCCTCTAATGAGGTCAACAGTTCTGGATGTAAGACGTTATTAATGCAGGGTAATCAAAATCTACAAATCTTTTTGACTTGATTTTTCATTGCCAAAGGTCATCAGATGTGCACACTTGTCTGTGCAAATAGAAGTAATGAGAATTTGCTGTAAACTGTCGTGCCTGAAATCAGGTGTAATAATTATTCTTACAATATTTTTTCTTACATGTAGGTTCTGTTTTCTCGCCCTTATTTGCTGACTACTGAGGCACAGATCTTGTTGTTTAAAAATAATAATCATGTGCTATTATTTATGACAATAGTAGCCACCCTGGTCCTGCTCAGAAACTATAGAGGATTCAATGACTGTGTGTCCAGCTGTACAGAACTAAACTCGAGCTTGCAAAGCAAGATGTTGGTGATAATGATAATACACACCTCATATCACCAAAAAGGGACACTATGTGAAGTTGTTTCTGTTGCTAATAAAACATACTGTACTAGTAGTGGCCATTGTGGCTCGCAAAAGTAGCAAGTCACAACAACAATGCTGGCAATTTTGAACACGTTGTCTCCAAGCTCTGGATAATAAGTCATTTCCAGTCCCATCCAATGCTAAAATATGCTCGTTGGGAAGCTTTCTCAACTGGGTAAAAGTACAGGGTGGTCCGTAAGTCCCGACCCAGCCACAAAGAGAGTAGGGCTCTGCTGGGGGACGGAGGAAGCACTCCCATTGGACTGCTGGGCAGAGGGGCGGGGCACACTGTGCTGGGAGGTGGGAGGAAGTGTTCCCATTGGACTGCTGGGCAGAGGGGCAGGACTAAGGCCCGCGAAGAGGATGGGTAAGGACTTATGAGCTTAGGAACTTACGGATCACCCTGTAGAAAGGGACTTCCACCTTAAGCAAAACCAACATCTGGGCATACCTGTCAAGCGTGGCTCTGGAAAATATGGGAAATTACTGCGTATGCACAGTTGTGCATGCTCAGTAACCTGTTTGCGCATGCGCAGAACCCTTTGCGCATGCACAGAACCCCTTCGCGATGGGTGCGCATGTGGAGTAACCCCTTTCCCCGCCATTCAAAATATGGGACGGTGGCTGGAAAGGGGAGGAACGAGCTCTAAAATACGGGAAATCCCGGCCAGTATGAGATACTTGACAGGTAAGCATCTCGGTCAACTCTATTCCTTAGGAAGATGGTATGTACCGCGCACACGCACACACACAAAGCAGGTGATAGATGGTTTGTACCCAATGTGTACCATGAATTGTTCATGTATTTTGCTTTCTTTGGACTGTCTAGGTGCCAGCTTATAGCAGGCATACTCTCCCTGGAGAAACCGAACCAGTAGAACAAGCAAAACAGATACTGATCCTCAGACAAAAGAGTTGGCAGATCCACATGAACAGCAGTGACTCAGACCACCTGATCAAGGAGGTAGGCGGGCAAGCGATGGGGTGCAAATCGGACTATGATAAGTGAATGTTTGCTCAGTTTGTTGTGACCTCCAAGGTCCTTAAAACGTTGCCAGGATTCTCACGCTGAACATGTATTGAGCAGGGAAAGAAAACCACGCTCATTGCAGTCCATCCCATTGTTTCCTGTGAGAATTTGCGAATTGTGGCAAACCAGCAAGAAGGACTGTTTCACTTTCATAGCTTCTGTAACTGCACTTCACTTTGCCAACAGGGTGATAAAGAGTTGGAATGATACATTTTAGGATGACCACTTAAAATGAATAGCCAAGGTACCATGACTTGGTTATTCTCGTGGTTTTTGTTCACTAGAGTAAATCTGGGAGTTGTAGATAAAACATCCAAATAAATAACATTTTTATCTCTGGTACAGTAATACCTCATACAAAGTCCACTTCATACAACATCGGATTCATACAACATCACCTAATTCCTTGAAAAAAGTTGCCTCATACAAAGTCGCACGACTTTGTATGAGGCATTGGGGTTTTCCCAGGTTGCATTGTGCCTGGGCAGTATAAAAGGCAGGGCACATGTGTGCATTGCTCTTGTGGGTTTTGCATGAGGCAAAGAGTGTTTAGGAGTGGTTTTGAGCGTAATTTTGGATTTTTTTGGATTTTTCATCAGAATTTTAGAAGCATTCCTGGGATTTTTGCAGCATTCTTCAGGTTCTTGGACAATCAAGGTTGTTTGACAAGTTTTTGTAATGTTTTTAGCCTTTAGACAATGATTTCTTAAAGTTCTGTCCGTTTCCTGTCTGTTTCCTTGGCTTTGCCCTGAAGTCTGTGCTGTTACAGTACAATGTATCTCTATGGAAATGACGTTGTATGAGGCATCGCGGCAAGGATTTGGATGTTGTATGAGGTATCGCAGCTAGGATTTTGCATGCCTCATACAAAGTCCAAATCCGTATAAAGTCCAAACTTGTGGAACCAAGTTTGGACGTTGTATGAGGTATCACTGTACTCTGGTAAATCTGGATCTGGAAATAGGAGTCCAAAACATTTCAATAGCTAAATGGCCGAGAACATTTCCTTTATGTGATCTGTCAGCAAATTCATAAGTGTATAGTACTGTATCTACTTTGGTTTTTTGATTTATTGGCACATTGGAATTCCTCAACAGGAGCAAGATGTTTAATAGGTGGTGAGTTTGCTCAGGGCGCAGGATTCACAAGATGAAACATGATGCTCATGGGGTGGAGTAAACTGTGTACCACTTCCGATGAGAGATAGATTGGGATGATCAACACATACAGATGGCAAATCAACAGGATGGCATACATATATGGCACACACTTTATGGTGGGAGATCAGTTCCCTACTGTGTATTCTAGAACAGCCAGCCTATGTGACTTTGGGCAAGTTGCATAGTCTCAAGGTGCCCCCAAAGGAGGAAATGGTAAACCATTTCAAAATACTCTCCACTTAAAAAAAAAACCTAGAAAAGTCAGCATTGACTAGATGGCACATGATTATTAGCAGGCTGGATAGCTCAGTGGCTTAGGTTAGAGTTTGATTCCTGATTGTGCCTCCTAGAGAAGAGCCAGTCTATGTAGCCCTGGGCAAGCTGCACAGTACCAATAACACCCCCTAGGGCTGTGGTTCCCAATTTGATTTTTAATGGGGGCAATTCAAGAATGAGTTATTAACAGTGGATGGCCTTTTAGGCTTCCTCCATGTGAATAGCTCGCTTTTTAAAAAAAGTATACAGTATGTCACAGGGGGTGGTGTTCATCATGATTTTAGAGATGCTTAGGTGGGGCAAGGCCCAAAAAAAGCGGCTGGGAACCACTGCTCTAGAACAGGGTGCCCAAACTTTTCAGGCCGTGGGCCGGCCACGTGGTTCAGGAGGCTGGTCATGTGGTTCCTCCCACCAGAAGAAACAGGATGAGATAGATTTTTTTTAGGCTGCCATTTTCTCTGCTTAAACCAGGGGTGCCCAAACTATGGCTCATGGGCTGGATCCAGCCCACGGGCCATAGTTTGGACACCCCTGCTCTAGAATACTTCTCTGTATTCTCTTCCTAGAAAATTCTGGGAAGAGTTGCCATAAGTTGGAATTGACTTGATGACACACAATTACAGTAATGCCTCGCCTAACGAACTCTTTGTATAACAAAAAAAAAAACAACGCATAAGGAAGCATTTGTTAGGCAATGGCGATACACCACATAATGAAAATTTCCCCCGTTATGCGGGGGTTTTTGGTAACCGGGGTATACCTGGTCAATGGGAACCCTGGATAATGAACATTTTTTGCTTGTTATCTGGGGCATCTCCCATTAGCTTTGCATAACGGAAAAACCCGCATAGCGAAGAGCTCCGTGGAACGGAGGTTTTCCCCCATTATGCAGGTTTCTACTGTATATTTATTGGAGGAAAGACCTCTCTGACATCTTGATTTTCTTAGCAAAGTATTTTCACACAGTTAAGTAAGTTGTTGTCTCAAGTGGTAAAATTGAGATTCTGATTTATAATCTTGGTGGAAACAAAGCCCAACAGAACACATTCATGCGCAGTGGATTTCTCATCTCAGTGCTACATCCTGATCCATGCCCAATTTCCATTTGACCACAAGATGGAGGCATTACAATTATACAGGACTTGCAACATCAAAAATGAAAGGAGCTTTGAACAATCCTGTGGAAAGAGATGCGAACGCACCCCATGGCGGATGGAAAACCCGAAACGCATCAAACCACTTCTCAAAAGTTCAAAGGATGAAATGCCTTTGGCTAAAAGCTTCATGTTTTCTTGTTATCCACCCTCTCAAATAAAGTTCTAATAGGGGTTTGCTGGAAATGGCACAAGGACAAACCTTTCAACACTGTTTATAACAGGGGTTCCCAACCTTTTCAAGCCAGGGGTCATGCTCTCTCAGTCAACTTCAAGGGCCGGATGGCCATTTTGCCTTGCCTGCATGGTGGGATGGGGTGGCCATTTTGTCCCAACACCTTAAAGGGGCATCCATTTTGTTTCTCGAAGAAGGGGTGAGGGACCACAGGAAATGGTGCCGGGGCTGGATCCGGCCCGCAGGCCTTAGGTTGGGAACCCCTGATTTATAACCTTTCCATCCTGCCTTCAAATGAGAGGAGATGTTTTGCTGCTTAGGGACAATCGTCAAAATGTGATTTGGAATGCTTAAGGAAGTCTTTTTGTTTGGAAGACCTTCTCAAGAGTCCTTCAACGTCTCTACAAAGAAGTCCTCCTCCTCGTTTTGTATTACAATTGCGAAGTCACTGGGGAACAATGGAAGACAGCGTGAAGCCCCCTTGTTACAAGGGGAAAGAAACAAAGCAATTGTGAACCCAGCATTGGGAACTCTAAGGAGTTATTTGGCGATCCAGATTTTGAGGCCAAGGTGCCTCCATTAATGGGTGACTTTCTGCTTCGGAAACGCAGCAGGCATTCCGGCTTTCTATGTGCAAACAAGAATTCTTGGGGGATAAAGATTAGCTAAAGGACAGAGTCCTCATTAGCATGAGTCTCTTTCGCTCGCAAGTCCTCCCCTGGTGACTTGGTCCGGAGCCAAGGAACACCTCTGAGTAGACTGGCCAAATTTCTGTTCGCACAGTTGGCAGGTGTGCGGCTTTCCGGATTAGGTTAGGCAGCTGCAGCGAAGGTAGATTGGACATCTTTACACAAACACACACCCCTATCTACAAACAACATTTCTGTGCTTCTCGTTATGCGGCAATGTGCGGGTTTTATGTATATTTAGAAGTCACCTTCTTATCTTGGAGAGGACGGAAAGCCAACGGAAGCGGTTGGGAGAATTACACATGGTTGTGCAATCAACTTAGCAGCAACTTTAAGACCATTGTAGCAGACTACAGTTGGAAGGGACTCCATAAGTTTCATCCTCTACTGGGGCAGGAGTGCTAGACAAAACCAGATTTGACGAACATCCGTGTTCATTTTTAGTGCCTGGCAGTCATAGACAAATTACTCTATGTATTTATTATTTCACTCAACATGCAATCAGATGGCAAAATGTGTGCATTTGACTACACCAGAGAGGGCTCCCTTCTATCTCTTGAGGAACCGCTGTAGCAAGGGGTTCCCAACCTTTTGAAGCTGAGGGCCAGGTCATGCTCTCTCAGTCAGCTTTGAGGGCCAGATGGCCATTTTGCCCCACCTTCACGATGGGGGTGGCCATTTTGTCCCAAGAGCTTCAAAGGAGGTGGCCATTTTGTTTCTCAAATGCCCTTGGGGGGGCACATGAAAGGGTGCCATGGGCTGGATCCGGCCCATGAGTCTTTGGTTGGGAACTCCTGTTCTAAAGAACCTACTGCTCTCCAGACATGAGATGAATGATTATTTCCCCATATATTTATGTGACTACTGGGAAATAGCTTACACTGGATTGCACCACAAGCTTTCCAAAAGATTAGTATATTCCCATTTATTCACACACTTCATCTGATGGAAGATCTGCCTTAGAGATGGATGATAGTTTCATGTTATTCGGCATTCTTGAAAGTAACATTTTCATATTTTCCATGAACTCATTGTGAGAAGAATTGGACCTCGCCTTGAGAAATCACACCTGTGTGAAGTTTCTGGGATATCTAGAGAAATAAAGGGACTACAAAACCTCTTCTTCTTCTTCAAGTGCCATATCCAATTCTGAATATTGGCGATCCTCATGGTGATCAGCCATGGAGATTGTCCTGGGAGCCATATAATGCAATGGTCTTCCATTTGTCATCTGTATCACAGCATGACACCCATAGTACCACTGATCCAGTTCCGTGAGCCACTTTCTGGTTCTGAGACCTTTTGGCACACAAAGTCCTCCTCAGCCCTAGTCCAGTATTGATGAAACAGCTGCCCTCCATCAGGATGGATACAAGTGGGGTTTAATCCACTTGGGGACCATCATCCTTCCCTGTGGACTTCGCCACCCAAGGCCGTTAGTCCTCAGGGTTGTCAGGTTGGTTAACCGCCACCTGATGATCAGCGTTGAATCATTGGCAGTATGGTCTACTCTATCACCATAGCAGGATAACCTGGCCAGAGAGCTGCAACATAACTACAGTGCACACAGTTAAAAATGGCTAGAATGCATTGAATTGAAAACAATACATATTAATATGATCTAGTCAATGTGGAATCATGTATGAATTTGATATAATGCATAGATAAATGTGCGTGCTAAGTAAAAGTAGTAAATAAATGGTCACAGAATGGAAAACGTGTATGAAAATGTGGAAAATTTAATGCAGGAAGAAAATCAGTTTTTGGGGTACAAAACAAGAAATGGGACAGCAGTGGCTTAGTGGTTAAGATACTGAACTTGATAACTGGAAGATTGGCACGTCAGCAGTTAAAGACCTGAGTGCTGCATGACAGAGTGGGCTTCTGTCTCTGTCCCAGCTCCTGCCAACCTAGCCGTTCGAAAGCAAGAGATCGCAAGTAGATGAATAGGGACCACGTCAATGGGAAAGTTAGAACATAAGAACATAAGAACATAAGAACAGCCTTGCTGGAACAGGCCACAGCCCATCCAGTCCAGCATTCTGTCTCACACAGTGGCTCACCATTTCCTTCAGGGTATTCCCAAGGAGATGCCTTCACCTGCTTAGGATTCCCTGGAAATGGCATTGAGAGATATCCTGCCTATCTCTCCAACCCGGAGGTTGTCCTTAGGTAGCCATAATTATAGCCATTGATAGCCTTGTCCTCCATGAACTTGTCTAATCCTTTCTTAAAGCTGTCAAGACTGACAGCTGTCACCACTTCTTCTGGCAGGGAGTTCCATAGACCAGTAATCCTCTGGGTGAAAAAGTACTTTCTCTTATTTGTTTGAGAACTAGTACCCAAAAGTTTCATGGAGTGTCCCCTAGTTCTAGTGTTGTGCGATAGGGAAAACAGTTTTTCCTTATCCACTTTGTCCACACCGTGCATGATTTTATAAACTTCAATCAGGTCACCTCTTAGACGCCGTCGTTCAAGAGTGAAAAGGCCCAACCGTTGCAGCCTCAGATGGTAAGGAAGGTGTTCCAGTCCCCTAATCATTCTGGTTGCCCTCCTCTGTACTTTCTCCAACTCCATAATATCCTTCTGGAGGTATGGCGACCAGAACTGTACACAGTATTCCAGATGGGGCCTCACCATAGATTTATAAAGAGGCAAAATAACACTTGCTGACTTATTTTCTATACCCTTCCTAATGATCCCTAACATTGAGTTTGCTTTTTTCACTGCTGAGGCACACTGGGTTGACACCTTCATTGAGCTGTCCACCAGAACACCAAGGTCCCTTTCCTGGTTTGTCGCAGAGAGTTCAGACCCCATCAGTTTATAAATGTAATTGGGGTTCTTTGCCCCAACATGCATCACTCTGCACTTACTAATGTTGAAGCTCATTTGCCACTGTTTTGCCCACTCCCCCAGTGTCAAGAGATCCCTCTGGAGCTCCTCACAATCTCTCACAGTTTTCACTACCCTGTATAATTTAGTGTCGTCAGCAAATTTGGCTACCTTGCTTTTTACTCCTACCTCTAGATCATTTATGAAGAGGTTGAAAAGCAGGGGTCCCAGTACTGAACCTTGGGGGACCCCACTCTTTACTTCCCTCCACTTGGAGAAGTGTCCATTTAGTGCTACCCTCTGTTTCCTGTCCCTTAGCCAGTTGCTGATCCAGGACAAGACCTGTCCCTTTATTCCATGACTGGTAAGTTTATTCAAGAGCCTTTGGTGTGGGACCTTGTCAAAAGCCTTCTGAAAGTCCAGATAAACAATGTCAACTGGATCCCCCTTATCCACATGCTTGTTGACACTCTCAAAAAATTCCAACAGATTAGTGAGGCATGATTTGCCCTTGCAAAAGCCATGCTGGCTCTCCTTTAGCAGCGCCTCCTCTTCTATGTACCTATTAATTCTATCTTTTAGGATGGTTTCCATCACTTTACCTGGGACACATGTCAAACTGACAGGCCGGTAATTTCCTGGATCACCCCTGGATCCTTTTTTGAAAATTGGTGTTACATTCGCTACCTTCCAGTCATCAGGCACAAAGCCTGATTTGAGGGAAAGATTATATATTTTGGCTAGGATATCAGCAATTTCATCTTTAAGTTCCCTGAGAACTCGTGGATGGATGCCATCTGGTCCTGGGGATTTGTTAGTGTTTAGCTTAACAAGACATGCAAGGACCTCCTCGCTGGTTATTTCTATCTTGCTTAATTCTTCGGTTTCCCTCCCTACGAAGATAGGCTCTGTTTTGGGCATGTGGTCTCTATCTTCTTCAGTGAATACTGAAGCAAAGAATTCATTGAGTCTCTCTGCAATCTCTGTTTCCTCTTTAATAACCCCTTGCCTTCCATTGTCATCTAATGGTCCAATGGCCTTCCTAGTTGGGTTCTTACTTCTAATGTACTTAAAGAAGTCTTTGTTATTCCTCTGAGTATTTTTAGCTATACGCTCCTCAAAGTCTTGCTTTGCTTTCCTGATTGTTGCCTTGCATTTGTTCTGCCAGAATTTATGTTTCTGCCTGCTGTCCTCATTTGGACAAGCCTTCCATCTTCTAAATGAGCTTTTCTTGCTCTTGATCACTTCCCGAACAGCTCCTGTAAGCCACATTGGAGTCCTCTTGGACCTGGCAGTGCCCTTTTTCCTTTTGGGTATGCATTCCAATTGGGCCTCTGTTATTGTTTTTGTAAACAGCCTCCATGCCACTTGGAGTGTTTGGACTCTCTCAATTTTCCCTTTCAGTTTCTTTTTTACTAGTTTCCTCATCTTTGGGAAATTTCTTTTTTGAAAATTTAAGGTCTCTGTGTTAGATTTTATCAGTGACTTGCGGTCTATGATCAAGTTAAACATAATTGAGTTGTGGTCACTGTTCCCTATTGGATCAGTCACATTAACATCTTGCACCAGATCCTGAGTATTACTCAGGATCAAGTCAAGGATTCTTGTACCTCTAGTTGGGTCTTCAACCATCTGTCCCAGGGAACAATCATTGAGCATATCTAGGAACTTTATCTCTTAAAGTTGAACAGCATTCTGTCCATTCAGTCATGCCTGTCACATGTCCACGGAAATGTCTGCAGACACAGACAGCACTGGCTCTTTGGCTATAAGCAGAGATGAGTACCGAACCCTAGAGTCAGATACGACTGGCTTTCAAAGGCGACCTTTACCTTTACCTACAAAGCAAGGGCAGGAGGAAACTGCAAGTGGTATTTAGGAGAACATGGGAAAATTAAAATATCACATCATTTGGCCATGATATTTGAACTGCACAAGGCCTGACTACAATGACAAGCAACCATTGCGTCTACTAGCTACTGACACCCACTTTCTTGAACTTTGAAAGGACTAGCTAGTGACCAGTTAACATACTTTGGGCTGCAATGTAAGGTCAAATATTTCTAAAATCTTTTCATGATGCTCTTTCATAATTGCAGAAAGATGACAACAGTTCGTTGGATGGTGGAACTAATCCTGGACCTAAGTTGTACAGATCCCTTACAGGTAGGTTGGACAAAAACTCCAGGGGTGTTATGGACCAGAATCAATAGATATATAAATTAGCAGTCATGCTGAGATTTAGCCTATCAAAATGAACAAATTAAATTTCACGGACAATTTGCAGATACAGAGTCTCACCAAGAGATAAGTAAGTAACTTAATGCATATCTAAAGTAAACATACCTTGGATACCTTGGAGTCGTTATTCAGCGAGGATTCCGCGCATTGGTAGGCATCTCCACAACGACATTCTGCATATGCCAATGGGCTTGAGAAATCAAGTTCGATTGCATGCAGTTTTTTGGATATCCCATCACCCGCTGGCTAGGCGGACCATGACGTGTGCCCTCCGTTTTCGCCTTGCCCAAGGGATCCGATGGAGGATGCTTTGATGAATTTTAGTCCCAGCCTAACATCATTGATAATTGATGGGCAACAGTGCCTAGTTAGACTGCTCAAGTAAACATATATATAGAAAAAAAGTTCACATCTAGTAGACAACCAAAGCATGCTGTTTCGTTATTTGGGTCTGGGATTCCTACCTAGTCCTTAATCTACCCTCCTTAGATGTGGGTATCAGGACTCCAGAAAAGGGTCGTTGCAGAGATTTGGCAGCTTTTAGAGGGCTTGGTGTTGAAAAATCGGTATTGAAATAATGCTTGGATTCCACACACCTCTCCAACTTTTAAAAAATCAATATTGTTTCTACAGTCAAACATTCCAGAGAGGCGCCAAATATAAAATCGAACCGTTCAAGATCAGTTGGTTTTATCATACCTCTGCAGCAGGACATTCCCCAGTGGACTAATGATGACGAACATGGCAAAAGTCCAATTTCAGAGGAGAAGTGACGGCGTGCGCTGGCTTGGCTTTTCACTTTACAGTCCCTGTATATCTTTTCCTTTGCTTCTCGATTCGGTAGATAATAGAAAATGTTGGCTATACATTGGCAACTCTTGACTACTGTCAAAAATGCTCCGAGGGAAGTACACTGAAACCTATGTTCCTGAAATATGTTTAACCTGCTTCCGATCTAAATTCACAGAATACTTTTAAAAAAAAAAAGAATCCCATTTGATAACAGGTAGTTTTTCAGTGTTTTTGGGAATTTTAAGGGTTTCTATAGTTTAAACGTTGGGGATTTTATGTACGCCGCCCAGAGTCGCATGTCGATTGGGGCGGCTATGCAAATTGAATAAATAAATAAATAAACAAAATACATTTTATAAGGATGCAGTGCTTGGAAATGCTTCGTGTTTTGAATTAAAGTTCCTAGAGCTTTTGAGCCGACTGGTCTCCTTCTTCTGTGTCTAGGCCAGATGTAAAACTGCCAAAATGAAGCACACCTTTTGGTGAGTTCATTCTGTAGTCCCTTTTGCCTGACCTAGTGTGAGAAAGATTAGCTGACACAAGGTGGCCATTGCTTGGGATGCAGCTGATTGCGATTCAAAAATACCACAATCTTTGAGTAGTCTCTGTTCTGGGACCTGCACTCAATGAAGTAACTTTGTTAAGTCCTCCTTGAGACTCAACACCAGGAGTTCTCAATCTAAGGCCTGTGGGCTGGATCCAGCCACCGGTGCCATTTCATGCGGCCCCCACCCCTTCAAGGGCATTTAAGAAACAAAAATGGCTGCAGCTTTGAAGCTGTTGGGACAAAACGACCACCCCCATCATGCAGGCAGTGCAAAATGGCCGTCCGGACTGCAAAGCTGACTGGGAGAGCATGACCCAGACCCTGGCTTGAAAAGGTTGGGAACCCATGCTCAAGACAGTACAGTTGAGATGTTGTGCATTATATATTTTCATAGGTCAAAGGGCTCACATAACTGAATTTTCCCCTTGGTCAGAGACTCTTATGCTGTGGGAAAAGAGTTGTTCAGTGAAATCCTTTGCATATTTATTCAGAAGTTGATCCCATTGAGTTCTATGGGATTTGTGTCCAGGTAGCTCAGGGAGCTGGGCATCTGGTTGCAGAGGTCTTTTGTAGTATCTTGTGTACAATTATGTGTTAAAAATAAAGATGCAGTGAGACAGAGGAAATGTTTGAATCTAGGTGAAGAACTGTAGTGTTACTGTTACAACATTTTTATATAACTATATAATTACAACATTGCAACACTGTAGAGGGGAACGACTGCGTCCTCTGCATACCTGTCAAGTTTTGGATTTGGAAATAAGGGAAATTTCCTGGCAAATACGGGATACTCGACAGGTATTCTTATCCTTTGCTGCCCTCCAATGGTGGCAATAGGGCATTGCAGTCTAATTAATACGGGATGACGGCAGAGAAGAGGGTAAAATAAGGGGTTTTCCCAGTCAATAAGGGATACTCGACAGCTATGTTCCTGTGGGCACATACTGACTCCATCCGTCACTGTATCCACTGGAAAAGCATCCTAGTTATAGGATGGAACAAGGAGAGGTGTTGAATGGAAACTTGGGAGCAGACTGAATGTCTACTGCCACAATCACCTGTCAAACTTGATGGGTCCTTAGAGCAATATGGCATAACCGTTAGTGCAGGTCACATGGTTGAGCATGCCGGTCACGTGGTTCCTCCCATCAGAAGTGGATGTTTGGATTCCACTTCCAGGAGTGGGCCAGATGAATTGGTGTTGGGGGCCGGATCCTGCCCATGGGACCGTAGTTTGGGCATCCTTGGGTTAGTGGATCAGGGATGCACTGGGAATCCAGCTTGTAAGAAAACTTCCCACCGGCACAAATACCATGTCCTTCCCAGAAAACTGCATTAAGGATCCAAAATGATTTTGATGTGGATCTGATGTGGATCTGGGACATTTGCATCCAGGTGTTAGGAAGGGCTTCCACCTGTGCTCAACCTTTATACAGTGGTACCTCACTTAAAGAGCATAATGCGTTCCATGGGATTGCTCTTTAAGCGAGTTTGCTCTTTCAGCGAAACACCATTGTAAGTGACTGATTGTGACTTCTGGTGTGTGTGTGTGAATTGTGAACCCCAATTTAGTTGTTAAGCAAGTTTCTGGTTGGTTTTAGTTGTTAAGCGAGGCGACCATTCAGAGAAAATTCTGCTCTTTAAGCGAGTCAGTCTCTAAGCCAGGCACTCTTTATGAGAGGTTTTACTGTATTTGTCATTAAACAGCAATGTTGCTCATGCATCTTGAGGTTCCAGCCGTCTTTCCTTCTAAAGGCACATACGTGTTGTGCCTAAGCATCAGGAAAAAATAATTTTGGCTCCCCCATACAGTTTTCTGGGAAGGACATGGTATTCGTGCCGGCGGGTAGGCTGGTGGAACACAAATTACCCACCTCTATTCGTTTCTTCGAGGGCCTGCGGTTGCTTAAGTGGTTAAGATGCTGAACTCGATGACTAGAAGGTCGGCAGGTCAGCAATTCGAGACCCGAGTACTGCAAGACGGAGCAAGCTCCCATCTCTGCCAGCTTAGCAGTTCGAAAGCAAGAAATTGCAAGTAGATCAACAGGGACCACGTCGGTGAGGAAGGTAAAGCAGCGTTCCGTGCACTCCAGTGTCGAAGCATGCCTGCCACATGTCCATGGAAATGTCTGCAGAAGCAGACAGCGCTGGCTCTTCGGCTTTGAAACAGAGATGAGCACTGACTGGCTTTCGAGCAAGGGAGGCCTTTACCGTTACCTATTAGTTCCTTCAGCATATGCTCATGCCAGCAGCCAGTTGAAGCTTTTCTTGGAAGAGGAATTCAGGTCAGAGTTGTCGTGCCACGTACATTTGTTGCCTTGCCTTAATGCCTCAGCTGTTTGTCAGCCCCAGATCATTTTCTTTTCATAGCCCTCTCCTCTGTGCCCCGTGAAATGGACACCAGCTCCCAAGCCATGGTGCCAACCCTGTGCCTTAAAATAGAGACATTTTTTCTCTCCCCGTCCCCTTCCCCTCCTTCCTCTCTGTCCTCCAAAACCAACACGGTTCCCACCTTGTTGAAGTTCCACACTCCCTTCCCATTCTTTGACTTTCCACCATGAAGATCAAAATAGCCGCATTTTTAGCCGGGATTTTTGGAGTTCTTGGGACCCTTCTCTTTTTGATAGCCTTTGGGACCGACTACTGGCTCCTGGCGACGGAGACATGCAGAGGATTTGAACGGGAGAACGTCACGCACCAAGTAAAGGAGGTAAGAAAAATGACCACCTTCCAAGCATTGCTTCTGCAGCATTAAGAACTCTTGTTAGCTGGGAAAGTGTTGTTGGAACTGATGGGGAAATTAGGAGGCTGGAGGTTGTAAGTTTAAGTCACACAGAACTGCGTATGTCCCTGTTTGATGCATCCAGATGTAATTAATTCTTAAATACTCTGTGGCTCCTGTCTTTAAAAATAAAAGACATTTATTTCCGTCTTTTCCCACTCGCATTAACATTCATATAATTAGTCAATACCACATCTCTAATTGCATGACCCCAAATTGAAGGCAAACACTTGAGGTGGACATTTTTCTCATTTTTATGTTTTGTTGGCCATGGGCCAACATGTGGGATAGACATGATCATGTCTATACCACTTTAGTGTATGGGACCAAGGACACCAGGACAGCCGAAGAGCTGGCTTAACACAACTTTATTACATGCTGGTCAGAGGGAACATGAGGTAATGGCGGATGAGCAGCTCAATATATACAGTGGCTATACATTTGAATGTGGCTCCTCCACAGTCCATTGGTTACTGTCCGCGTGACGTCATTGCAGGTCACGCCCTTCTTGTCCAGGTGAAGGTAGTGGCGGGAATCTTCCCGCGCTGTTGTTCTAGGTGAGTCTTGGACCAATGAGCTTGGACGCTCGCTACTGCCATCTAGTGGTCACTAGCTCGCGTCCTATTAGGGTTACAGTGATGCAGCTGGAGGTTACAATGTTACACATAGAATAGATTACATTGGATACACATGGATAGGTACATTGTTTAAAGGCACAGGCTTTAGAACACAACATCCCTCCCCCCTAGGATGAGACGAAGTCTCTTAACCAAGATGGTTTATTGCACTCGCGTTTGGGCCGCGATGTGGGTTGGCCCACCCGGGGGCCGCTCCCGCTTCCTTGTTCCCTGGACCCTTGTCCTGTAATGGGAGAGGGAGACTTGTTAGTGGCTTGCTGCGGTTTTGCAGCTTTAGGGGAAAGGGTAGATTCCGTTGTGGGCGAACCAGGGGCACCAGGGGCTAACGTAAGACCCCTCTTCTCGCTTGGATGGGTGGGGGACCACTCCAAAAAACCCCCCTGGTTCTGTAACTCAAAATTAAGCTCTGTTGGGGGATCCCGCGGGATATCTATGAGGACAAATTCCTTCTCCTCCCCCCTCGGTGGGGACTCTCGACCCCCCTCTCCTCCCCCTTGGGCTAAGCGGGTGGGGGAGAACCCTAACGCTGAATTTGTATCCGTTTTTTCGGAGCCCTGATTTCCTGGGACCCGGCTCCGGAGCTGGTCCGCGTGCCGCCGCCAAAGTAGACCTGTGTTGGTCTCCACGCGGTACGATACGGGACCGGTCTGTTCCACGGCCACCCCCGGTACCCAGGCTGGCCCCGCGCTGGCGTAGTTCCTGCAATGTACTGGAGCACCCACGCTGAAACTCTTGGTGGCCTCTAACCCTATGTTCCTCCCCTTGTCCTCAACTCTCGTGGGGTCTAATCTAGTGAGTATGGTGGTCAGCTTCCTGCGCATCAAAAGCTCCGCAGGGGAGTAGCCTGACGCTAGCGGGGTCACCCTGTACCCTAGCAGAAACTGACACACTTGCAGGTTGAGGTCCCCGGGGCCCATGCGCCGCAGCACGTCCTTCGTGGTGCGTACGAGGCGCTCCACTTGGCCATTAGTGGTCGGGTGGAAAGGGGCGGAGGTGATGTGCCGGATGGTGTTAATCTCTGTGAATGCCCTGAACTCAGCGGACGTGAAGCAACTAGCGTTATCGCTAATTAGAGTGTCGGGTATGCCGAACGTGGAAAAAATTCTCCACAAATGCTTAATTGTCGCGGCCGAGGAGGTGCTTGTGACTGGGATGACCTCCAACCACTTAGAGAAAGAGTCCACAACAAGGAGAAACAGAGTTCCTTGGAACGGGCCCGCGAAGTCTATGTGTATCCGGGACCACGGCCCCTTAGCCGCGTCCCACTCCCTGTGGGGAAGACGGGCCTCCTCTGGTCTGGAGCATTGGCAACTCTCACAAGTGCCGACCATGTGCTCGATGTCGGCGTCTAACTGGGGCCACCAAAAGTAGCTTCGGGCCAGCGCTTTGGAGAGCACAATTCCGGGGTGGCTGACGTGCAGCAGTTTAAGCACCCGCGGCCGAAGGGATGTGGGAATTACCACCCGCTGCCCCCACAAGAGACACCCCCTCTCTAGGGACAGTTCCAGCTTTTTCCTAAAAAATGGGGCGAATTCCTCTGCTGGGGAAGACGCCGGCCACCCTTTCTGTACCCAGGAGCAAACCGCCGCCAACGTCTTGTCTTTCCTTGTCGCTGTGGCAATGTCGGTGGGCACTATGGGGGGCGAATCCAAAACCTCTATCATGAGCACCTGGCGGTCACGCCCCTCCCCGCCCATCTGGCTCTGCGTCAGGGGAAGGGGGGACCTTGATAGGGCGTCCGCATGGCTGATCTCTTTCCCGGGCCGGTACACCAACGCGTGCTGGTAGGCGTTGAGAAAAATGGCCCACCTAAGCATTCTCGGGGACAGGATCTGTGGCGTGGGCTTATCTGCGGTAAAAATGCCTAGTAGGGGCTTGTGGTCAGTCACGATGGTGAAGGGGCGGCCATACAGGAAATCGTGAAATTTTTTGGTCCCCGCAACTATCGCCAGCGCCTCCCTGTCTGTCTGGGCGTAGTTTCTCTCCGCTTGGGACAGGGACCTGGAGTAAAACGCTATTGGGGCCTCCCTCCCGTTTTCCAACATGTGGCACAACACTGCCCCCACCCCCACCGGGGAAGCATCACAGACCAGAACCACCGGCCTTTTGGGGTCGAAATGGGTTAGGACGGCATCAGACGGCAGGAGTTGTTTCAATTCCGTGAATGCCCTCTCCTGGTCATCGCCCCACTTCCATGCCGCATCTTTCTTGAGCAACTTGTGAAGCGGCTCAGCCACCGCAGCCTTCCGTGGAAGGAAGGAGTGGTAGAAATTCAAGAGCCCTAGGAACGACTGCAACTCGGGCTTGGATGTGGGGCGAGGGGCTTTCTTGATGGCGGCCACCTTGGATGTGGACGGTTTGATCCCCTCGGGTGTTACCCGGAACCCTAAGAACTCAACCTCCTTCGCGAAGAAGACGCATTTGTCTTTTCGCAACCTCAACCCCGCCTGTTCGAATGCCGCCAGGACCTTGTTTAGCCTTTCAGCCAACTCGACCTCACTCCCCCCCGTTATCAATACGTCATCAAAATATGGTAAAACGCCGTCCAGCCCTTTGAGGAGGCGTTCCACGAGCGACTGGAAAATTCCAGGCGCCGAGTTCACGCCGAATTGGAGGCGCGTCACCTGGAACGCCCCCTTATGCGTGACTATAGTCTGTGCAGCAGCTGTGGCAGGGGTTACCATGAGTTGCTGATAGGCCTGTGCCAGGTCGAGCTTAGCGAAACACTTTCCCCCATGTAACCTGGCTAGCAAATGGCTGACCACCGGCACCGGATACGCATTAGGGCGGATTGCCTTATTAATGGTGCACTTATAATCGGCGCAAATGCGAACCTCCCCATTGGCCTACAATGCTGTGACAATTGGAGTTTCCCACTCCGCGGAATCAACAGGAACAAGAATCCCCTGGCCCACTAATTTGTCCAGTTCCGCCTCTATTTTGTCCTTGAGTGCAAAAGGCACTCTGCGCGGTTTGAGTCTTATTGGGCGGACCTCCGGGTCCAGGTCGAACGTTACTGGGGGTCCATTGAATTTCCCAAGTCCCTTCTTGAAGACTTCAGGGTGCGCATCGCACACCTCCTGTATTGGGTCAGACCCAACGGCGTGCACCCCCCCCCCCAATGAACAGACCCAGGGGCTGAAACCATTGAGTCCCGAGGAGGCTGCAATTACCCCCCTTAAGAACGACTAGGGGGAGTTCCGCGGCGTGCCGCTTATACTGAACCTGGAATTTCCCAACCCCCAACACCGGGATACTGTTCCCTTGCACGTCCCGCAGCGTGGCCTTCAACGCTTTGAGTTTGGGCCGTACGCGGGGGGCAATTCTCAAAAACTCCCTCTGAGATATGATTGAGTAAGAGGAGCCAGAGTCAATCTCCATCCTAACAGGGGCCCCTTGCACCAGTACCTCAACAAAATAACGAGGGTGTCCCATGGACACGTTGAAAACGGGGGCGTCGTCGTCGCTGTCGTCAGCGATGCGGCCCATGCCGTCCTGCTCCCTCGCGGGCCGGGCGCCATCCTTTGGTCTCGTCGAGCGGTCTGGCCTCGCTGGCCGGTCGGGCGAGCTCCTCCGGTCCTTGCGCCGTTGTCTGCAGACTTTGGCTATGTGCCCGCGTCGCCCGCAGTTGTGGCACTCGGCCTTTCTGAACGGGGACCTGGCACGGTCGTGAGCTGCCCCGCAGCCGTCGCAACGCCGGCCCTCCTTCCGGACCCTCCGGACGTCCTCGTCGTCGCTGCTTTCGGCGGACGATTTCGAAATTTGCTGGGCTGCGTGCACCGAACTCTCCATTTTGTCGGCCTTCGGCCGCCAGTCCTGGAGCTCTTGCACCCTGACCTTCGTGGCTTCTGCGGCCTGTGCCGCTTTCAGGACCTCCTGCAACGTGGGGGGCGGCTCCTGATTCATTAGCGTGCGCTGAATCTCGGCGTCCTTCAGGCCGCATAGCACGCAGTCCCTGAGGGTGACTTCCAAATTCTCCCATTTGCATGGGCCGGCAGCCAGGCGCAGGGCTGCTACGAAAGCGGCGACCGACTCACCAGGCGCTTGGACTCGCCTCCAAAACGCGCTCCGAGCGGGAAACATCGCTACCGAGGGCCGGAAATGGTCTCGCAGCACCGTCAGGAGCTCCTTTGCCTTGAATTCAGCCGCTTTTTTTGGTGCGATGAGGTCAATCAAGACCCTCTTGCCGTCGTGCCAGAGCATTCTGGTGAGGATGGCTCTTTTCTTCGCCTCGTCCGTGACCTCGAACTCCACCAGCGCGCCTTGGAAGTCCATTTCGAAGAGTTCCCAATCTTGCGGTTTCTGGATGTCGAAACCGGCGTATGTCTTGGTCCCGTGGGCAGCCATGATCCCACCTTCGTCGCCAATTTAGTGTATGGGACCAAGGACACCAGGACAGCCGAAGAGCTGGCTTAACACAACTTTATTACATGCTGGTCAGAGGGAACATGAGGTAATGGCGGATGAGCAGCTCAATATATACAGTGGCTATACATTTGAATGTGGCTCCTCCACAGTCCATTGGTTACTGTCCGCGTGACGTCATTGCAGGTCATGCCCTTCTTGTCCAGGTGAAGGTAGTGGCGGGAATCTTCCCGCGCTGTTGTTCTAGGTGAGTCTTGGACCAATGAGCTTGGACGCTCGCTACTGCCATCTAGTGGTCACTAGCTCGCGTCCTATTAGGGTTACAGTGATGCAGCTGGAGGTTACAATGTTACACATAGAATAGATTACATTGGATACACATGGATAGGTACATTGTTTAAAGGCACAGGCTTTAGAACACAACAACCACCACCACCACCACCACCACCACTATGACTACTACTACGACTACGACTACGACTACTACTACTACTACTACTACTACTACTACTACTACTACTACTTGTTCAGATTTGAGCCTGCTGGCCTGAGACAGGAAGGTCAGCGGGTCAGCAGTTCGAGACCCGAGTACTGCATGATGGAGTGAGATCCCGTCTCTAGCCCAGCTCCTGCCAACCTAGCAGTTCGACAGCAAGAAATTGCAAGTAGATAAATAGGCGTCACTTGGGTGGGAAGGCAAATAGCGTTCCATGCACTCCAGTATCTAGTCATGCCGGCCTCGTGTCCACGGAAACGTCTACAGAAGCAGACAGCACTGGCTCTTCGGCTATGAAGCAGAGATGAGCACTGATCCCTAGAATCGGACGCAACTGGCTTTTGAGCAAGGTCGACCTTTACCTAGTATGAACACCGAAGTCCCAAAACAGTCCACAGCTCCTGTGCGAACAACTGATTCTGATTAAAAATGCAATACAGGCTTTAAATCAGCAAATCCAAAATGTTGTGACTCCGCATGTAGTCTCACCTTTACTGATCTAACTAGCCTAGGACATCTTTTTACCTGCCGTAGGCTTTGCTCCCTTACTCCCTAAATTGCCAAAGGAAGCACATTGATTTCTGCTTTATTGAATATGGAATTGCTTCACATTTTATCATGCATTTATTTATAGATGTAGTGGTTATGTGTAATCATTTTTTTTACCAGCTCTCAATTGTCATGCCTATTGTTATTTAATATACTGCGAGCTGTTCTGGGTGCTATTAGTGGGAAAGTGGAATATCAATAAATATATGATGGCAACACGGATATGGCGATATTAGGCTGCAAACTCTGTTTTCATATCGTCTGCCACGAAATTGAATGATATCGAAATGCTGTGATTTCCGTAGTACTTCTGAATTTTTGCTTGTTGCTTAAAATCACATGCTAGGATGAGAGGGGAGACAGAGAAATCCTTACATTTCACCATGAAGGTTTCTTCTGGCGGTGCTGGTTCTTTGGGAAAGACTACAAGGAGACCATCTGGAACTTCTGGTATAGTAAGTAAAAATAGACGGGGGGAAATGGGGTGCATCATGACCTGCTAAATTGATCAGTCCAAGCTAGAATAATAATAACATGTGCCATTAAGTAAAAGTAAAGGTAAAGGTTTCCCTTGCTCGAAAGCCAGTCGTATCCGACTCTAGGGTGCAGTGCTCATCTCTGTTTCTAAACCGAAGAGCCAGCGCTGTCTGCCATTAAGTAGATTCCAGTTTATATTAGCCCTCCCCAGGGTTATCCAGTTACAGAGTACTCAGAAGTGGTTTTTACCAATCTCTTCCTCTAGGGGGAGCTCTTGGGTCTGTGCAGTTTGCCCAGAGTTACACAGGTTGACTCTTCTCCCAGGAGGCATAATGGGGAATCAAACTCCTGACCCCTGGCTTTACAGCAGGAGTTCTCAACCTTTTAAAGCTGGAGGCTGGGTCACGCTCCCTCAGACACCTTTAGGGGCCAGGTGGCCATTTTCACCTTCCTCCACCACATGGCAGGACTTCTGCAGTGGCTGAAGTGGCTAAGACGCTGACTGGGAGGCGGAAGGTCGGCAGTTCGATTCCCGAGTACTGCAGGACGGAATGAGCTCCCGTCTTTGTCCCAGCTCCTGCCAACCTAGCAGTTAGAAAGCAAGATATTGCAAGTAGATAAATAGGGACCACTTTGGTGGGAAGGAAACAGCGTTCCGTGTGCTCCGGTGTCTAGTCATGCCTGCCACATGACCACAGGAATGTCTGCAGAAGCAGACAGCGCTGGCTCTTTGGCTTTGAAACAGATGAGTACTGAACCCTAGAGTCGGATACGACTGGCTTTCGAGCACGGGAAACCTTTACCTTTACCTTTACCACCACATGGCACTTCCGGGTGTGGTGGAGGCGGTGGGTGCCCACGTGAAATGGCATCAAGGGCCACATCTGGCTCGTGGAGTGCAGGTTGAGAACCCCTGCTTTGCAGTCTTATTAGGCTATCCAGCCAGCTAACTAGAATAGACCCATTGAATAAAAGGGACATGTTAAATCAAGAATAATAAGTAAGTCCGAAGCATTCAGTGTATCTGCTGTAGGTGGGACGAACAATCCCAGTCGAGATAGCTGTAAAAGAATGGTCTCTTTTTTCCGTAGGGAACAATTTAGAATGCACATTTATTTAATTTTAGATTACAGAGATTAGAATAATTAGGACATTGTTTTAGACACATTCCCTGACATTTCTGGTTTTAGAAATGGACAACATTGGCTGAAACCCTATTATAGTAAGTTACAACTAGCGTTTTGCTGTGTTCAGTCACACATTTGAGTCCGACCCTTTTGCGACTACATGGACCACCGCGCATCAGGCTCCTCTGTCATCTGCCATCCTCCGTAGTCTGCCCAGATCTACACCCACTGCATCAACAATACCATCTAGCTATCTCGTCTTCTGCCACCCCCTTCTCCTTTTGCCTTCGGTCTTTCCCAGCATCAGGGCCTTCTCCAGTGAGTCCTCTCTTCTCAGCTGGTGGCCAAAATACTTGAGCTTCAGCTTCTCAGGATTTGGTATTTATGGACTAGCAATTGAATTTACAGTTGGCTTGATTCACTCAGTAGTTAAGAAGCTCGCCTTGTTAGCTGGAAGGCCGGCAAGTCAGCAGTTCGAGACCCGGGTACAGCATGATGCTTGAGCGCCCGTCGTCTGTCCCAGCTCCTGCCAAGCTAGCAGTTCGAAAGCAAGAAATTGCAAGTAGATAAATAGGTACCACCTTGGCGGAAAGGTTAAGAGTGCTCTGTGCACTCTGGCATCTAGTCCTGCCTGCCACATGTCCACGGACATGTCAGCAGACGCAGACAGCGCTGGCTATTTGGCTATAAACAGAGGTGAGCACTGAACCCTAGAGTTGGATACAACCGGCTTTCGACCAAGGGTGACCTTTACCTGACTCACTAACTTACCACTGATTCAATTGCTTTGGTTGCAATTTACTACACAAAGCAGCAAGATTTCAGCCATTATAATTCTGTCTGGATTACCTATTTGGTGTATCTTTCCTTGCAGGTCCACCCCATGGGACACTTAATAGGTGCGCATAGCATTATATCCCAAGCGGTCCAATGGGGTTATCTTGCATTTCCCTCCCCTACTAGTTGATAAAGTACAGATAATTCCAGATTGTAGTTTTAATGTAATAATGGGTGCCGTCCAACCTTAATTATTAT